>CM068956.1:175190354-175206325 GCA_035128595.1 Eptatretus atami
CACTTATCTGCCGGACTATTTGTGTCAGAGGTGTGTATTGTGTGGGAATGTCCATAGTCTCCCCAGTTAGACCACTGTCTTGGTATCAATGTGTTGTTTGTTGGACGTCATGTCGAGGACACGGGTCCCATCAAAGTCAAATTTGTGGCCAGATTGCAGGAAATGACACGCTATATGGCTGACTGTGTCACCTTTCTAAGCCTTACTGCTCTATCATGTTCATCCAGCCTTGTTTAAACTTCCTTCCAGTTTTACCAATTTAGAATTGTTCACAGTCTCTGCATAATCAGTTGATATTGTGTCCTATAGTTTTGAAATGACATAACGGATGGTACGTAGAGGCTTGTGGGCAACACCAATCCATCCGCTGCATGCGATCTTGCCAATCCTTTTGGAAAAGCCTGGGTAGTACGGCAGTACACATTGCCAAAGTGTGTATAGCTCCTTCCATTCTATCCATTTTGGTTCTTTCAGGATAGAGAGTATCCCTTTGCTGTCCCACATTTTTGAGCAGGACTCCTCTAAATACTACAATTGCTTTTTGTGGGATTTGGAAGATTACACAGTCCATGCCCACACTGCCAAGGCCCGTGCTGCACTGTTTTGGGGTGATTGGATTGTAGGTGAATTTAAATCCAGTAACCTTTTGGTGTTAGCCTGGTGTTGGCTTATTGGTTAAGGTGGCTGGCTTGGGACCTAAGGGTCCTGAGTTTGAGCCCCTGTCGGTTGTAGAATTATGACTAGGTCGGGTTGACTCAACCTGTCATCCTTCGGAAGTAAGTGAAACGAGTGCCAGTTTACTGGGGTAATAACCATTCGGGGTAACCTGCGTCAGACTGGCAAACTGTCCAGGACTATACCCCTTGCCAATGAAACTGCCTTGGCAGCCCTATGCACCTTTACAGCATGAAAGGAATTGTATTATTAGCCCCCGTAAGACTTAGTCCGAAACGGGGGCTTATGGATTTGGTCTTGATTTTCGTGTCCGTGCATGCGTGCGTGTGTGCGTCTGCAACCATATCTTGGACATGTACAGACTGATTTTATTTGTACTTGGCACAAAGACAACACGTGATGGTATACATAAACACGTCATTTTTTTTTCTCCCAAGATCAGATCCAAGATGGCCGACTTGCAGCCATTTTAGTTGAAGAAAACCTGATGTCGAACACGTCCTCAACCATTTCTCGGACAAGCATTTAGTAATGTTGTTCAAACTTGGCACACAGATGAGGAATGATGGCGGCTCACATATGCACATCATTTTTTTTCGAGGTCAGATCCAAGATGGCTGCCAGTCAGCCATTTTAATTGTAAAAAAACACGATATTGAACATGTCCTCAACCATTTCTCGGACATGCATTTTGCAATATTGTTCAAACCAGGCACATACAGATAACGTATGATGGCATCCATAAGCACGTCATTTTTTTTCGAGATCAGATCCAAGATGGTTGACTCGTGGCCATTTTGTTACTTAAACGTGTCCCCAACCAATTCTCCGACATGTGTAGTCCGATTTTGTTCAAACTTGGCACAAGCACAGTACACAATGGCATACTCTTGTATATAACTTTATTTTGCGATCTGATCAAAGATGGCCAACTGGTAGACTGGCGGGCATTTTAGTTGTAAAATACCCAATTTTAAACATGTCCTCAACCAATTCTCCGACATGCATGGTCCAATTTTGTTCAAACTTGGCACAAGCACAGTACACAATGGCACACACGTGCCCCTCACTTTATTTTGTGATCTGATCAAAGATGGCCGACTGGTAGACTGGTGGCCATTTTAGTTGTACACAAATATGGGCTAGCCCTTTAACTCCATACAGCAAAATTTCTAAAACAATGAGGGGTGTGACATTTCATGTCTTTTTTTTCCTTGTTATAATAATTATTATTGTTATTGGTATTCATCTTTCGGTGTGGGTTGGTTTCCTGTAAACTAATGTCTTTAGATAGCCATCACGTGTCCTGTCAACCTCCACATCCAAAAAGGCCAATTTGCTTTCTTTTTCAATTGAATTTGTAGTTAATACCAAGTTGCCCAAGAAGGTGGTCTACCATGTCTCTATGCACAATGGCGAAAGTGTCATCCACATATCTGTTCCAGTTTGTGGGAGCCAATTCTCAGGAGACTCGACCATCTTTTGTTCAAATTCCTCCATCACCAAGTTAGCCACAACAGCAGAGACCAGTGAACCCATAACTGTGCCAAATATGTGTTGATGGGGTGCCATAGATTAAGTCATTGATGAAGGTCTGCTATTTAGACACATCTTAAGCAGGCTGGCAACATCTTCAGTTATTAATTGGCTGTTCTGATTCACCATTTTCTAATCGTGAGAATGTTCCAACCAATTGAGCGTGACACTGACCGCCAGATTGACTGTGATATTGGTGAAGAGTGAAACCACATCAAAATATACCATAGTTTCATCTTCTTGGAACCTAACCTTTCTTATCCTTTAGACAAATTCACCACTGCTCCTGACTGTTTTATGGGTCTTACCTATAAGCCTGCCAATGATACGTGCTGAGAAGCCAGACATTAGCTTTTCAAATGAAGTTGAAAAAGAAAGCAAATTGGCCTTTTTGAATGTGGAGGCTTGTTTGCCAGAGGCCTGATCACTACTGAAAGATGTCAGTTTGCAGGAAACCAACCCACACCAACAGATTACTGGATTTTAATTCCTGCAACGCAATCGCACACAAACGCAATGTAGCATGGGCCTTGGCAGTGCGGGCATGGACTGTCATTTTCCAAAGCTCATGCAATTAAAATAGTTTGAAGAGTCCAGCTCTAAAATGGGAATAGCAAAGGGATATTTCCGAACCTGAAAGAACCAAATCTGATAGAACGGAAGGATCTAGACACGTTTGGGCATTGTGTACTGCACACTACCCAGGCCTTTCCAAAAGGATTGACAAGATAGTACGCAGCGCATGGATGGGTGTAGCCTACAAGCCTCCACGTACTGTCCGTAATGTCATTTCAAAACTATCGGACAAATATCAACTGATTTTGCAGAGACTGTGACCAATTATACGTTGGTGAAACTGGAAGGAATTTGAAACAAGGCTGGATGAACATGATAGTGCAGTTTGGCTTGGAAAGGTGACACAGTCAGCCATATTGCATGTCATTGTCTGCAATCTGGCCACAAATTTAACTTTGATGGGACCCGTGTCCGAGACAAGACGTCCAACAAATGACAGATCGATATTGGAAGCATGGCATGTCAAGAACCGAGAGGATGCTCTAACTGGGGAGACTGTGGACTTACCCACACAATACACACCTCTGATACAAATGTCAAAAACTGGATGGTGCAAGCAACTGGACAAGGTGAGCAAAAAAACAGTGCTCAGTCCCACCCTACCCACCCATACACGCACAACACCTAACGGAAACTCCATCGACCACGCAACCCACATGTCATCACATCCAACCCGGACACGAACCCAGCTACATATGTTCATGCCCCGGAAACACAAAAACAACAACAAACACACACACTCATCCCCACACATACAACACCAAATCACGAGTAAGTAATAACAAGGACAAATGTGTCCAAGAGCAGCGTCCTAAAGGTTTTGTCGGCTAAAAAAAAAAATTAAAAAAAACAACAACTTCCGATATTTGTCACGTGCCTTGATTAAGCCAATAGCGAAACGCGTTATTATGTATTTACGTATTTACGATATATCGTGTATTTACGAAATAAATAATGTATTTACGAAATTACAATACGAAAATGGAATAATCTTTAAATAGTAACGTGAACTTTCAAACTTCAAAGCAAATGTCCGAATATACTTAAAAGTTCATGATAGACGCTCTCAAAGGCACCGTCTATGTGAGGATGTGTACATGTGCTCAGTATTTAAGGAGATCCGGATCTGTATATACAAGAGCCGAGTCCAAGAGATTAAGGTTTTGATTCACAAGAAGAAGAAGAAGAACAACAACGCCGAGCTCTCTATGAGCAGCGTTCGCTACGCGAGACGCTGCTAAAAAGAGCAGAGCAAACCATCAATGATGCGATTTGACATTTATTTGCTTGAGGTTTGGCAAAATAAAAACACTCCTCCATTGACCTCACACACACAGACACATAACGAGAAATGAGTGGTCGCATCAGGAATAAATGCGAACACGTACCAAAATGTGGGGTCGATTGGCCTGAGAAAGCTCACTGGGAAGCGGATGAAATGTCACATGGGTCTGGTCTTGCTTATGACTTAAATTAGCAGAGTACATCTAGTTACTTTTTGGTTGGATGCGCCTTTCTTCTTTTTTTAAAATGTATAATCCCAACTGCCGGAATCATACCACATATATGTATAATGTATATACAGTATATATATATATATATATGTATATATATATATATATATATATATATACTTACAGAGAGAGAGGGGGGGGGAGTTGCCAATCGTCTCTCAGATTGATAAAATATTTCTGGGAGCTAATGAATACATGTGATGTTTAAATACATAATTAACTTGTTCCTCTTGCCATGCCATCAACTCAACTTCAAGCAATGTTGCATCTGCATTTAATTGAGCATATTCCAATGTAGTGTTGAGCTAAACTTCATTTTCTGCACCGTTGCTGTTATTATAGTTAGCATTGAGGTTGAGCCAGTATCCCAAGGTAGTAACTATAAAACTAGAACAGCACTCGGCAGAGCGCATACCTCTGCCAGGCTGAATAGTTTACATTTTGTATCCCACTGATAGGCTGGATCTGCATCTGGACCTGCACCAAAATTGAATTGGCTTGTTCTTGTCACCTACCCAACTCATCCACCAAGTTTTGTCGTAACCCGTCCACACCATTTTGAAATACCGTGCTATACATCGTTTTTGGCACTATCTATCAATGGTGAAGAATTACTTTAAAAATTATCTGGGATCCGGATCTGGATCTTCACCAAAATCAAAACAATTTGGCCTTATCAGACATTCCCCAAGATTTGTTCAAATCCGTCCACAACTTTTTTAGATATCCTGCTCTACAGACAAACGAGCAGGGGTGAAAACCTTCGGTGGTGGAGGTAATTACAAAGTAGTAATTACTAAAACCACTTGTTTTTTAACAGTTATCTGAAGCTCATGACAGACAAGGACATTAAGACGCAGCAGAATACTTTATTATGAATTCCAAGGACATTAATAACAATTGTGAGATCAATACTTAGCTGGGATTTATACCTTAGATCCCAACATCTAGTCTAGATGCCAACAGCATTAAGGACAAAGCTTGCTTTAGCGTCATTATGAAGTTTTTTGGTTGATTCATCATCTCTGAGCTATCCTGAATCAGAATCAGCCGGGTGCCAGACTCGCACCCTTGAGGAATTTCTTTAGAGGCGAAAAACAAAATGGCCACCACCGACTTTGATAAATTGTGTTTGGGCTTATACTTCACTTCTAATGCACTTACACACACAATTTGGTGTCTACTACTATGTTTCATGAACAGACAAGGTAAACGTTGACTCTCTCAAGATTTAGAACGACAGATAGGCGGAATTGAATTGATGGCCAACAGAGTCATAGACAAAGCTTACTAGACCAACAATGAAAAAAAAAGTGACCCTGATGACTCGACCAAAAAGAGCATCAAGCTGGATGGAAGACCAGTATATGATACCGAATTGATCTACACCCGCATATGTCTCCAACAATACAGGGTATTGATATCAAGGATGTCCTCTCTTATGAACTGCCCTACCCAGTCTCCTTGTTTGATGAGAGCGGTGCGATGCGGGCTCAGTCGAAAGCAATCCTGAAGACGAAACTCCAAGTTGAGCAATCAAGTCGAATCCAAGGTGTTCCAGATGCTGTCATCATCGATGGATGCGCCATGTTATGGACTGTACATTGGCCCACAAATGGTACAGTTGAGGATTATGTGATCAACTTCATGGGAACCATCAAATACCACCTGGAGTGTTGTGACGTATACCTGATTTCGACAGGTACATCAAAATCAGCACGAAACAAATGACGAGATCCAGTCGCGCAGTCATGATTCAAGTCGAAAACACCAACTCAACTTACACACAACACTTCCAGCACAAAAGTAGTCCTAAATGTAGCCTACAACAAAGTACAACTGATCTATTTGATCTGTCAGTATCTGATGACCCACATTGTGGACAACCAGACCAAACTGGTGATCACCAGAAAAGATCCTACACCATTACAAGTATGGAACAATTCCACTCTCCAGAGACAGGATCTGAAAACACACCATGAAGAAGCAGATGCCATCATCATCCATCACTTAGTTAGAATTGTGTCAGGTGTCAGTGGTGACTCACACATCAAAGTGTCTGCGACGATACAGATGTCTTTGTCCTGTTGATTCATTTCTACCTCGAGGAAAAGATGACTGTGGATGTCAGCATGGAGAGTCCGTGTGCTGGGAGGCGAACGTAGACATTTGCCAAACAGCACTGAAACATAAAAGCATCACCAAATATCTGCCTGCTGTACATACTCTGACGGATGCGATACTGTGTCGTATTTGTTTGGCATTGGAAAGCCACAGCACTGAAGGTACTAATGGGTGGACATCATCCCACCTTACGTGGTCAGCTGGAAGCAGACGAAGAAATGATATCTGAGGCAACTACCTTCATGCTGCCTGTTATGGTTCCAAAGTCGAAGTGAGTGTCCACACACGGTATCAGTTGTGGAGTCTAAGATGGCCAACTCCAAGATTACCTCTGCTCCGAAATTGAAGTCGTTGCTCCATCGCATGATGCCTTTGTTCAACATGTTCATCGCGCTCATCATCAAGTCATTATATGGAAATCGGCCACTCAGTCAGACCCTCCGAACTTGGATCCCATCAAGTATGGAGGCAAGAAGGTGAGGACGGTGCGACGTTGTGTCCAACCACACTTCCACCTGATGTGTCTGCTGCACCAGTCACCATTCTGCAGCTGATCAAGTGTGGATGCTCCACCAGCCGGCCATGTTCCACGGGAGGTGTGGTGTTGTGCAGCACAGATGTCATGTTTGATGTTTTGCAGTTGTAATGCTGGATCAGACTGTTGTAACGAACAGAAAGGCAGTAGCTGCTAATCAGACGACGATGACGAAGATGAAATGTAGACATTGCATCCTTAACAAAGTTAATATTTGTTTGCCTAAAATAAAAACGTAATTTCAAATCATATACATGTACATACTTACTTTGACATAACCAAAGTCATAGTCAACTATCCACATGTATCCGATATATTTGTGTAAAAATCGTATTCCAATATAATCATCAATTCATTGATCATTGCAAGTAAGTTACTTCAGCTGTCATTGACTATTATTGTACGTAGTATTAATATTTGAGGGTTCATCAAATTCAATTTCTTACTCGAAGTGATCAGTGGAATGCAAAATAGCCATTTTTTTACGCCCGATATATATATATATATATATATATATATAGGGGCGTATTATGTGATACCAGTCGTCGTCCTCCGTCTGTCTCTCTGTCTGTCCGTCCGTTCCGTCCGTTCCTGTCCGCACTCTTACTCCCAAAGTTTTCAACTTTCACGTTTCATATTTGGTACATAGGTACAGACTGTGGAGACGTGTGTGCGACATACGTTCGTCATCTAAAGTGGTGCCATGGCAACCAGGATGCTGTTTTCCATGTAGTAGCACAATTCTGTATATACCTTCTTGTTCGGGCGTATATTGTGCTCACTTGAGCTCTTGTTCATATTAAAATGGTGGCCATCTTGAAAATATGAGACAGGTCTTATATACACACCTTCAATTTATCATTATCGGATTCCTTGACCATGAAAACATTGTAGTAGACACCAAATGTTGTTTGTAAGTGCATTAGAAGTGAAGATGTAGCCCAAAACAGAATTTATCGAAAGTCGGTGGCGGCCATTTTGTTTTTGCCTCCAAAAAAAATTCCTCAAGGGTGCGAGTGCACCGGCTGATTCTGATTCAGGATAGCTCAGAGATGATGAATCAACCAAAAACCTTCATTATGACGCACACATGCTTTTTCCCATTTCCACTGGACTAATCATGAGTTATCTCATCTTTTATTTAAATTCAGCCTTTCTTTGTGTCATAATTTTCTAAACTGAAATGAGAACATATGGTGAGGTTGTAGGAATAAAATGTCTAGGCAAGCCTATTTTCCATGATTTATTGTGAAGCTAAATACAAACACTTTGATTGAAAAGTCACCGAGCAAACAATTCATCCCTTATGCAGGATTTATTGTGGCCACGCCAAATGTATAGAGGCTATTGCATCATGTGCATGTACAGATTCCATTGAACTTAGTTTAACTTATGAATCATTCAGTTGAACTGAATAACATTTTAAGGTCATGTCACACTGTTTGGTATACGTATGCATAACGTACACATCACCAAGTAAATCAGCCAGACCGGCAAGAGAATTGTGAATTTAGAGTAATGGGGTTTTTTTTTAATCTACCTCATTTTCAGTTCATTTTCCCCTTTTTTCAATTATTTATTTCTTTACAAGATCGAGGCTCATGGAAGAGTATCGAGGCTCACCATTGCTTCCCTGCCATGCAATGCTGTTGTCTTCAAAATACTCAAAGAACGCTGATACGTTGAGATGAACAAAACTAAAATTCTCACTCAGCGATTCTGTGCTCTGTCGCATTCACTGCAGCTTCCATCATGTATACTATTAATGTGTCCACAACCATCCTTGGCCATGTTGTGGAACATCTGCTGAGGCCCTCGCTTGTTTTTCTTCCACCCTCACTTTTTCACTTTTATTCGCTTTTAACTTCATTTTCTCTGCAACAGCTTGAGCAATTGAAACAAAGCTTTCAACATAAGAGCGCCTACCCATGGAATGTTTTTTTTTTAACAAAGCTACATGATTGGATAGAAAATCAGGCCATCATTCCAAAATATCCGTTTTCTGCAGGCATGGTTAGCAGGGTGTTTCACGTATCAGGAATAAACCATCTTGACAATGCTTGGTCTGCCTCAGCTGGATCACTTGTGCATGATTCAAGTCCTTTGCCACTTATGATGTCATTGCTTAGGGCCCTCCTTGGTGGCTATCATGCAATTTAGAAAAAATGGACTTTTGAAAAGGAATTGCTCTATATTTGCAGCAATGATGGAACTTTCTTTTACAAAATTGCTTTCATACATTTTCGTTAAATTTTCAATATCTATGCAGAATTCGAAACTAAAATTCTGTTTCGGCCTTTAAAACAAGACACCCCATATGAACATGGCCAACCAGTCAAGCGCAATAGCAAACTCAAAATATCCATGGTTATTGTACAGATATCACCGAATCTTCCAAGGGCAAATTCAGCTCCAAGGGCAAGCAATTCCGTTAAACTTGGGAACGTTCATCTTGCGGCTCCACATGCACAGGCCAAACTAGCTGAGCACTCCAACAAGTACATGATTTTGTTATCTGATATACTATATAAAACAAATGATCTGCCATAATGTTCTCTCACTCTGCCATTGATATAATTGGACCAACAGAAGACTCATTAAAGCGGGCAATTCCTTCAAAGAACACTGAATTCAAGATAGTCTTTTTTTTTTTAAAGAATAATCTCAACATCAACTGGTCACGTGATTCTTTGTCCAACGCTAATTGGATCTCTACTTGACATATTCACTCTGTTGACGTTTTGGGGGAAGTACTGTTCTGTTGAAGCCAGATCCATGCAGAACAAGAATGCAAATTGTCAATCAACGCAAGTGATTGGCAAGATACCCGAAAGGTATTCACACTTATCTTTGAGCATTCTAGCCTGGGTTTGAATCTCAATCCAGCTATAAACTGTCATTCTGTCACCATGGTGTTTTGCAGGTAATGTGTGTGTGCCATTCAATAATGTGTGTGCCATCCCTCAGATGGTCATTGAACTAGGCGTGCCATCTTCTAGCATTAGTTGGTGGGCGTTAAAGATCCACGATGGTCCTGAACGAAAAGTCGGTGATCTGTTGCTGGCACCCTGGCTGTCAAATTCCAAATTCCTATTCTAATCTACAGGGGGGGCACTCCATCAGTGGTGCATGTGAAAGGATGGCATCAACACTGAGAATTGAAAAGCAAGCCTCAATCATTTGCACATAACACTGTAATACGCCTTTCACACTACACACTGCTTACTTCAGGCTTAGGGGGAAAAAATTCTTACCCCACGGTTCTTTACCCCTCCTTCCCTTTCACAACAGTTTCACTAACCCTGTGGTTTGCTTAACTCGGAACAGGCTTCCCTGGGGTATTTTAATGCCATTTCATACCATACGTTCGTCATTACCATCCCATGAATCGAGTTAGACCCACAATGCTTTGCTTTACAGTGGTCATATTCGCAGTACTGTCATGACATATAAAATGGCTTTTGCCAAAGATGATATTTCAGATGCTTATGCCAAAGGACACAGAGTCGGTGTTGCTCAGGTAAGCCATGTTGCACATCAGAACTCGTCCGGGTCCGAGGTGACAGCAGATATACATGCAGAGCATTCCATTGTAATAGTAAACCACGAGGCAGTTTATAATGAGCAAAGCTAACACCTGTAGTATCTCCCCTTTGAACATTATTAAATGTACTCCACTGCCCTTTGAGAGATGTAAACCGATAAGACAACAATTAAACAGATAAGACAACAGAAAGCACAATTTCAGCATACCTAAATTATTCAAACTACCAGAGTACCTGCCCTGCATGAGCTCTTGTTCCAAACATGTAACACGTTCTTCTGACACATACCTTTATTTGGGCAGTGTATAGGCAACTGACAGCTGCCTCAATCGCTTCCAAAAAATTAAAATAAATAACCTGGGTTATGTACATTAAGCAAAAACATACCTTCTGCTTATAATTCAAAACATCTCACTGCACTGGAAAATTTGGAGACAGGAATACTGGTCTGTAAAGGGTGCGGACTTGTAATACCCTCTCCCATCTGGAGTGGTGCTACACAGTACACACTTACAGAGAGACTTTCCGACCCCCTACCCTCCCAAGACCACCGACGAATATGAAAACACCACGATACACTAATTGGGGTCATGCTGATCCTATGTAGCAATTCTGGATGTAATCGGCCCAGAATTGTAGGAGTAGTGCGACAAACACCGGTCCATGAATTATAGTAAGGGTACATTACGTGTTCTTTTTATATATACAGTATAGAGTATATATATATATATATATATATATATATATATATATATATATATATATATATATATTTGACTCGTTCCTCTGGCATAATTATTACATAAGAATATGCCTTGAGCTGAATCGGTCAATCATAACAGTCCCATCAAACCAACAAAATTGTCCTTCATGTTACTTCTATCTGTTCACAAATTCAGTCTGTTCAGTGTCTTGACAGTCCAATGTGGGAGAAAACAGAGCTCCTGTGTGAGGGGGGAGGGGGGCTGTTTAACCTCATCCAGTATTGAGGGTGTGTTTCAGGTCCTCCTGGCTGGAATGCTTGCTCGCACCAATTTTTCAGCACCACAATCCCTTGCTCAAAGACAGTTTTGTCTCCACCTTGCGCGTCAGGTCTTGTGATGCTTGGAATGCACATTTCCTCCGCTAGCCCATCCAAGGGCTGTCCATATCAGGGATATGGTGGCTGAGTCTGTTACTCTCAGGTCCACACAATTGCGGCAATACAGGGCACGCTCCACATTCATGAAATATGAGCGCAGGGCAGCCTGTTGCACGCAGGTTCTTAGTTTCCAGCAACCTATCCGGTCTCCTGGCAGCGGTTTCATGTGGATGTACTCATCAAGATTCAGCTCAGTTAAGTGTCTGGCTGAGCTGTCATATCACACAATCTGCAACACTTGATGTCAAGAAGACTAAAGATGTCCGTACCTGTGGCCAACAAGTTGGTGAACTTGGATACCTGCTTCTTTTTTTTATGCAGTTTTTCTTCAAGACACCAAGCATGACACAAGGCTTGAGCTTGTTGGCCACATGTAAGGGCATTTTTAGTAGTCTTGACATCAAGTGTTGTGCTGGGCTGCTATCCATGCCCTCTCTCGGTGAGTTCTTTCACTGGAGTTTGGCCTTCCATGGGTAATTTCCGTCACAGGTAGCCTTCTTGTACAGGTTCTTAAAAATTTTGAGGGCAGACTCAGTTTTGCAGTTGGCTTCTGGGTGTCATCGATAGGAGGTGAGACGCTCAAATTCCCATTTGATGGCAAAGCGTCTGAATTGCTTGCATGCAAATTGAGCCCCATTGTCAGATATCACATGGTTTGGTTGTCTGTGACATGCAAACTGTGCCTTGCATCACCTGTTTTTTTTCTCAGCAGACAGAAATCGACCATCAGAAAGTCAGAGTAGTGACTGACCATCAGACGGAAGTCTTTCCCCGTGTATTTGAATAGGTCCATGCTGATGATCTGCCAGGGCTGTTTGGGCAACTCATGTGACATAATCATATCCTTCTGTTGGTCATGTGCATATTCATTGCATACTGAATATTTACTAACAAAGTCTTTGATCTCTGCTTGCATGTTTGGCCAGTGGAGAGTATCATGTGCTTGTCCATAGCATGCTTCTCCAATGTGGTTGGAATGGATTTGTGCCAGCATCTCCGGATGCAGTAACTTTGGTATGATGACTGAAGTTTGAACAACATGCCATTCTGGATACTGATTTTGTCTTTTAAGCCAGTAATTTCGAACAGCAAGAGATGTCTCCTCTTTTCTCTGGTCAGGCCAGCCGGCCAAGACCATCGCTTTTAACGCTTGCAGTTATTCGTCTTTGTGCTGTCTGATCTGAAGCAGGTGTTGGTCCGTGGTGTTCAGTTAATCAGCCTGATTGATATGCTCCACTTCATATTGATCCTGCTGTTTGCTACAAACTGTGTCACTCGTGTTCTGCACTGGATATCCTGACTGCTGCTGTTGCCCTGCTGAGTGTGTCGCTTCTGTACATCTTTGGTCCAAGCTTCTGCACAACCCTGATGCTGTAGTTCTGGAGTGTGAGCAGCACGCTTTGCGGCATTTAGGTGCACTTAGGTGGAGCTTGCTGAAAATGCCAATGAGCGGACTGTGATCAGTCTGTGCTGTAATCACTTCTGGGCTGCTACAGTAGTAGTGGAAGTTTATTTTATTTTATTTTTTTTGCATAGTTTTTTGCATAGTTTTGCTCCGTTGGCATTAGTGTCCTTGTTGCAAATGCAACTGGCTGCTCATCTTGCATGAGACAGTGCCAAAGTCCATTTTGACTTGAGTCACTTTGTATGGTAACTGGCTTTGAGATATCGTAGGCAGATATCGTGGTATGATTTAGCTGTTCTCCTCATCTCACTTGAACAGCATTACAAAAAGGCATCATGGACGTCCACGAGGACTGAGCCTGCATGGTAGCTTGTACGTGACATAATCGAGTGTTAGCATGATGTAGTGAGATCTTTGTAGTCCTCGGTTCAGGTACCTTGGCACAGGCACGGTGGTGACAGGTGCTTTTTTTCCTGCACTGCAGCATCGTGTTTTGGTCGGCAATGCCAACCACATCCTTATTCAGCAGTCTCCTCAACGGCTTACAAACGTCAGAGAGCCAGCAGCGAGGTTGTCATCTGTGATAGGCTCGACCCCACTGAGCCCAGCCAATAGTTTGTGCTGCCTGCGTTGGTATACTTCTGGTGATTTGAAGACTTCAAAAGGCAGTTTGAGCCATCGCTTCCCAGGGGGTCCAGCATGTTGTCATGTAGCTGTTCTCCTCATCTGACTTGAACAGCATTACAAAAAGGCATCATGGACGTCCACGAGGAATGAACCTGCATGGTAGCTTGTACATGACATAATCGAGTGTTGGCATGATGTAGTGAGATCTTTGTAGTCCTCGGTTCAGGCATTTTGTATCAATGCAAATCCTTAGCTTCTCAGGCTTTTTCATTATGGCCATGTTACTTATCCAATTTGTAAGTTCAGTCACAAGGGCAGTGTGACCACTTGCTTCGTGTCTGTCTAGCTGTGCCTTCACGGTGGACTTTATGGCTATGGGCACATTAGTGGGGTGCACTGAACTGGAGGGATACTGGCATCCAGCTCAAATTGTACTTCTTCAGGAAAGGACTATTCGCCCATTGAAAATATCATTGTACATGCTTACCATTATCAATCACAACATCTTCTTCTTCTTCTTCTACTCCTTATCTTACCTTTATAAGGGGTGAGGTCCAAGGGTACCAAGTTTTGCCCTGCCTTGACTACAATTGTCTTCTTCCCATTGTCCTCAGCCATCTCTCTCCACTCTCCAACCACCTCCACCTTATTGATATCCCTCCTCACACAATATTCCAATGTCAACCTCCGTCTCCCTCTTTTCCTTCTTCCTTGCTCCTCTTTGCCAATCTCTCCTCCTCTATCTGAATCAACTGTCCAGCCCTTTTCAGCGGGCTTTTTACCAATCTCCCCGTCAAGCTCATCTGCACACTAATCTCCTTGCTCAGTTCATCCATCTGTCTTCTATCCACCATTTCACTCCCGCAATCCTCTTCACCCAGTTTTTCTCGCAGACCTGCAACCTTTTTTGTTGTCTCCCTGTCAGTGCCACCATTTCACGACCGTAAAGGTAGGCCGGCATCACACACATCACCATAACTTTCCTTTTCAATCTCCCTCATATCTTTCTATCTGCCATTATTCCCTCCACCCTTCTATAAGCATTCACACTCACCTGAACCCTCTTCCTCACCTCTACCTCTGACTTACCATTCCAGGTCACTCTCTCCCCCCCCCCAGATACTCAAATATATTTCCCTGTCTGTTCTCCTTCCCTTATAACCTGATGTTTTTATTTATTCATATGCAGCCTACTTGGCTGCATAATTTTCTGGGGGCACGGCTGTGTTGCTGATGCGATGCCCCTGTTAACAGCATACTGGTACTCATTTTCCCAACCTCGGAAAGAGTCAACCCTACCTGGTGTAAATTCAACAGCCCGATAGGGCTTGACCTCAAGACCCGAGGATCTTAAGCCAGCCACCGTAACGGTTAAGCCAACACCAGGCCTTAATCTGATGTTCATTTATTTTCTCTGCTGCCTGACCCACATCACCTCAGCCTTCTCCATACTCATCTTCAGCCCACGTTTCTCAAATGCCTTCTTCCACTCCCCTAGTACTTCCTGCATCTCTCATCTACTCTCCACCACAACAGCCAGATTATCCGCATTCAGCATCAACCCCAGATTACCTTTCTGTTTACCCTCCTCCTTACCAGCTCCATCACCATGATAAACATGAGTGGGCTGAGAGAGCTCCCCTGCCTCTGCTTTCAGCATTCCCATACATCTTAGTGTCGCCAACACCATCTCTCTTGGGACAGTGTCATAAGCCTTCTCCAGATTCATAAATCCCAATGCCATTTCACCTTGCACCTCCAACCTCTTCTCCACCAGCTGTCTCAGCATGAACATCCCAATCGTTGCTACCCCTACCCTTTCTAAACCCCTGTTGCTCTTTGCTGATCTCCATCTCCACAGTCTTCCTTATCCTCCCATCCAGAATCCTCTCCAATACCTTCCTGACATGGCTTAGTACTGAGCGTAATGCCTCTGTACTTTCCCAGATCTTGAACATTGCCATTCTTCTTCAATATCAGCACAATTACCCTTGTCCTCAATCCTCCAGAATCGAACCTTCTCATACATCAGCCTCTTCGTACAACTGACTTGATTTCTCCCCCAGCAACTATCATCTCTGTACGCACCTCGTCAATGCCTGCCACTCTTCCCTTCTTCATCCTCTTTAATGCTGCCTGCACCTCCTCTTCCATGATCTTCACGTCCAATTTTCCCTCGACATAACATGGAAGCTTTGGCTCGCCGTTACTTCCTCCCTGGTAAAACAACTCCTTGAAATATCCTTCCCATACCTTCAATACTGCCCCCTATCCTTAATCACCTCCTCCCCCC
>CM068956.1:175206335-175223809 GCA_035128595.1 Eptatretus atami
CCCCCCTACTTCATGTCCTATCTTCATCCCTGTCACAAACCAATTTACACATCTTCTTCCCACCATCCTCTTCCAACTTGTTATACACCACTTCCATATCATTCCTCGCCTTATCCACAGCTCTCCTTGCTGCTTTCTTATTTTGCCCATACAAGTGCAGCAACCCTGTGCCCGGTTGTCCCGCTCTATCCTTCATCTTCTCTTTCCTCTTCCAAACTTCCTTCTTCTCCCAAACTGTCTTTGATACTTCCTCCATCCACCATATCTGATTTCTCCCCCAAATCATGATATACCATTTTCTGATATCCTTCCACACAAAACTTCTGCAATTCCCCCAAAATTCCTCTCTGTACTTCTTCCACTCCTCCACCTTTGACCTTTGACAGTAATTTGACAAAGACAGGACCTTTGACAGTAATTACAACTGAGTCTGTAGGGATTGGTCTCTACCAACTTTGCACACCTTGATTGGGTAATATTTTCCCATTCTTCTGAACAAAACTGTTTAAGCTCAGTCAAGTTGCATGGGGGAGCGTTGATGGACAGCAATCTTCAAGTCATGCCACAGATTTTCGATTGGATTTAGGTCGGGGCTCTGACTGGGCCACTCAAGGACATTTATCTTTTTGTTCCTTAGCCACTCCAGTGTAGCTTTGGTTGTATGCTCCGGGTCATGATCATTCCGAAAGGTAAACTTCCGTCCCAATTTCAGCTTTCTTGCAGAGGGCAGCAGGTTTTCCTCGAGGATTTTCTGTATTGTGCTTCATCCATTTTTCCTTCTATCCTGATAAGTGCCCGAGTCCCTGCTGATGAGAAACATCCCCATAACATGAAACTGCCACCACCATGCTTCACAGTAGGGATGGTGTTCTTTGAGTGATGTGCTGTATTGGGTTTGCGCCAAACATAACGTTTTGCATTTAAGCCACAAAGTTCCATCTTGGTTTCTTCAGACCACAAAACTTTTTGCTACATGGCTTCAGAATCTCCTGAGTGGTTTTTTTTAAAACCTCAAACGGGACTCAAGGTGGACTTTTTTGAGTAATGGTTTCCTTCTTGCCACCCTGCCGTACAGGCCAGACTTGTGGAGTGCTTGGGATGTTGTTGTCACATGCACACAGTGACCAGTCTTTGCCATAAAGGCATGTCGCTCTTTCAAAGTTGCCATTGGCCTCTTGGTGGCCTCTCTGATCAGTCTCCTCCTTGCTTGGTCATCCAGTTTGGAGGAACGGCCTGATCTAGGCAGGGTCTTGGTGGTACCATACACCTTTCTTTGTTACCATACAGTCACTTCTTAATGATTGTCTTGACTGTGCTCCAAGGGATATTTAAGGCCTTTAAAGTATTTTTATACCCATCCCTTGATCTGCACCTTTCCACATCTTTATCCCGGAAGTCTTTTGAAAGCTCCTTGGTGCTCATGCTTGAGTCTTTGCTGTGAAATGCACTACCCAGTAGAGGAAACCCACAGGAACAGCTCATTTTATTCTCAAATAATCATAATCACTACAATTTAACACAGGTGGAGGACAATTAACTTGCTGTGTGATTTTGAAGGTGATTGGTTACACCTGAGCTAATTTACAATTGCTATTATAAGGGGTGTGGACACTTATGCAACCAAGATATTCTAGTTTTGTATTTTTAATTCATTTTCGGAAATTTGTAGAATTTATTTTTAACTTGAAAGTTGTGGGTTACGATGTGTAAATAAAGGTGGGAAAAATGGATTTAATGCAATTTAATTCCAGGCTATATGACACAAAAGGTGAAAAATTTGAAAGGGTGTGTAGACTTTCTATAGGCACTGGATGTCCTCTTCTTAGCACAAAGCAGGCCACAACTTCCACAAAAAATGAATGCTTGAGTCCGCTGAGGGTGATCCAGAAACCCTGACCCTAGCGACGAGGGGAAGGAGAGAAAGGAAGTGCAGTGGAAAGAGGGCTGGTAATGTGAGAGCAGGACGGAGAGGCTTACTACGGAGTGGAAACCAGGCCCGCTCCAAGGCATATTTGGATTGCAGGCCCGTGTGCCCCTGAGCCGATGCTCTATCGCTGTTTGTGTGTACGGAGGACTGTGTGGCGTCCTGGGCATAGATGACGGGAGATTCGAGGACAATGTTGCTGGTAATGTGAACGGGACAGAGGATTATTAAGGAGTGGAAACGAGGCATGTGTTTTAACGCATGGTAGCCTTCATTCGAGCATCAAACGAAGCATCGCATGGTTCTCCCGCTGCTCCCTGGCCAAGCGTGCATCGGTATGAGGCTTCGGCCGCACATGCCGTGGCGTTTAGCCTCGCGTCGACGCATGCTGGGCAATCAACAAATTGCCATCCTGTCAGCCAAATCTATGATTAAAGAACTACTTATTCTCAATTGGATTTAATATTTTGAACACTGCAGAACACGAATTGGAATACGAACTTGCAGTTTATAGTGCTTTCGAAAATTGTACGGAATCTCGCTCGTCCCGAGTGCTCATGCACAGAGAGGGTTGAGGAATTGTTTTCGTCGAGCAGTCAATCAAAATTGAAAATCATTCCAAACAGGAAACTTACTGTTTTTAAGGACGTCATAAAGGACACAAACAACAGACATAAAGAACGAATGTAATGTTTTAAATAAGGTGGTGTAAAAGACGGTGTATTCGCAGTGGTAAACTTCCGAAGAAAGTTTGTTTTTTGGGGGGTTTTTTTTGCTGCAGCCATTGAAACCTCTTTCGCATTTCAAATTGAATTATATACTTGAACACTGTAGAACACAAATCACCTTGTTTACACTTCCAATAACCTCCAGTTTAACAGTACTTGGACAAAATATTATGTCATTTTACATCATCTCGACCAATCGAATTTACTGCTCTCAGGATGGTGGAATATCGAGATTCAGCCAAAATGGCGGTTTGTGCTCAGAAACGCAGAGCAAGAGATGAAAAGACCCTTTGCATGTACTTTTTCTCAATAATACATGGGATAAGGTGTTTTATGAACTCTCCAGTTATCCCCACACTTTTTTGTTTTTAAAATTGGGGAAATGGGATGATTTATTTTTATTTTTTTTACAAGGAAATTTTTGCGCAGGAGGAGGCCATTCGGCCCATCATACATGCACCACACCAATCCCAGATTTGATAAATCCGTCAATACCCCTTCCCGTTGTGTGCAGCCTTTTTGCTGCTACAGAGGTACTCATTTTGCTGACCTCAGAAGGATGACAGGCTGAGTCAACCCCCTGGTGTTAATTCAGCGGAAAACAGGTCTTGAACTCAGGACCCCACGATCCCAAGCCTCCACCCTAACCGCTAAGCCAACACCAGGTAAATCGTAGGAAGGACTTCATTGTAATCGGCTCCATCCGTCACACTATCCCCTCCTCAACAGTTGTGCAGAAATTCACCAAACTTGGTAGTTATGATCACCACATGGCAAGAATGTGCGAGAGAAGTATCATTTTGACCCTATCCCTGGTGAAATGGTTGAATACCAAAAAAAAATGCAATTACAGGCACATTTTTAGCTAATCTGGAATTTAAATTACAGATAAGATATTGCCTATCAATCCGTCTGTCTACTATTTCGACTTCTCCGGCCAAACTGCTGAGCCGATCCGGCTGAAATTTGGGAGCAACATTCCGCCCCTGACTGGTAACGGGGATTGCAAAGCTCGGTCCGGTCACTTGACTTGGTAGGTCAAAATAACTGACTTTGTAAATTTCTTCAAAAGTCTATTACTCCATACCCACCAGTCAGAATTCTACCAAATTTGGGTTACATTAGGCCAGGGCCCAAATAAGCTACAGGTCCAGTGGTCCTATTTTAAAACTAAACTCTGTGTATGCAATCAACATTGGGGAATGCATGAAATGTGTAACGATTTTTTGGGGTTTGACCCCCGGTTCACGCCCCAATAGGTGGGGACTTAAGGGTCAAAATAACATTTTTTAACTCAACATTTGATGTTGGGTTATTCCTGGCGGAACCTTTTGCCAGCTTTCAACTTTGCTTGAGGTGGAAAGTGTGGGGATTTGCGATGACGCGCCATTAAGTTCGCTCTCGTTGTTTATTGTTGTTGCCTTCTCATATTTTGTTTTCACAACGTTAAATCCTTCCTACGACTTGGTTGTAGAAAATGTCATGTGGTTTAGAGCAGCAGTGATTTGCAATTCTAGAACCAATTTGTGTGCCTGACCTTCTGGCTGCAAAGTCCTGAGAGTAAAGTATTTTGTGTCATGAAAAACGAACATACTCATGTTTTGCTCCTTTGTGTTCTTTATGTCCATAAACATTGATGTAACGATTTCTGAAAAACATGAGGGCAGAATTTTGTCCATTCATTTTTCAGGTTCCTGAAATACATTTGTTTCCCTTATTGACCATGGTGACACCATCACCTCCTGTAATATATCATGGTACAATGTTTAAACAAAATTATTCACTCAGAAATATAAAATACATTCATTCACTTCAATGTAGAAATGATGGCTTTTAATGCCATGGGGGAAGGAATTTGCAAAGTACAAGAAAATGTGTAGTTTGATGTTTGTGATGATTCATACTGCACTGTTTACAACTGAAGTCGCCTTGTGCTGTGTTGGCTGGATATGGTTGTAAAAAAAATTGCTCACGATCTAAATTCCTTCATGGTGATGGAATTGGCCTTTTAAAGCACACTTCAGTGTTGGGTTCGCACCGTGATAGTGCAATTTCAGCACCTGCTGACTCATTTGGTCGAGCAACTCATCTGTTTACCCATCATAAATGAGCCTACACATGTTCAATCAGCTAATTTCTCTCCAACACCAAGTAATGTATGCCTCTTTCAAAAAATTTCATTAAATCCGTTTATTTTAAGTTACTGTGTCCATGTATTTGTCGTGGGGTTCGAGTATAAACCCCCCTGTGCATCCATCTGTGCCTCCGTCGTTTCGCCTTTGTGCCCCACCCCTTCCGCGCGCGTTATAATCTCCGAGGATCAACGTGTCCGCCTCTTATTAAGGAAGAACCGCTCGGCTATCCTGGATGGTGGTGTTAACCGCCCGTCACCATAAATTGGGTCGTGGGATTAACCTGGACCGCTAGCACCGCGACAGTATTACGATTACTCACATAGTACCCACCTTATGGGCAATTTTGTTCCAAGCATGCAACATGTTCTTTGATGCATACCTTTATTTTGGTGGTGTATAGGCAACTGGCAGCTCTGTAGGGGGCAAAAAAATCCCCGGGTTACGTGCATGATGCAAAAACATACCTACTGCTTATAATTCAAAACACCTCACTGTGCTGGACAACATGGGGGCAGGAATACTGTTCTGTAAATGGTGGAGACTTGTAATACCCTCCTCAACCTGGAGATGGTGCTACATGATATGCATTTACATAGAGAATTTGCGTCCCCCCCTCCACCCCCCTTCCAAGACAACTCTGTCTAATACGTCGGTGAATATGAAAGGGTAAACACAAACTGTTATTAATATTCACCAAACAAAATTATTGCAAGACAGTACAGGAATTTATTGCATGAAATAAATAAAAAAACGAATCCAAATCTCTTCAAATAAATATGAATGGTCATCATGATCAAAAGCCTTTTCTTGATCTCGAAAAATCACCCAGTGTTAACATTCACATGATGACAAATAGAAATTAAATCATGAACAGGAAATACTATTGATCGACCGGGAATACAAAAAGACTGATCGGGAGATGTGCTGGGCTTCAGCAATTGGAGGCAATGAAGCAGTAAATGAGTGTAAATGATCTGGGGAAGTGTGCTTAGAGGAGTAGAGGTGAGAAACGAAATTCTTAACAGTCTGCATTATGGCATGAGGGTCTGGCAAAATCCTTCCATCAGCAGAACACAAGGACAATATTTATTTCTGATTTTTAGAGGCAGTTCTGGCTTTAAAAATAGAACCTGCTAAGAGTATTTCCTTGAACTTCCATGTTCATTTTATTTATCCCCAGTACTGGCACCAATTCCCTCTGTCCCGGTTTTAACCTCTCTACACTCCTCCTCGACCTGCTCGTCTCTGCTACCCTTGCTGTGCCCCTGATCCTCTTTATTCCAACTCTCTACAAACCTGGCCTGACCAACTGCCATCTTGTGCTGTGCGTCCCACATTGACAAGCCGTCAACTCTGCCGTCATCTTATGAGCATAGCCAATAGCTCGGGGCTATTCCCCGCTGCTTCTTGGAGTTTCTGAAATAACTGGGGGTTCAGAGCTACCAGGTAGTGGGGGTGATTCCACCGCACCTTCGAGTGGTCTTTCCACCTCCATCTCTACTGGCACCACGGTGGCATCATTCCAGTTTGTGCCCCCTGGTTCTGGCCATCCTGGTCTGACATTTTGGGTGATTTTAAGATCAAACGCTGACTGCGTGCTCCACAATTTGGCTTTGAGATGTGATTTCTAGCACCTCGGGTCCAATCCCACACTCCTGATCACCAATGTTGCAGCCATCAAATCGTTTTGGCTGCCCGGTATGAATCGGGTGAGTCGCGTCAAAGTGACCGTGGAGGTCAGATCAGATTGTCGCCTTTGATCTCTGCCTACCATACCTGTCGGAACCATTGGACCACTACCTGAATGCCGATAAGTCCGATATACGTGACTGATCTAATGAGACCGAGCAAACTTTATTCACGAGCAAACTTTCGTCATGTGGCACGATCTTATCTAGCAGCATTAACCACAACCAATCCACCCTCAAAGAATTTATTCAAACCACTAGATAAGCCACCAGGACATTCAGAATTGACCGATACCAAATGTATTTGGAAAAACAAGAAGTGATGGCATGGAGAAAAGAGCAATGCACAATAAAGGATTTAACCAACAAACAAGTCTGGAGACTGCGATGGTTCACAAGCAATGTACACGGTTCGCCTTTTTTATTTTTTGACCTTCTAGGAGACGCCACGGGCAAACTGGCGGAATGGGAAAAACGTAAATGATGAAAGTTGTAGTACTCGAAGAGCACGAACTTGCATACCAACTTTCATTCGAAACAGTTGAAACCCTAGGAGCTCGATGCCCAATTTATTGATTTTTTTGACATTTTCTAAGTTCGTGACCTTGTGACCTGACTTGGGATGAAAAAATCGAGCTCCGTGGTTATGCAGGTGCCATTGGGCTAACCAAATACCGAACCCCTGCCAGATTCGACAAACCCCTCGGAGAAGATGTAACTTGAAACCGCTACCCCCTAAAAACACATGTTTTTTGGGCGTGGCTCCGCCCATTCTCCGGAAAACACAACTAGATCATGATACAAACCTCGCACCCTAATTTTATCAAGATCGGATCAAAACCCACGGGGCTATGCTCGGGGACAGAACAGACACACACCCATAACGAATATAGTGGTCACTTACTGACTCGTGAACCAATAATCCCCTTAAGCCGCTAACAACACAATGCCCATGAACCAACTAACATCGGGAACTTTAATGAAGTAGCTATGCCTATGGGCCGAATCAGACACCACAGGAGATAGACATAGGAAATTGACAGGACTTAAGAGACATTTCTAGCCAAATCCCGCAGTGTTGGTGGAGTGGAGGTGCTCGCACCCTGGCGCTGGTCCGCATCCATGACCTTAGAGGAAGAGAAGACACATGATTGGTTGGGCAGTGTGACAGCTAAAGGAACAGCCTTTCATATCGGGCTTCACTGGTTCTCCTCGAGCGACGTCCAGGTATCACCTCTCGTTGTTTCGACCCCACCCCTTTTATCCACTTGGCGAGTATGTTATTCATGACATGACACGCCCTTCCCATCTCCCTTGCCATTGGCTGAGGCATGAATCTTGTTGATAGCTGGGATCTTGTTGAAGCTGGGGATCTTGTTGAAGCTGAGGATCTTGTTGAAGCTGGGATCTTGTTGAAGCTGAGGATCTTGTTGAAGCTGAGGATCTTGTTGAAGCTGAGGATGTTTATTGAAGCTGGGGATCTTACTGAAGCTGGAGATCTTGTGAAGCTGGGGATCTTGTTGAAGTGGGATCTTGTTGAAGCTGAGGATGTTATTGAAGCTGAGGATGTTATTGAAGCTGGGGATCTTACTGAACTGGAGATCTTGTTGAAGCTGAGGATCTTGTTGAAGCTGAGGATCTTGTTGAAGCTGGGATCTTGTTGAAGCTGGGGATCTTGCTGAAGCTGGGAATCTTGTTGAAGCTGAGGATTGTTGAAGCTGGGATCTTGTTGAAGCTGGGGATCTTGTTGAAGCTGGGGATCTTTGCTGAAGCTGGGATCTTGTTGAAGCTGGGGATCTTGTCGAAGCTGGGATTTCTTGTTGAAGCTGGGATCTTGCTGAATTCCAAAGTCTTTCAAAGAACATTTAGACAGATTCCATGAAAGGAAAGAATATGAGAATAGGCTCACAGGGGTGAGGATTCTAAGACACAACACAAGGGTGGAAAGCAGCACCTGTCTATTACACACACACCACACACACACACACACACACACACACACATACACACACACACACACACACACACACACATACACACACACACACACGACTGGGGGAGGAGGGGGAGATACCTGGCGCTGCCGAGAAAAGAAGCACCCAGCTACTTGAAAATATTTATGAAATTATATTAATTCCAAGACGAGGTTGAGGACATGTTGGACATTGAAAAGCTTGGAAGAGTTATTGGCCTGATGGTGGTTAAAGATAAGAAGAAGATATCTGTATATATGCAGAGAGAGACAGAGAGATATGTGGAAAATATAATATATAATATATATATATATATATATATATATATGATATGCATATGATCTGGGAAAGTGTGCTTAGAGGAGTAGAGGTGAGAAACGAAATTCTTAACAGTATGCATAATGGTATGAGGGTCTGGCTCTCATGTTATTATATATATATATATATATATATATATATTATATTATATATATATTATATCTTATATATTATATATATTATATATGTGTTATATATGTGTTATATTATATATGTGTTATATATAATATATATATTATAACAGATATGTGTGTAAATAAGTGGATTTCAAATTGGGACATACTGCTTCTCATGTGCCAACAATGGATGACACCCTAAAAGTCAAAGTGATAATAATCGCAGATCCGAGAGTTGGAGGCTTTTTACAATTCCTGAAAGAAAAGTGATAATTAAAAAGTTTTACATTGGATGCATCAGTATGACCAACCAACTGAACACCACTGTCATTTCACTGCATTACATTTGCAAACACGTTTCAGTTGTTTGGCTAATTAGCACCATTAGAAAGGGTGTAATGGAATGCATTTTTGAACATTTTTATTGTTATTATTATTACTGAAAACCTACAGGTGTTTGTTTTATAAAGAACTAACAGGTGATGCTGGTTTGGGGGGGGAGAGAGGGAGAGGGTGGGATACCGGGGACTCTGGAGCTATTGCCCTCATAGTGGTTACCTTTTGCCTGTGGGCCGGCAACAGCACTACCTGACCCCACATCCCAATATGCACTTTATAGTAGCCTTTGGTGGCCACAAATCGGACGTCAAAGCCAGCGTACGGTAGCTTAAAACCTTACCCAGATTCTGAAGTCCTACAAACAAAATTTGGGGCCTCAAGTTGCTATGGTTCCGTCATGAATGAATAACATACAAACGCACAAACAAACACTTGAAAATATTTGTAAGATTCAACAATTTGCGTTGAGGTCAACTATGAGGTTTTGCACAAGTAACAAAGCAATAATCAGCAATTTTATGTCATGCTGTCAAAACGACTTTTGCAACAAAGACTCTCCAAGCGGTGGCCAATACCTGGATTGTCTAAGTCTCTTCACCTTACACTACAATTCACTACATGTGCTATCGACATTAGGGTGTTCAATGTTCACATCACTGTCCAGTTCTTTGTTTTGTGATTTATCGTTCTCAACTTTATGGGACTGAAAGAGATTGTACAAACTGGTTTGTAATAGGTAGTTTTCTCGCCTTTAAGTTGTTACGTCCGGCTTCGATACTCGGCCACAGCTAGAAACTGTCACCATTGCGTTTCGCAGGCAGGGCAACACATCAATGAGTGTGCCACCATTAGCTGGCGTTGGACATTAAAGGTCCGAGGGTGTCTTTTAATAAAGAGTTAGTTTTTTTTTGTATACAATGTCAAGGCTCGTGGAGGAGTTAGAGCATATAACGGTTCAGGACGTGAAATAACAAAGGGAATAGGAGAAAGAAAAGGTGGGGGGGCACAATTCACCGATAGCAGAGTTGAGGGGCAAAATAGAGGGACACTTGAAGAAATAAGGGATGCGGGTAACAATGAGTGCTATGGGGTTAACAATATGACAAGATGGAGACAGCCACAAATTCTCAGGAAGAAAAACTGGAAACTTAAGAGAGAGGTGGGTTTTTGGAGGGATAACAGGGGGTTTGTGGGTCAGGGAGCCGATGGGATGGCTCGTCGTCCGTCCGTTTGTCCACAAATACTTGCAACTTCTTCTCAGAAACTACACAAACTATTTCAATGAAATTTGACCACAACCGATATCACCCGTGATGGCATTAAAAAAACGGGGTATGAAGGGGTCTGTACAAGGAGTTTACGGGGGGGGGGGGTTGTCTCCCCAAAGAGGTATTTGCTTTCTTCTCAAACGATACACACAATTCCGATGAAACTTCACGAGAACCTTCATCACCAATGACGTTCCAAAGTTTGTTCATGACATTAGAAAAAATCTGCTCTAAAGGATTTAAGGGGGGTTGCCCCCCAAAATATGTATTTGCTTTCTTCTCCAAAATTACACATACAATTCCGATGAAACTTCACCACCATGTGCAAACATCAAAAGCAGTCAATATATAAATAAAGACCCACCCACATCTCTCACCTGTGAATGGAGGGAATAGCCAATCAGCTCCTCACCTAATCAACTAGTTATATGATCCTAGCCACCTGGGTTTTGTTCATCCGAGCCACCTGGTGCATGAGAGAAAGACAGAGAGAGAGAGAGAGAAGAGAGAGAGAGAGAGAGAGAGAGAGAGAGAGAGAGAGAGAGAGAGAGAGAGAGAGGAGAGAGAAGAGGAGAGAGAGAGACATACTAATTGTGCAGTATCAACTATTGCTGAAACATAATATATAATTGAAATGATTGCTGTAAATATTGTTAATTTCACATCCTTTATTCAACTTTATTTAAATTGTAAATCTCAAAACATAGTTCCCTCAAGTAAGAACCTTAACCTGCAAGCAATTGAATGGTTTCCCGTGATGTGGATTTTTTTCATCCGAGAAAACGACAGACTGACGACAGACCCCCACACCCGACTACACAGAACATCAGTTGGACACCGTTCTTCCTCGAGGTTTCCATCCTTTCAGCCCAGGACCTCTCCAAACGGCAGATCCACAAACTTGGTCACGGCTCCACATCGGTAGATTTCCTACATCAGTAGATCCATAACCTCAGTTGCGTCTAGGCAGTCAGTCAACCCATCAATGCAACTTCACGAATCAGACTTTACTCGCTCGAGGATTTAATGTTATCAAGGATTTAGTGTTATCATATAGTTACAACTCTCATCATACATTTCATTATATGATAATACATTAAATCTTGCATCATCTTACCTTAAATACAACATGTCCACCAACCAGCACAACCACCACTCATCTCTGGATCAAGCTTTATTCGAAAGGAACCACTTAGAAAAAAGTTTGATGAAATGCGAACACACACACACACACACACACACTCATCTTTATTGTGGAATGCATGCCATGCATGAAACGTGTGGGATAAATGGGAAGGGGAAAAGATTATTGGACTGACGAAAGTTAACAAAATTGGTGACATGATAGATGATCCTTCTCTTCAAATTTGAAAGAGTGGTGCCAACGATCCACAAATATCTGATTGGAGACAGAACATAAGAAATTAAAAATAAGGCCAGACAGCAAGTGGCAAAAAAGAGAAGGGCAATGGGAGCTGAATGTTCGCCGGGGGGTGAAGAGAAGGATGAAGGGGACTTCACTGCAGTGGCACGGGGAGGGGCTGTGTAACAAAGATTGGACCGCAATGTAGCACCAGAAGTACAGAGATGGAGACCAAGTAGGCCTATAACAGAAAAAAAATGAGGCAGACCTACAGAGAGAGAGAGAGAGAGAGAGAGAGAGAGAGAGAGAGAGAGAGAGAGAGAGAGAGAGAGAGAGAGAGAGAGAGAGAGAGAGAGAGAGAGAGAGAGAGAGAGAGAGAGAGAGAGAGAAAGAGAGAGAGAGAGAGAACAAGTCCAACCCATGAACCCAAACCAGATGATACCTAAACAGACAGAATGGATAAGAGCAAGGACAGTAAATGATAATGGCAAGGGAGAACAACTGAGCAGAGAAGAGGAGGAATATGAGGACAATAATGAGCAGTGCAGACTAGAAGAAGAGTTAGCCAACAAAATAGAGGAGATGAAATTGATACCGTTCATGGAAAGACCACAATTTGAAAGAATATAAAACAAGAAGTGGACAAAAATACTGGGAAGTAGAACCAACCGACCGAGAACCACCTCGCCGTGGTGGACTTGTCTGTATATTTGAGAATTAAATTCTCTTCCCGGTATTGACTGCAGTGCAATCCACCGGAGATGTCGGGAACTGTAGCTCTGCGAAGCTCATTACTAATAGAAGGAGCCGATGCAAATGTTTAGCCAGAAGAGCCTTCATATTTTCTTATTTTTTTTTCAAACAAACAGGAATAAATTCCCACATGAAAAAAATCCTGATTCAACCAGGAATGAAATCCAATTCCTGGCACGGCGACAGCCCACTGAGCTAGGTCTTCAGTCTTCCGGATAACCTCAAGAGTTTCTAACTGATGTTGAACGACACACTGTATATGTATATGTATATGTACATGTATATATGTATGTATATGTATATTAATGATATATTTATTATATGTATATGTATATGTATATATGGTATAACATAAATAATATGATATATATATATATATATATATATATATATATTAATATAATAATATACAGTGGGAGAACAAGTATTTGATACACCGCCGATTTTGCAGGTTTTCCCACTTACAAAGGACGTAGAGGTCTGTAATATTTATCATAGGTACACTTCAACTGTGAAAGACGGAATCTAAAACAAAAATCCTGAAATCACATTGTATGATTTTAAATAATTAATTTGCATTTTATTGCATGAAATAAGTATTTGATACATCAGAAAAACAGAACTTAATATGTGGTCCAGAAACCTTTGTTTGCAATTACAGAGATCAGACGTTTCCTGTATTCTTAACCAGGTTTGCACAGACTGCAGCAGGGATTTTGGCCCACTCTCCATTCAGATCTTCTCCAGATCCTTCATGTTCGGGCTGTCGCTGGGCACACAGACTTCAGCTCCCTCCAAAAGATTTTCTATTGGTTCAGGTCTGGAGACTGGCTAGGCCACTCCAGACCTTGAGATGCTTCTTACGAGCCACTCCTTAGTTGCCCTGGCTGTGTGTTTCGGTCGTTGTCATGCTGGAAGACCCAGCCACGCCCCATCTTCAATGCTCTTGTTGAGGAAGGAGGTTGTTGGCCAAGATCTCACTATACATGCCCCATCCATCCTCCCCTCAATACGGTGCAGTCGTCCTGTCCCCTTTGCAGAAAAGCATCCCCAAGAATGATGTTTCCACCTCCATGCTTCACGGTTGGGATGGTGTTCTTGGTTGAACTCATCCTTCTTCTTCCCTCCAAACACGCGAGTGGAGTTTAAACCAAAAAGCTCTATTTTGGTCTCATCAGACTACATGACCTTCTCCCATTCCTCCTCTGGATCATCCAGACGGTCATTGGCAAACTTCAGATGGGCTGGACATGCCTGGCTTGAGCAGAGGGACCTTGCGTGCGCTACAGATTTTAATCCATGACGGCGTAGTGTGTTACTTATGTTTTCTTTGATACTGTGTCCCAGCTCTCTTTAAGTTATTGACCAGGTCCTGCCATGTAGCTGGGCTGATCCCTCACCTTTCTCATGATCATTGAGGCTCCACGAGTGAGATCTTGCATGGAGCCCCAGACCGAGGAATTGACTGTTATCTTGAACTTCTTCCATTTTCTAATAATTGCACCAACATTGCCTTCTCACCAAGCTGCTTGCCCATTGTCCTGTAGCCCATCCCAGCCTTGTGCAAGTCTACAATTTGTCCCTGATGTCCTTAGACAGCTCTCTGTCTTGCCCATTGTGGAGAGGTTGGAGTCTGATTGATTGAGTGTGGACAGCTGTCTTTTATCAGAACGAGTTCAAACAGGTGCAGTTAATACAGTAATGAGTGGAAAATGGGAGTTTTCTTAAAGACAAAACTAACAGGTCTGTGAGAGCCGGAATTCTTACTAGTTGGTAGGTGATCAAATACTTATTTCATGCAATAAAATGCAAATTAATTATTTAAAATCATACAATGTGATTTTCAGGATTTTTGTTTAGATTCCGTCTTTCACAGTTGTAATACTATGATAAAAATTACAGACCTCTACATGCTTTTTAAGTGGGAAACCTGCCAAATCGGCAGTGTATCAAATACTTGTTCTCCCCACTGTAATATATCCACCCTTGTGCAAATTCATTGACTCCCTGACGTTTTTTTCACGTTTTTCGAACATTTTGTATTATCTCTCCAAAATATACCCGTTTTTACATTGAAATTCATGTTTTATTATCTTTAGGTCGTTGGCGTTTGTTAAAGCTTTTCAGGAGGAGTTTGTCTCGATGCCAAACAGCCATTTCAGGCAAAGCGTGCTTTAGCGTCATTATGAAGTTTTTTTTGGTTGATTCATCATCTCTGAGCTATCCTGAATCAGAATCAGCCGGGTGCCAGACTCGCACCCTTGAGAATTTTTTTAGAGCGAAAAACAAAATGGCCACCACCGACTTTCGATAAATTCTGTTTTGGGCTATATCTTCACTTCTAATGCACTTACACACACAATTTTGGTATCTACTACTATGTTTCATGCGACAGACAACGTAAACGTTGTGATTCTCTCAGATTGCAACAGATGGCGGAATTTGAATTGGATGGCCAACAAAGCTTCAACAAGACACTAACCAAGAAAGTGACCCTATGACTTCGAACAAAAAGAGCATCAAGCTGGATGGAAGGCCAGTATATGATACCGAATTGATCTACACCGAGTCATGTCTCCACAATACAGGGATATTGATATCAAGGATGTCCTCTCTTACGAACTGTCCCCTTCCCAGTCTCCTTGTTTGATGAGAGCGTGGCGATGCGGGTCAGTCGAAAGCAATCCTGAAGACGAAACTCCAAGTTGAGCAATCAAGTCGAATCCAAGGTGTTCCAGATGCTGTCATCATCGATGGATGCGCCATGTTATGGACTGTACATTGACCCACAAATGGTACAGTTGAGGATTAGTGTTCAACTTCATGGAACCATCAAATACCACTGGAGTGTTGTGACGGCTATACCTGATTTTCGACAGGTACATCAAAATCAGCACAAACAAATGACGAGATACAGTCGCACAGGTCAATGCAAGTCGAAAACATCAACTCAACTTACACACATCACTTTCAGCGCAAAAAGTGGTCCTAAATGTAGCCTACAACAAAGTACAACTGATCGATTTGATCTGTCAGTATCTGATGACCCACATTGTGGACAACCAGACCAAACTAGTGATCACCGGAAAAGATCCTACACCAGTACAAGTATGGAGCAATTCCACTCTCCAGAGACAGGATCTGAAACACACCATGAAGAACAGATGCCATCATCATCCATCACTTAGTTAGAATTGTGTCAGTGTCAGTGTGACTCACACATCAAAGTGGTCTGCGACGATACAGTTCTTTGTCCTGTGATTCATTTCTACCTCGAGGAAAGAATGACTGTGGATGTCAGCATGAGAGTCCGTTGCTGGGAGGGCGAACGTAGACATTCGCCAAACAGCACTGAAACACAAAACATGCCAAATATCTGCCTGCCTGTACATGCTCTGACCGGATGCGATACTGTGTCGTATTTGTTTGGCATTGGAAAGGCCACAGCGCTGAAGTACTAATGGGCAGACATCATCCCACCTTACTTGGTCAGCTGGAAGCACGAGGGAAAAGATGATATCTGAGAAAACATCTTCATTGCTGCCTGTTATGGTTCCAAAGTCGACGGTGATACGTCCACACACCGGTATCAGTTGTGGAAGTCTAAAATGGCCAACTCCAAGATTACCTCGCTCCAAAATTGAAGTCGTTGCCCCATCGCATGATGCCTTTGTTCAACATGTACATCGCGCTCATCATCAAGTCATTATATGGAAATCGGCCACTCAGTCAGACCCTCCGAACTTGGATCCCATCAAGTATGGATGGCAAGGTGAGGACGGTGCGACGTTGTTCCAACCACACTTCCACCTGATGTGTCTGCTGCACCAGTCACCATTCTGCAGCTGATCAAGTGTGGATGCTCCACCAGCCGGCCATGTTCCACCGGGAGGTGTGGTTGTGTGGCAACACAGATGTCATGTTCGATGTTTTGCAGTTGTAATGCTGGATCAGACTGTTGTAACGAACAGACAAGGGCAGTAGCTGCTAATCACGACGACGATGACGAACATTGCATCCTTAACAAAATATTGTTTGCCAAAAATAAAAGGTAATTTCAATCTATACATACATGTTCATACTTACTTTAAGACATAACCCAAAGTCATGGTCAACTTTCCACATGTATCCGGATATATTTTGTTAAAATCGTTTCCAATATAATCATCAATTCAATGATCATTGCAAGTAAGTTACTTCAGCCGTCATTGACTATTATTGTACGTAGTATTAATTTGAGGGTTCATCAAATTCAATTTCTTACTCGAAGTGATCAGTAGAACTGCAAAATAGCCATTTTTCATATTAAAATAGTGGCCATCTTGAAAATATGAGACAGGTCTTATATATACCCCTTCAATTTTATCATTATTATTCCTTGACCATGAAACATAGTGTAGACAACAAAAATGTGTTGTAATGTGGCATTGGAAGTGAAGATATAGCCCAAAACAGAATTTATCGAAAGTCGGCGGCCATTTTGTTTTTGCCTCCAAAAAAAATCCTCAAGGTGTCGAGTCTGGCACCCGGCTGATTCTGATTCAGGATAGCTCAGAGATGATGAATCAACCAAAAAACTTCATAATGACGCCACAACATGCTTTTCACATTTCCACGGACAGTTTGGATCTAGCTGCACGGCACGTGCGCGAACTTTTGTGGGTAATGACTGCCAATAGGGATCCTTACGTCAGCCCCATTGTTTCACTCGGCATTCAACACACCACTCGTGAGAGACGATGGACATCACTCCTCTGAAGCGGACGAAGATTTTTACGCTATTCGAGCACTCTGAGAAGTCACAGAGAGAGATCGCAATGGTTGTTGGTGTCAGTCAGCGCTCCGTCTCACGGATTATCAACCAAGGCG
>CM068956.1:175226105-175242480 GCA_035128595.1 Eptatretus atami
ATATATATATATATATATATATGTATACATATGTTTCTGTACATATATATGTGTATGTATATGCACTTGTATTTATGTATATTTTATGTATATGTATATATATGCATATATATGTATATATACACATATATATGTATGTATATATGTAGATGTATATATAAACATATATATATAGATGTAAATGTATGTTGATATGTATATATGTATGTATATGTATGTATATATGTATGTGTATATGTATATATTTATTTATATTTATATATATATGGATGCATGTATGTATATATGTATATATATATAATGTGTATCATGTATATTAATAATATATATATGTTTTATGTTTGTATATATATGTTGTTATAGATGTATGTATAAGATTTATAGAAATGTTATATGTATATGTATGCATTTAATATATATAATGTGTATATGTACAATGTATATTGCATATATGTTGTGACAATGTAATATACTATATTTATATCATATATAATAGTTACATATAATAGTTTACGAGGTGTTCAAAAGGTATCCACCTTAATTTTTCTGCAGTAACAAATGACAGCTAGGAGGAGTGTTGTGCACGTATGTAGACTATCCTAATTCGTATGCGTGAATATGTTCCGCCTGCAGAATCTGTCAGTCGCCGACAGACCGCGAAGAGTGAGGAAGTTTAGTGAGCACCGTCGATTTTTCGTTTTTCGACATAATGACGGAAAACTTGAACAACGCTACTGCATCAAATTTTGTGTAAAGCTGGCGATTCCCAAGTGGAAACGATCCGCAAGATTCAACAGGCTTTCGGGAACGAGCAGGGCACCAACACATATAAAGAGTGGTAACCGCTGCAAATATGGTCGCACATTAGTGGAAAGTGAAGCACGTTCTGGTAGGCGCTCACATCCCAAAATAGATCGCATTGACCATAGGTGGACCTGCTGATGCAGATGTCGAATCACGATCAGAGAACTTGCAGACGAGGCGGGCGTCAGCATTGGACGTTCATTCCATTGTTGACTGAGGATTGGGTTAAGGAGAATCTCAGCGAAGTTTCGTGCAAAGCTGCTAAGATCGAGCAGAAGCAACTCTGTAGAGATCGCACAGGACATGCTGGGACTGTGAATAGCAATCCCAACTTTTCAACACAGTGATCACTGGCGATGAGACACAGTGATCCGTCATTTGTCAAAACGAAATCCGACGGGCGCTCACGTACACTCCTCACTCATCGGCGGTCTGTCGGCGACTGACAGCTTCTGCAGGCGGGAAAGATATTAACGGATGCGGATTAGGATTCGCTACATACGTGCACCAACCAGCCTCCCTCCTAGCTCATGTTTACGCACACGAAAAAAAGGTTGATACTTTTTGAACACACTCGATGTATGTGATTATTCAATGTATATATATATATATATGTATATATGAATATATGTATATTATGTATTATATATATATAATATAGTGTGTAGTATATATGTCTGTATATTTTATATATATATATATATATTGTATGTATATATGTTAATATATATATTGTGTGATTTTTATATATATATGTATATATGTATATTATATTATTTATTATATTATGTATATTATATTATATATATATTAGTTGTTTTGCGTAGTAGGAATTTCAAAACATTTATTGTCGGGGGAATCGAAAACGGCATGCAGCATAAAGGTCGAGATAGTGAGATATATTTTAAGTATGTAGTTGTTTCTGGAGCCTCCGAACACATATATGGGTTATATGGATTTCAGTGGCGGGGTCATACTATACTTTGTGAATGATGATTTCAGTGCGCGCGATATCTATTGATAGGCTTTGTTTGCTAGTCGGCTTATCGAACGAAAATCTTCTTAACTAAGTCCATTATTTAGGACATCCTAAGGCATAACCACACAGGACTGCTACACCACAGCTCTACTCACTACTAACAACGCCGGCCCCACCCTGTCTCCGACTGACCTTATCTTATATTCCCTGAGCCTCACTTTTTCTCACACACCTCTTCACACTCCCTGAAACATAGCATGGAATTCACCCATCAGCTAATGAAGATCTCGGTCTATCGTAGCGACGGTTTGCAGCGATTGGTGGACCGTCGCAAACTGGCTTCCCTCGCCCCGCCAAACGACGCCAGGAAGATAAAGAGAAGGGTAACGCACACTTTAATTCCGCCCTCTGTCCTGACAGCAGAGCGCAGAGTAGGAAGGATGGATGCCGGAAGGCGGGGCTCGATAGGATCGGCCTGGGCCGTAATAGCGTACGTGCGTGGCCGCACTGTAAAGAATGTGTCTCGCTACTACATCTGTGGTCGGTGAAGGCTTCGCGTGTGCTCGTGTCTCAGTAGTCGGCTTTTGTGTGGTGGAATCGGGTGGGTCGAGATTTTGCAGAGGTACGAGCAAGACGCCGAGGGCCGATTCGAGCTCGCGACCTCCGCTCGAGGGTAGAGCGTCAAGCGCAGACCGATCGGACAAGCCGAGCAACACCGCGGTGTCAGCGACATTGTGGGGTTTTCATGGTCAAGAATGTGTCGCTGTTTGCGCCAACTCGTGAAGTAGTATTGTTTTTAAGTGGTCCGTGTGTGCGTAATCGGTCGTAGCTCTGCGTCGTTGTTTCTTTTGTGTGATTTTTCTTTTGTTTCTATTTATATATGTGCATTTCAGTTGCATTTATGTGTCTTCGTCTGTGTCGTCTGTAAATAAATCTGTTGATTCTTCCCCGTGTCGCTGCGTCCTTCCTTCGTTGGGTCCATTTGTTTCATGTAAAGGGTATCGGCGTGGCTATATCGCCGGATAATTAATCTGAACCGTCAGGCCGACGATAACACCGCTCGTTATCCGCGTTAGCACCGGAACGAGCCGCTTAGCGGATTCGTGTCGAGATAGTTCGTGTGGCGAGGTACAATCCCTCGGGTTACCCGCGCGGTACTTTAGGTATATCGACTATCGGCGATCACACTATCCGCGCGGGTAGAATGCGGACTGGGTGTGGTGAGGCGAAAGTCCACCCCGTGACTTGATCCCGGCGTAGCCGGAGGTCCACGACTGAATTGTCCGTCCGTGGGCGACGCGGTCGGATTCGAGTCACGTGCGCGATCGCATCGCCGAGGCGGCCAATTCGAACACTGGTGTACAGGAGTGTGATTCTAATCCCCGTTAACCAGCTAATTCACAGGAATCGGTCCAGGGGTTGAGAGAGCGACCACCGATTCCTCTAAATTAGCGATTAAAATTAACCAGTGGAATAAGATGGCGTCTCAAGGCGAGCGGTGCGGGGGTAGAACATGTATATGTGTAGTATGTAGATCCATGGCCGGGATGGTACTACTTCTGTAATTTTAATCAAAGGGAAGCTCACCCCATTACTGGCACGAACTTTGCCGGCAAACTGGTCGCATAATGGCGGCGTCGATCGCCCTCAGGCAGCATGGAGCGAGCGGCTAATTATGGCTCTGCGAATGCGCAACAAGAGCGACGCTCCAGCAGCCTCGCTTTCAAGCCACGTGTCATGGAGTGTGAGGAAGCGGACGCATGGCGAGCTTTGGGAGAATTAAAGAAGAATGGAGGACCGAGCTCAAAAAAAGAAAAGCAGAAACACGAGCCGGAATAAAACAATTAGAGAAGGAACTATTGTGGAAGTCAACACGGTTCGAGAGAATTAAGGGAAAAATAGAGAAATAAGACCTCAAGACCCATGAGTGGAACAAGCGGAATGAGCTGAGGGAAAAGTTCGAAGAGCAAAACGGAAAAACGATTTGGGCTAAAGCAACTGCAGGAGAAGCAACAGAGAAAAGGAAATACAGGAGCAATTGGGAGAAGAGCATGGTTGGCATATGAGGAGTGAGCAAGGAAAGGGATGAGATGAGCAGGGAAGGATGAGATGTGCAGGAAAGGGACGAGATGTGCAAGAAAGGGATAGATGAGCAGGGAAAGGGATGATGATTGCAAGAAAAGGGATGAACAGAGGTGAGGAAAATGGAAAAAAGTTGATGAGTATTCGGAGCACCGAAGCAAAGAAACGGAAGTTACAAACGAACTGAGAGAGCTAAAAGGAGGAAAAACGAGAACGGAGAATGAAACTTAAGGAGCCACACTGAGCAGAATTGAACAATTAGAAGCAAAGCAAAGTTTGGAGTGTGGCGGAGATGAGAAAGGAATTGGAAAAGAAAGTTTCTGAGTTATCAAAAAAAGCTGAGGATTGTTGAGAGAGGAAAGAACGAGAACGGAGGATGAAACGTTAAGGAACACACGTGTACAGATCGAAAGCTGGAAGCGAAGGCCAGATTAAAGAAGAGATCAAGAAAGAGTAATGATGAAGAACGAATGAGACAGAAGAAGGAAATCGATCAATGGAAGGAAACCACGAGATTGCAGAAATGAGGAACAGAAAGGAGAGTCCTGAAAGAACAAGGATTACGACAGGAGAAGAAGTCAGTCAGTTGAAAGAATAACGAGATTACAGAATGAGGAACAAGAAAGACAGTGGAAAAAGAATAGAACAAGGAATGAGACAGGAGAAAGACTGTCAGTTGAAGAAATAATGAGATTGGCAGAACGAGAACAAGAAGGACAGTGGAATAGAAACTGAAAGAGTATGAATTTGAAACTGAAACGACAAAAGGAAAAAAATAAGTTGGAATACGAGGAGAAGGTTGAAGGAGCAACGAATGAGAGGAAGAGAAATCAGAAGATTGAAGGACACACGAGATTGAGAGGGAAGAACGAGAGGAACAATGGATAGAAAAAAAAAGAACATGAAGCCGAGGTTGACCAATTGAAAAAAGGCAAGGCTGGAGTGCGGAGAGGTAGACAAAGACAGCGAATGAAACACAAAAGGGAATAACCACATGAAAAAACATGAAACTGCGAAAGGAAAGAAGGAGAAGAACAAGGAAGAGTAATGAGACAGCAGCAAACTGAAACACAAAAGGAGATTAACCAAATGAAGCAAACCATGAAACTGGAGAAGGAAGGACAGGAGAAGCAGGAAGGGTAATGAGAGAGCAGCGAATGAAACACAGGAAGGAAATGAGCCAATTGAGAGAAACGATGAGATTGGAAAATGAAGAGAGAGAGAACTGTGGAGAGAAAACAAAACTATACGAGTTGATGAAATTAATGAACTGAAGGAGAGAATGAAATTGAAGTCAGAGAAATGGAAAACCCAGCAAGAACAGAAAAATAAATGTATAAGACACGAGGTGAAAGGAATTGGGAGGAGAAGAAAAGAACATATAAGACGGAAAGCAAGGATGAGAGGTGAGAATCTGAAGAGAGCAAGGAGTGAAACAGAGGGAAGGACGGGAGCGACTTAAGGAGAAAGCAAGTGTACCTACGTAAAGATCGATAGGGAAGAACGCCAGAAAGAAGCAGAGACTAATAGACACGAGGAGACAACAAACTAACAAATGTAGAGACGCGGAGGTAGAGAAAATAGAGGAGAGCACTGCACGATAAAGACGGGGTTAAAGGAACAGAACACACCACACAGAGGTAGTGGAGGATTAATGGGGTGAGCTCGGGAGCGTGTGGAGACCCGGTGAGGCTGGATGGCTGCCTCCAGGATCGAGGGGAGGGTTTGCCCCTTGAGGCGAATCACGACCAGGTGGGTTGTCGTGCCACGCGGAGTTGAAGGGACGAGTGCTGTGGATAGGTGCACGTGTAGTCTGGGGGGTATAGAGGCCCCGGGAACCTTGTGGACACGATAAGTGTGGTTGTGCAGGGTGTGTGTTTGCGAGTGCGGAGAGCGTGCTTCCCAGCAAGCGGTGTGTGGATGAGACCCAGGTGTGAGTGCGACCCCGTGTTGAGTGGTGGGGTGGCAAGTGTGCCGGAGTGCGTGGCCTCCAGCAACGCCGTGTTGTGGATAGAGCACCGTGTGTGGAGGGCCCACGGGTGCGAGTGGAGCGGCGTGTGCGCCAGAAACGGCACGCGTGTGCGAAGCACTGTGTGTGAGAATGCGGTATGTGAGGGAGACAGTGTGTTTAGGTGTGGTGTGTGAGGGAGATGACGGTCGGCATGCGTGAGCATTGCAGCCGCGTCTCCCGGTGTGAATGTGAGTGTGTTGAGTGGAGTCTGTGCTCGTGACACGCAGTGTGCGTGGGTGGAACGGAGACGACGGCGACAGAGGGACAAAAGCCGGGTAGCGGGCCGTAGCGTGTTGTGGGGACCGTGCCGGGTTCACCCATGCAGCGAGCGCGAGGTCGTGCTGGGCAACGCACGAGACCCCACGTGCTCGCTTGCGGGAGTGAAGCCCGGTCCGGAAACGCCAGCGTGGATTTCGATTCCGCGGACGGACAAAGTTTAGGCAGGAGAACGGATTTGGACCGGATGGGTTTCTCCACGCGAGCGTGTGTTAGGCTCTCAACGGGCAGAGCACATGTGTTCCGGTGGGACCCCTCGAGTGGAGGGTTGCTTTTGGGGTGCGCAGGGTGACGTCATGGCTGCATCGGTTGGAATCCGGCAGGAGGGTGACATCCTGCCGATGATGGTACCGTCCAAAGGGGAACAGGTGCACGTGCAGCTGCATGACGTACGAAAGGTGCAAGAGCGCAGGCTGTGAGTTGCCGCGCTGGTGCTGCGCATATTGGAAATACAATTAACGAAAGCAAGCCTCGCTTTCGGGTGAACAGGATTCCCTGGGCAAGGGTGAAGACCCCCTTACCCGGGCACAGGGTGACACTAGTTAGGGGAAGGTTAGCTAGTTAGACCGACTTCATGGGGCAGGGTAAGTCCTCAATGGAGTCTGTGGAATGGATTAGGTAGAGAGATGTAGTTCAGATTAGGATGGATATGGGAAATTGGAATTTTTGAGATTTGGAGACAGTGACAGACTGTGGATGTGTAGAGGGGACGTAGCTTAGCTACGTAGTGTTAAAAGGAACGTTGCTGTAGTTTAAGGATGACGTGGGACACGATAGTTAGGGGAGGTATTAGAAGGATGGCAGGATTCAGCGATGTGTGTGTTGGAAAGTGTGAGGAGAGTACATGGTGAGTGAGTGAGGCCAGCGGGTCTGTGTGTATGGAGTGAATGGGGAATGCATGGTGGCGATGAGTGATGGGGGGAGGAGTGACTCCGCCCAGAGGGACCCGGGTCATGTAGAGTGATGTTAGTGGTTAGTTAAATTGAAAAATGGAGGTCGTTGTGTGTGTGTGGGGAAGTAGGCTCGAAACCCGTTTGGAGGGTGCAGGAGCCTGTTGACGGCTGGGAGCGGTGTGCGAAGGTGAGTATCGCTGAGTGGGTACCCGGGCACCGGGCAGTTCGGCCGTCGGTAGCAAGGGCCCATGGGGGGCCGGTGCGTAGTGGCACGGGTGCGCCCGCTTGGTGGCGGGGGCCGGGGCGCCGTTAGCCGCGTGGGCAGTGTCGTGGCACGGTGACCCTCGGAAAGGGGCCGGGGCGCCAGCCTGCACGTGATGCGTGTCAGGGGAGTTCCATGGGGGCACTCCCGGTGTTTAGGGAGCTGGTTAGTCGGAGGCATGTGTAGTGCCCGGGGGTGCCATGTGTAGGGGATCGCAGAGGGTCGTGCCTGCCAAGGGACCACGCGTCCCAGCCTGAGACCGGTGTGAGGGCACGGGAGGAAAATTGGAGGGCGAGGCCCGAAATTGTGAGGACACCAACACAGGCGACGGGAATCTGGGTTGTTAGAACAATAGTGTAAGCGAGAGGCGCTTTTTGAAAGCCCCGGGTAGTTTAACAGTTTAAATGGATAGGTGTATAGGATGTACCCCTCCGCACCTATCCATCCTTGCTCTCGTGTGGGCCCTGGACCCACTTTGGGTAGAGATCGCTGAGATCTGGGGAGGCCATCTGAGCTTTATTGGCCTCAGCACAGGAGCTAGCTCTCCTCATTCCCTCCGGAAGGGAACGTAGGGGTTGGGAGTAGGCTAGGGGACGATAGGTAGCCGAAAAGGACGATAAAGGGGTTAGGGACGATTTATAGTGGGAAGTAGGGAAGTAAACATAAAAACAACAAAAAAATTAGTTGGGTAAATTGGGTTTTGACAAATTAAGGAGTGGGTATGACAGTGACAGGCAAAGGTGATAGGTGGGAGGGAGACCGTAGGGTAGGTCGAGCCCGCCTTTCGCGAGTGCCAGCACCACCAGCCGCACTCCTCCACCAACCTGCACTGCATGGCCAGAGGCCGGCCAACTCCTCGGCAGCTGTTGTGTTACTGCAAGGCCTGTGCGGCCAGTCGTCGTCGCCAGCTGTTCGCCTGCAGCGGCCTTGTTCTGCAGGCTGTGTTTGCCTGCAACGGCCTTTTCGGCAGGCTGTGTCGCCTGCTCGCCTTTGCCTGCATACCCACTGCCCACATCTGCGTTTGCCCGTTCAAGTTGCTTTGCCCCCTGTTCATTTCCATGCGCGCCAGGATCGTCCAACAGTTTGCAAGCTGCAGAATGTCCTGTTGGCAGCTGCAACACGGTGCAGTGGCGGCCCGTGCCACCGTTCTTTTGACTCTCCTTTTTCCTGCAGAGTCCATTGATCCTGGCCATGGAGTAGTGTAAAATTATAAGGTTAAGGTGTTAAGTTGTATTGTAAATATGAGTGCGCCCCCGCATGTATGTGTAGCGCGGCAATTTTATTTAAGTCGTCTGTGTGAGTGAGTTTGTTTAGTAGTTACTCAGCCTCAGGTTATTTATTTTGGGGACACGTTACCATGAATGTCGCACTCAGGGATCCGTAGGTAAACGTACTAGGGAGAACTACACATGATGGCACACGATAATTTGACGACTCGGCGAGATCTGTAAAAAGGGGAGGGGGTAGTGTTGCGGCTGTGGATTCGCATTAACACATAAAGGTCCGTAGGTGAGATATATTTCTTAAGTACATGTGTAGTAGCCCAAACCTTGTATAGAGGGAATTAATGTGATTCATTGCGGCTGCGATATTTGAGTTAGGCGTTTTCTGTTCTGCTTTATTTTCGAAACAACCACTCAACGTCAACAACGCCAAACAAACAAACGCTAACCACGCCACCACTCTAACAACCGCGGCACCGCCACCCTCACAACCACGCCACCATTCAACACACCACGCTACCCACAGCAATGAACGCCATCCTCAGCGGTCTACGTACGACGGTTTGCGCGTTGGAGGCCGTCGAACGGCTTCGCTCGCCCCCACAAGCAACGCAGGTGGGAGGAACGAGAGGGAACGCCCCCTTCTCGAAGCGCCTCGAAGGAAGGTGGACCGAGAAACGGGGCGTGGCGCCGGGCGTATACGAGTCGGAGGCGCATGAGGTTTCTCGCTCTCTTCGTTCGGTTTGTGCGCTCTCCTGTCGGTGAGCTTCGGCTCGTGCTCGTTCTTGTTCGGCGTGTGCTCTCTGTGCGGCTGGGGTCCGAGGCGTCGAGAGCCAGCACGAGCAGGCGCGCGAGGCGCGCCGAGAGGGCCTCGCGACCACGCTCGAGCGGGGAGTCACGGCAGAGGACGGTCGCCGAGGACTTAACACGCAGGGAAGTCGACTTCCATTTCTTTTGGGGTTTTGTGTGAACGTGTGTGTGTCGGCGCCAAGTCCGTGAAGTAGTATTGTTTTAAGTGGTCCGTGTGTCGCGTAATCGGTCGTAGCTCTGCGTCGTTGTTTCTTTTGTGTGCATTTTCTGTTTTCTATTTGATATATGTGCATTTCTACTGTTTGCTTTATGTGTGCTATTCGTGTGTCGTCTGTAAATAAATGCTGTTGAATTCTCCCCCGTGTCGCTGCGTCCTCCTTCGTTGGGTCTCATCTTGTTTCATGTAAAGGGTTCGTCGTGGGCTAATCCGCCCGATTTAATCTGAACCGTCAAGGCGACGATAACGCTCGTATCCGTTAGCCCGGAACGAGCCGCTTAAGCGGATCGTGTCCGAAGTCGGCTGTGGCGAGGTACAATCCCTCGTAGTTACCCGCGCGGTACTTAGTATATCGACTTTCGGCGATCACCCTATTCCGCGCGGGTAATGCGGACTGGGTTTGTGGTGAGGCGAAAGGTCCACCGTGACTGGATCCCGGCGTTAGCCGGAGGGTCACGACTGAATTGTCCGTCCGGTGGGCGACGCGGTCGCCGATTCGAGTCACGTGGCGACGCACGCCGAGGGCGGAATTCGCAACATTATATATATGAGGCCCGCGAGAGGAGTGAATGTAAGTGACTTTTTTTAATGATTATGATGATAGGCTCGGATGATGGGTAAGGGTAAAATAGTGCTATTGGTCATTAATCCAAAATGGGCGATGTGTCCTTACATCACTCCTCCTCGCGGGGCCTCAATACACATAGATAGATAAATAGATATAGGACTGCTGTCACTTGTGACCTGGTCTGCTGTTGCTTATTGTCAAAAATTAGCGGAGCCAATCTCGCATTATTTTGTTTGGAAATGCCTTCTTCTTCTTTCTTTCAAGATGCGTCATCCCAACCGCCCCCATATCATACAATGGGTGTGTGTGTGTGTATTGTTTTGTGTTGTGTGTGTTTGTGTGTGTGTGTGGTGTGTTATTGTGTATGTGTTGTCGTGGTGTGTGTGTGTGTGTGTGTTATTGTGTTTGTGTGTGCGTGTTTTTGTGTTGTGTGTGTATGTGTGTGTTTGTGTTTGTGTGTGTGTATGTGTATGTGTGTGTGTATGTTTGTGTATGTGTGTGTTTGTGTGTGTTATTGTGTATGTGTGTGTGTGTTATGTGTATGTGTGTGTGTTTTGTGTTGTGTGTGTGTGTTTTTGTGTGTTATGTGTGTGTGTGTTTGGTATTGTATGTGTGTGTGTTGCGTATGTTTGTGCGTGGGTTGTGTGTGTTGTGTATGTATGTGTGTGTGTGTTGTGTGTGTGTTTGTGTGGTATGTGTAGTATTGTTGTGTGTATGTTTTGTGTGTATGTGTGTTGTGTAGTGTTGTATGTTTGGTGTGTGTGTGTGTGTGTGTGTGTTATTGTGTTTGTTGTGTGTGTGTGTGTGTTATTGTGTATGTGTTGTGTATGCTATGTTTGTAGCGTGTGGCGTGTGTGCGTGTGTGTGTGTGTGTGTGTGTGTGTGTGTGTGTGTGTGTGTGTGTGTGCTGTCTTGTAAATAAATTGAAGAGTAATTGAGGTGGATTGCACGTGTAAGTGTGCAGGCAAAGATGATTTTGTGTAAGTTTACTGTTCCCTAAATTTATTCGGCCTCAAGTATATTTTGATCACGTTTCGTTTCTCCGGGGATTCATGTTTCAGGATTTTGTTGTGCAGTCCAACGAATTTTTCTGCCTTGGAGAGATTTATGTGAGATTCGTTGTCCCCTCAGGAACCTTTCACCGGAAAACATGTGCTACATCTGCCTCGTGCCTCATCACCTCTGTGGGTTACCAGCAGTTCTGCACTCCAGGCCGGATCGGTTCGGTGTGCATCAATTGTTGCAGTACACCTCTGTGCAATGGACCGCGCCCACCTCGGAGGCGTGGCTCCGCCTCCTTGCCGTGTCCCACGCTGTCGCTGCAAGCACTCCTGCTCGGACTCACATTAACCGCGACCCTGCACGTGATGTAGCAGGTCAAACAGGAACGTTTGAGGGAAGAAGGACCGAAAGATGAGGGCAACACATGATGAACTTGTTTGAACGATCGGGAGGTGAGCGGACGGGTGGAGTCCCATTGGCATGATCCTCCAGCTAGACCCTTTCAACGTGGTTTCAAAGTCAGCCATTTGTCCCAAATGGACTGGAAACTGATCCCATAACCTTAGTCAGTTATTTAAACGATTTTAGCGATCCCTTTTGGCTTAGGCCTGCAGCTCGTTAAATGGTTCCAAAAACGAACTCTGTGCAATATGTTCCGTTTGATATCCTGCAATGCTTTTTTCAGGGTGCTGTGTGTCTGGCATGGTCGTTGGTCTAGGTTAGGGGTATGATTCTCGCTCCAGGTGCGAGTGGTCCTGCCCCCCTGGGTTCAAATTCCGACACGAGCCCTTTTTTAACCAGACTCGATGGTGTCATGCTTAGAGCATCCACTCCAAGTCTGGGAGGTCCATGATGCAAACCTCGCCGAGTCATACCAAACACTTTAAAAATGGTACGTGCTGCTCCCTTGCTTGACGCTCAGCATTTAAAAAGGTTAGAGTACGGACAAACAACCATAGCGGGGCAACACAAGCACTGGCTTTGATGGGCTGAACGGCCTCCTCCTGGCTCCTCTGGTCCCCTTGTGAGGGAACTCGTATTATTATGATCAGTTGGATGATATGTGTGACATGTAAACGCTTAATGTGATTTGGAGACCCTGTGTGCAACACCGCCAAGGAACCTTCCCAGGCGACGTGGCTCCCATTGTCCGAAAGAGGAACGGTCCAAGTTCCTGGACTTTCGTCGGCTTGGGGTTATCCCCCAACCCCCGAGGAGTTTATCAGGCTGAAAAACTGCTGCAGTTCGTGGGGTTTGAGTTTGTGGTCCATCGATGAACCATTTGGAAGAGTCCAACCTTGTCTCCACTTGTCTGTCCCTGCTCGTCTGTTTCCAACGGGGTATTAAAGACGACCATGGTGTCACTGTCACCACTGCGTGCTCGTGTATTATTATGTTAATGAACATGTATTCAGTTGAATCAGTTACGAGGGCTGTTCAAAAAGTTCTCAGAATGAGATTAGAGCTCAGGAAACTTTTTAGAGCTTTTTTATCTAGCATGATTTGAAATGCCAAAGGTAAACTGGACGCAGTTTAAGCCCCCCTCCACCCCCAACCCCATAAATATATCGCTATATCATTCCCGGGTCTGAGATGTTTAACCATGGAAGGGTCGGGCTGGCAGGATGGCCTAAAGGTACGCACAATCACTTCGAAGCTGTCTAGCCTGGGTTTGAATCCCGACACAGCTAAAAACGCCATTCTCTTGCTTCACATCCTGGGTGAATCATGAAGGTGTGCACCGTCCCTTGTAATGACGTTAAGCCTGGCGTCCTCTCTGCTGGCATTAGTTGGTGGACATTAAAGATCCCTTCCCTCACCAAATGTATCCTGGCCAAATTCCACAATTCTGCCTCGCAACGCCTACAGGGAGCACTGCATCAACAGCACTGCCACACCCTCAGTCAATTATGCCACTTGCACCTTGTACTGCACATGAAAAAACAAGACAACTAGACCCCATGTGTTGTATTTTATGTAATCATATTATAATTAATTTACTGTCTAAAAAAAGTCTCCCCTCTCTCCCCTCTCTCCCCTCTCTTTCATCCCTCTCTCATCCCTCTCTCATCCCTCTCTCATCCCTCTCTTCTCCCTCTCTCCCTCCTCTCTCCCTCTCTCTTCTCCTCTCGATCCCTCTCTCTTTCTCTCTCTCTTCTCTCTCTCTTCTGTCTCTCTCTGTCCTCTCTCTTCTCTCCTCTTCTCCTCTCTCCTTCTTCTTTCTTCTTCCTCTCTTCTTCTCTCCTCTTTCTTCTCTCTCTTCTTCTCTCTCTTCTTCTCTCTCATCTCACCCCCTCCTGGAGAGATAGTGATGTGAGGCATCGCTCCTCCCCCCTCTTTCTCTCCCCCCCTCCCTTTCCTCTCACCCATCTCCTCAGTATTCCCTCAGCGAAGCGACAGGTGCTATTTGCAAGTATTTTTAATTTAGATTAAAACATTTAAAAAAAAAGAGTGAGCATCATACGATGGCCAAATGTCCAACTCCTGTGCCGTTCACATATTTAATGATCCAATGATTGCACGAATGGTAAATGACTGATTAATTGATTAAGTGCACATTTGCATGAGTAACCACGAACGACAGGGGGATGATCCGATGATGCGCAGCACTGTGTTCTCCATTCACCACAATACTGGACGATGGTGAGACCGTGTCACGTCTTCATGGAACCGTAGCTTCGTGGTACCAACCCCATCGTGTGGCAGAACTGGTGAACTCGCACACATTCGGTTTCAATATCAGCCGGATCAGCGACTTCAATGGGTTGCCTAGTTCGGTGTGGATTGAGAGCTGCAAGTCTGCAGCAGTGACCCGGCCAGAGCAGTATCTGAACCACAGGACCAGGTGTGTCTGTGTCTGTGTCCGTGTCTCCTCAATTGCATTGGCATCCCCCTTGGATCGGAACAGTGTTGGAAATTGGTCCCAAGCCCATTGAAAAGGGGGAAGAGAGAGAGAGAGAGGTTTGTGGGGTCCAGTGCAGCAGGATTTTTTTCACATGTTAAATATTCATTGCTTCTTTCTGCAGCAATAATGCTTCCTTGGTAAGAGGAGAACGTTGTAAACCAACTCAGTCGTCCACGAAATTTTGTCAAAATGTTATCGAGAAAAGTACAAAGGATTCAAAAACAGCAACAATTAGAAGGACACTTGGGAGAGAGCACATCTTCACCAGGCTGAACAGTTTACGTTTTGTATCCAACTGAGAGATGGGACCTGCATCTGGATCTGAACCAAAATCGAATTAGCTTGTTCTTATCTTACATTAAGATCTTGTGAAGCGGTTAAGGTGGCTGGCTTAAGATCTTTGGGTCTTGAGTTCGACCCCCTGTTGTGCCACCAGGTGGGTTGATTCAGCCGATCATCATTCCGAAGTCAGCAAAATGAGTACCAGGTTACTGGCAATTGGGGGGGCACTGCATCAGCGGTACAGCCGCGCTTCCAGAAAATGATGCAACCAGTAGCTACAGGCTGCATACAAAGCAACAACAATCCACCAAGTTTTATCATAATTCGTTCACAACGGTTATCATATCATGCTATGTATCGTTTCTGGCCTGATCCCTCAATGGTGAAGAATCACTTTAATAAAAAAAAAGACTAGAAGGACACTCAGTCGATCGCATACCTTCACCGGGCTGAAGTTTCTTCAACACAACCGAATCAATTGTTCCTTGTCACACACCCAACCTATCCAGCAAATTTCGTACAAATCCGTTCACAACGTTTTGAGTTATCCGACTCACAGACAAACAGACAGACAGATGTAAAAACACAACCCCCATCCATCTTCAGTGGTGGAGGTGATTGTGGGCTGACAGGATGGCTGAGAGGTATGTGCACTCGCCTCTGAGCTGTCTAACCTTTAGCTCGACTCCTGACCCAGCGATAAACTATCATTCTGGTGTTTCATCAACTTTTGTGATGTCCCTTTAATGGACGTTAAACAGGTGTCCTGTCTGCCAGCATTAGTTGGTGGACGTTAGAGATCCAATGGTGGTCTTCACAAAGAGTAGGCAAGCCATCGCCAGCATCATGAACAAATTACTAATTCCTGCCCTAACCAGCAGAGGGCATTGCATCATTGATACAACTTCACCCGAACAACTAATGATGCTTCCCCGCAGCCTTGTGCTGCATATGAACCGAGAACACTGCGCTGAGCATGTTTTGCAAACTTTTTGTTCCGAAACACTACAGTTAGTATTCTCCTGCAGAAACGTATGTGTTTCTTCAACTAGTGTGCACTTTAGCTTGTACCACACCGGGAACCTTATTCATGCAAAAACAGTGTTATTTGCTTTAAAGAAGCGTTTTTGGCACAATCAAGAAGCTCACCCTAACAGCAGCTTGTACTAAGAAAATCACTATTCCTAATGTTTCATGGACAATTCGGTTTCATCTAATAGTGTGTAATTACCCTGTGCACGTGAAGTGAAAAGCGGGGTTAAACAATGAAGACCTGGGTGCAAGAAGTACTTAAGTCACATTTTTGAAAAAAAATGAGCTGGCACCAGTACTATAATGTATAATGGCCAGAGCAGCATTTGATACCAAAAAATTCCGAAAATAAGTACTCAAGTCCTGTATATTGGTATATGGTCATTGTTTAATTCACTAAAATGTAGTGCAAGAAATACCCAAGTCCATAATGTTTGAGCAAGAAGTTCCTAAGTCCATGACTGTAGAATTAAAATGCTAGTATGTGTCACTTGACAAACTGTGAAAATGGCGACCATGGAGGCTGGACAGCATGGTGTGAATGAGGATAACCCTGATAACAGGTGTGACGGGGGCAAAAAACGTAAAAGAAACCCTGGAGAGTGGGCTAGAAAGAGAATGAAGGATGACAAAGCATCAGGTATGAAGTTTCTATGTATTATACTTTGCTGGTACTGAAAAAGGCACTACATTCGTCATCAGCTTTTGAGCCCTCATAAAACTGTGCATGTGGCAGTGCAATGCTGTGCTGACCCAGATTCCCCATGTATTGGATGTATGTACACTGTACAGCCCCATGAGACATAGCAAAAATGACTGTTTGGCAATCAAAAATGAGCAATAAAGGGCTTTGTGTGTTAAAAGTACCCAAGTCCAGCCATTTTGCCACAAAAAGTACTTAAATCCAAAACTAATTTTCTTGTTTTCTTTGTAATAAAGGATTATTTTTTCCACAAAAAAAAGGGTTTGTCTGCTCCGTATAGCCCCTAGAACCAGCAACAGGCTCCATCGTATGCCACCTTAAAAAAA
>CM068956.1:175242497-175253271 GCA_035128595.1 Eptatretus atami
TATCTGCAGCATGTTTTGAAAACTTTGATCCTCAATATCTCAAAAGTGTTATTTTGTGATTTAAGTACTTCTTGCACTCAGGTCTTCAATTGGTTCATGCCCATCCGTCTGGCTCTCCGTCTTATCAGTTTATGATGGAGGAACAACTTATTTGAATTGAATGTTATATTTTGAACATGACTAGAAGACAAGTTTGTCGTGCGACCGTACTTTGGCCTTGAATTCGTCCCTCACGTGCAGAGAGGAGTGAGATCATATTTTTACTCATCATCATCTGCCTGCCAGTCAAACAAAACAAAAATCATTCCAAGCAGGAAACCTACTGTTTTTAAGGACGTAATAAAGGACACAAACAACAGTCAGGATGTACTAATGTCACGTGGTACAAAAGGTGATGTAATATGTAAAAGGGCAGTAAACCTGGAATTAATTTATTTGTGCCTTTTTAACCCTCTTGAAACCTTTATTGAAATTGAATTATATCGTTGAACACTAATATATCGCATCACCTTCATGATATACTTCCAATAATCATGTTACATATCGATATAGTACATGAGAGGGCATGAGAGAGAGAGAGAGAGAGAGAGAGAGAGAGAGAGAGAGAGAGAGAGAGAGAGGAGAGAGAGAGAGAGACAGAGAAGACAGAGAGACAGAGAGAAGAGAGACAGAGAGAGAGAGAGAGAGAGAGAGAGAGAGAGAGAGAGAGAGAGAGAGAGAGAGAGAGAGAGAGAGAGAGAGGAGAGAAGTATCAGGGTGAAGAAAAAAAAACTGCCGATATGGTGGTGTAAGTACGAGGCCACTTCAGTCATTCAACTGTTCTAATTCGAATTCCAATGAGAGGTTTGGAGAATTGTGCTCGTCACTTCCGATTGACGTCACCTCTCTTCCGGTTCAGGGATCGGCGCACGAGGACGACTGACTGGGAGGTAAGCTCGAGCTCTTCTTCTCGGTCCTCGAAAGCTGAGTTTCCAATTGCGTTTTTGTGTATTTTGTTCTCGAGATTTGTGTCGGGGTCTGTGGAACCTGTCTTTTGTTTTTTTTCTGCGTGTTTTGTTCAAAACAGTTTTAGCGGTTAGTTTAGTCAGTTTATTGAAAGAATTAGGGCGAGGCCTCGTGATAAGTTTAGCGTGAAGTCAGTTGGGGCCTTGGAGTTTGGGGGTGAAGAAGGTTATAAATAGAGAGGCGAAGGAGAAAGGAAGAGGAGGACGTAAAATGTCACAGTTACTCAGTGTGGGCCACGTCAAAACAATGGAAGGAAGGGGTTCTTATTGTTGTAGGAAGTGTGAGGGAATCGTCCACTTGAGGAAGGTTATACCGGTTGTGAAGGAATGCATCGATGATTGTCAGAGAAGTAGCTAAATGTGAGAAATTTGTCGATAATTATGGTTAGGTTGGTTGTGGTCTTGTGGAGTGAGGTTACTGAGGATATTTGGAAGTGGATGACGGATGCATAACGGGGGAGGAGGAGAGGAGGGTGGGGACAGGTGCAACGGGGGAGGAGGAGAGAGGAGGGTGGGGACGGTACGGCAACGGGAGGAGGAGAGGAGGAGGGTGGGGAACGGTGCAACGGGGGAGGAGGAGGAGGAGGAGGGTGGGGACGTTGCAACGGGGGAGAAAGGAGGAGGAGGAGGGTGGGGACGGTGCAACGGGGGAGGAGGAGGAGGAGGGTGGGAGCAGGTGCAATGCGGGGGAGAAGGAGGGGAGAAGGGTGGGAGACGGTGCAAGCGGGGAGGAGTGCATAGGAGGGGGTGGGGACGCAGTGCAACGACGGGGGAGGAGGAGGAGAGGAGGGTGGGGGGACGGTGCAACGGGGGAGGAGGCAGGAGGAGTGAGGGGATGGAGGGTGGGGACATGATCGGTGCAACGGGGAGGAGGAAGGAGGAGGGTGGGGAACGGTGCAAAAACTTGAGGGGGAGGAGGAGGATGAAGGTGGTGGCTGACGACAAGTGAGAAGTAGAGCAAGTCAACCAAGGAGGGGGCGCGATGGGGCCAGGTAGGAGCGAAAGAAAGTGAGTATGTAGGATGATGGAAAGAAGACAAGGCGAAGTGCCAGTTAATATGATGGGTTATGGTGATGGGCCGAAAAATGAGATAAGGAAAGATAAGCAGGAACATGGTTTGTTAAAACGGGGTGAGTGAGAGGAGGAGGCATGTGATAGGAAGGAGTTGGATAGAATAGAAATTAGATGTACGGGGTCGAGGGTATGTAGAATGGGTGGCATACGGCTACACAGAAGTCGGCCATGTATGCGGAATTGGGATTTGTAATAAAGCTGGGATCATTTCAAAAGTGATGCAGATTGAGGCCTCAAGTCTTGAAGAAGAAGAGTACATATCAGAGCGATATAATCTGTAACAGAAAACGTCAGAGGAAAGGCCATCAGTACGGTCATTGCTGCACCATAAGTACGTCAGACAAATATTATTTAATCCTTCTAGGTTAGAAAACGTATAGAAAAGCTTATGATGCGATTAGAGACAAAGATTTGATGAAGATAACTATAGGGCCTCGGAGAGCGTTCATTACCTCACATGCAGCTGATCACAGAGACAATAATATGCCCATACATTTATTTGAAAAGTATACAGATTAGAATTCGAAAATCTGACCAGATTTATACTCACCGCACATATACATCATTAACCATCTACGTGAAGTTTGAATAACCCATGAACCCGATTCAAAAATATTTAATTTCTGGTACAGACCATGGTCCCAATGAGGGATTTACATTAAAACAAGTCGAATTCCCCAGTGTGACTAGCTACTATATAAACGGTGATTGTTATTGATTGAAGCGGAGTACAAGAAAATTTTATAAAGATTTGTTCATCACAATGGCGCCCACTGCAGGCATAGTAACGTACTTATAATTGTAAAACATGGTCGAATGTGCCAAAAGGTGGGGAAATGGTAGAGGGTGAAGTTATCACACTCATACGGTCTAAGGTGACTGTTCTGTTAAGAGAAGATGTTTTTCCAAAGGGTTTATTTGATACAAAGAAAATTCATACGATCTGAACAAAACTCGGTGTGACCCGTTGGAGATCAAATAAGTGGATGTGAGGTTTTTATTTCCTTATATGTATAGGCGATCACAATGGACTAGAAGTGTTAAAGGGTGTTGCCTCTAGTCTGGTTCGCATTTTGGAGAAGGCGGATTTTTGAAAGTTTTTATTTTTAAAAAAAAAAAAATATGCGCTGCTCACCACGTCCCCGATGACGTCCAATCCCCCCTCCCCCGTAATTCCAGACTGAGATGACCCTAAAATCTTCATATCCTGTGCGTATTATATTATATATATCTTATCAGATAATATTCTATCGTCAAAGTTTGAGAAACAGCAAATTATGTTTTCTATTGTTCTGGAATTAAGCAAGTGGTCAAGTCAAGTGAATAACCTGAAATGGAAAAGCTAAGCGGTAAACTGCCAGAGGTTAATAAAAAAAGTTAGGTTACTCAAACTGAAAAATAATGTAAATTCATGAGTTGTTAAAAAAGCCTTTCCCAGGGAAAGTAATGGGGCAACTGCAGCGTTGCTGGAGTCTGGACGAGAGTGAAAAGTAAGGCACTGGTAGGGAAAGTATGGGGTGTGCAGGAAAACGTAACCATTGCTCAGTGTCGATCCCAACTTTTATGTTGATTAGTTAAAAAACTACTGACACTGTTAAAGGCAAGTGGTTGAACGACTGTGGCGCAGAAGTGGAGGGACAGAATGTGAACATTATTTGGAACAGATATTGCACTGCAAGAGGAGTAGTTGTGGGGACGCGTGCATAACTGGCGTCATGAATGAGAAGAAAAGAGACAATTAACAAAGGGAAGGGACAGACATTATAACCGTAATGCAGGCTTCTTTAATGAATTGCAGGAGCTAAGTTCAGTTGAGTACAGTTTTTCCTAATACCATCAAGGCACGATGGGACACGTGGAGGGCTCTGACAGGGAAGAGGTCTGGCGACGGGGCAGGCCAAGAACAGGCAATCAGAGGACAGAGAGTACAGAGTTTTCGTGAGAAGGTCAACAGGCACTTGTTAATAGGCAGCTGACAAGGACGATTTGGGCGACTGTGCATAGCAGCACAGCTTAACGGGTATAGGTGACATAGTAAGCAAATCCTTCACGAGTTGTCAACTGTGAAGGAAAGATTTTCGAGCTGGCATTGACAGGTCAGTGGCAGTTAAAGGCGGGGCAGTTGTAAAGGAAGATGGTGACAAGGGGATAAGAAAAAAGAGGCTTGCCGCATGGAGGCAGCAGCCGGGTGGACAGTGAAGAACTGGATGAATGAGGTCTTGAGGCTGATGAGGTAAAATTGAAATTCTGGTTCGGGTCATATGGAGCAGGTGTTGTAACGACGCGCGAGTAAGGCGAAGGATGGTTTTCTCAGTGTGGCGCAACTTCAATAATGGAGAGGAGCGTGATGATTCTGGGGAGGAGTGTTTGTGACACTGGATCCAGAAAGGTCGGTGGAGTTGGCACAGAGTGACGCTGGCACGGTCTGAGGGAAAGAAGGGGCTACCGAGTGAAAGCATTTTGCAAGCACATGCAAAACTCGATGGTAAATGCCTGGTTGGTCTAAACATGCAAACATGAACGATCCCAAAACATACCTCTAGGGATCGTAATGCCCACGCACACACATAACACACTACAACACAGCACACAGCCACACACCACGCATTCGGCACCCACCACCCCCAAAATACCTCAAATCAATGTAAGTGGCCAGCAGCCAGTCTCTCAGACTTAAACCCCATCGAGAGTGGTGGATAACTGGACATAACGGTCAAAGCCTATAGACAAACTTGCAAGTGCAACATAATTTGTCGGAATTTCTGCAACAATGTGTTGGAAAGTAACTTTCCAAACAATATTTGATTATCAATTGTGCAAAGGAACGTCCACAACAAGTTCGGTCTGTATATAATCGGAAATAAGTGTACTTATGATCAAATTAGAATTAAAAATTTTGTTAAACAACGTTCCCATGATCTTTTACCGCATTGTTTTTTATTTTGGATCTGGTGCTTTAATGCTTTCAGAGACAATGAAACATTACACTGCTTCATAAATTTCAGTAAGACAAACTGGAAAAATAGGGGGTGTCTATGAGAAGAAATAAAACTTTTGACCAGGTAGAGTATGTGTCAATATATTAAAGAATAAATATATATATAAAGATTATTTATATATTTAAATTATAGCAAATAGTATATAATAATAATATAATCATATACTATTTCCTTTGTTCGCGTTAGTTGTTTTTAAGGCATGAATATACATTTGTTGTTAGCAATCAATTGAAGCTCTCTCAGCTCGTTATTGGAATCTGCCTCTTGATGCATTTGGTTGACATATCTTAAATTTTTAAATGCAATTAATTTGGATGGTGATTTTTGTGATATAAATCCAATTATCTTTTTTTGGCCAATAGTATTTCGACAGGTGATTGCAGACATTGATGAATGTATCAGGCTGAAATAATTATGTGTTTTGGTGGAAGGAGGAAAGTTTTTAGACAAAAAACTTTTGAAATGTGTTTTCCATCTTCATTTGAGCGTTTATTAATTCCAGCTATCTGTCTACAAAATTCATGTTTACATGGAGCCTGCTGAGAGCTAACCATCCCATCCCATTGTGACCGCCTCTCAGTGTCTATCCTTTGTGACATTGCAACTTCTATCTCAAATCATCTCAGGTCACACTCACATTTTCCTACTTAACGGGCCAAGTACTATAACGGCTGCAATGCGACCTCCCAGCTGCCTGTTTTCTTGCTCTCTCCGGCCTGGCTCATCCATGATCGCTCATCCTATCTTTCTTTCTTTCCACGTGTCATCAGGTGTTCTTGGACGTCCACTCCTCTTCCTCGGGTTCCATGCATGCGTCAAGTAGTTGTATCCTTTTCATCTACATGTTCAATCCATTCACTCCTGATCTTCACTCATATCTCCATTGTTCTTTTTGATAACCTTCATTTTGAACAATTCTGTGCCATCTCTTTCTGTGATTTAATATCTATGAGACATTGAAATAAATATGGTCAAGTTTCTGATGACCCTTCGTTATCTTTGTCTTCCAAGCCTCACACTAATTAATATTACTTTTGACATGAGTAAGAATCTTAATTTGTTCAATGCTTAAAATGCTTTGAGCTCACATATATTGCTAAGAGTGTTCATGAGGTATAACCATAGCTACAATATTAATCTGTTCCTAATTCACTCTTCGAGCTATGACGAATGCAGCTCTGTTAGTTTGTTGTATGTGACTATGCCTAGAGGTACTTCTCTACACATCTTCCATTTAAAGATTCTATGGTACTACCACGATCATCTGAATTCCTGTGCTATTCATTATTTATAATAAACCTACTGTCATCAGTGGCTCAGTTTGGTTCGCGAGGTTGGGACAAGGAGTGACGGTAGGTGTTTTGATGTGCAAATGAGTGATTGAGGGTGTGTGGACTGAGACGTTAGGTGTTAGCAATATGTGCTAGCCAGGAAGCTGACAAAAGGGCAACGGGTTTGTAGCGAAACGGTGTGAAGTCTCTGGCGGAAGGTAAGGTTTTGGTTGTAACCCTCTTGGTCACCAACTGTGTGTGGCCATCTGTTTGTCTTCGCCCTCATTGTCACAGCTAGCTGCTACTAGCAAGCTATGCCCGACAATTGCATTCCTTATTCACTTCTGTTTTACGAGATCACTCTGATCTTTTTTTTTTTTTTTGCATCACGCTATTAGTTCTATGAGAGCTGACGACAGCAGAACGTACAAGAGGGGAGCACGAGAATCAAAGGTGCGGGTAAGGGAAGGAGAAACAGTGTTGAAAAGCAGGAGACATGAGGAAGATCCGTGGAAGGGATGACGGGATGGGGTACACGTGTAACAAAATGGACCCACAACGGGACTTTCTGGTCTTTAACACGGACAAGGGGTTTCAGACGGGAAGCAGGAATTTTGAGATGAGGGTTTGGGGGGTTAAAGGGGTAGAAAGATCGTGGTTTTGATGGGGAAGATAGAGATGGTGGGTGATCAGCTGTTTGAAGACCTGGAGGGAAGGGGATTTGAGAGAGTGGTGGGATTTATGTGCAAAGGTGGATAAAAGACGAATGAAAGGGTGAAAGGTGAGCAGTGTTCTGTTTGGGAGTTTTACCAGAAGGGGGTTGCTGGCAGAATTGAGCGCGCAGTGTAAAATTGGGGGGACATATCTGGTAGGACAGAGCAAGGGTGGGCAGGGGAGTCCAGCGAGTAAGATGGTCATAGACAGAAAGACACACCTGGACTCTGCCTGCGATGGTCCAGAGAGTGAGAGACCCAAAGAGATCACCCCTCATGCGGGCGATCCGTAATGATCCAATGCCTTGGGTTTCTGCACAGGCGTGAAGCCGGAAGGTGAAGGTTAGATGCACCACGGTCAGGAGGGGGAGCAGTACTCATCGGATTGCAGACGAATGCTTGAATGTCGTCATGGAAGTATGTGCCAAGAAGCGGAAGTGGAACTTGACGACTAGGAGCCACTGTGCGACTGGCTGGAGGACGCGGAGTAGGAGGAGAGGGAGAGGGATGTACTCTGTGTTGACATTGTGCTGTGTACTTAAGGCCAGTCTCTGTGGCTATTGGGGCACATCTGGATGTGCCACTAGTTATATTTAGTTCTTCGCCGCAAGTATGAGACTGTACGATTGCTGACACTTCATTTTGTCGACTTGTTTTGGAAGGGAAAAAAATTTAGATAGGAGGGTGGGAGGCCGTTAAGTAAGCACTCATACCCGTGGGGTATTTAATTCATAGGCGACCTTGCGGGGGTTCGTAAACTGGTGTGGACCGCTAGGATCCAACAGCTCTGCCATCCGTAGGGAAAACATTGAAGAGGCAACATCAGGCCGAGGGTTGCGGGAGGCCAGCTTCGAAAATTTGGCTTTCCAGGAAGATCGTGCAGAAGTTGAGATCCCGTAATGCTTGAAGTAGATGGATTTTTCAAGCGGATTGTTGAGAAAGTAGAGGCGTGGGGGTCATGATGGTCCTTTGCGGGAGAAGACAAAGGGATGTGTGATTTGTAGATTGATATGAATGTTTCCAGTGTCGTGAGTTAAAGGGCGGCCCAACGATTTGTGATTTTCAACGTGATTCTGCAGAGAGGAGAGTCTCTGCTGGCAATACATGGACTATCATGATGGCGTATGGCAGAGGGGAGGTCATAGAAAGAGATAAAGGAGGATTTTCTCTGCAGGAGTCAGAGGAGCATGGAGGAAACCAAAAGAATAGGGCCCAGAACATCTGAGAACTCCGCTGGACGAAGGAGGGGAGAGAAGAACTACTATTGAGGCCAATGCGTGGCTGTGACAAGAGAGGGAAGCGTGAGCCTGAGTCGGAGATGGCCTTGCGAAAGACACAGGGGAGGAGAGAGGTTTTTGGTGAGGCATGTAGGGGGGTGGCTTGTGCGGGATGCAAAACAACACATCGAGAGGGGAAGAAGTAGTGGATATTCTCAGGGAGTGGGGGCTGCTGATGTTTCTATGTCTCTGGCTTGATGACTCCGGATGCGGGAGCGATCATGGGAAGCAAGCAGCATAGCCAGGGTAAAGTGACCTTGCATAGGCGGTTGTGGGACGAAACGATTGATGAGCAGTAGCAAATATCAACCAAGTGGAGGAAGGAAGGGGGATTTCATGTCATGGAAGCGATGCTCGGATTGTCGGAGGGGGATGGGGGGGGGAACGGGGGGGGGGGACGTGTGAAGGAGGGTTGAGGACGGTGCAAGGGGGAGGAGGTTGGTGACGGGGTGCAATAGACGGGGGGGGGTTAGCTGGATGATTGGACGGGGAGAAGGTGGTCTCGAGTTGACGTTGGGTCTGTATGACTGTGCATGGGGGATCGGGTTTTGGACTATTAGTGGCGCAGGCAGGGGGGTAAGTGATTGGGTGGACTGGTGCCCAAAAAAAAAACCTAGGGGGAGAGGAATGACGCTAAGCAAATGAGAGGGTGAAGTAAGAGCCGTGATAGGTGAGGCAGACGCATGCTAGAACCGGATTTAGGACCTTATGGAAGAAATTGTCCAAGAGAAAGATTAAATTGGGCGTGTATCGGGTTGCAACGGGGGAATTTTTAGGGAGCAGATCTTTGAGCTATCGAGGGTTTAAACAATATAACCACCTGTCAGGAGAAATAGACCGAGTGAAGGAAATGCTGGTGGACTGCTAGGTGGGACGGTAGGATACTATGGAGGGACGGATGCGAGCCGCGGGATGGGGATTTGGGGAGGGGACCACGGGAATGGGTTGACGAGGTGAAAGACGAAAGACACAAGAGGACGGGTCGGACAGGGAGGATGAGGGTGGGGGTCATTCGTGGACACGTCGGTGCAATTTATACCGAGGATGGTGCCCAGTTGTCATGCATTGAGGGCAGTGTGGTGAGTACTGTGTGAGGGGGGTGGAGGGAGAGGGGAGGGAAGGTGACGGGGTGGCAGGACGGGGTGCGGAGCGGATTGGTAGACAGCAGTGCAAACGGGGGGGCCGGTGGTTCTCAGAAACAGACTTAACCTGGATGCCACTAGGAAATGGAGAGGTTGACCAGACCGGGTTTGTCAGAAAGTGTCGCAGGGCGGGCAGGTGGTGACTGTGCAAACTTCCGGGGTGGTACGGGCAGCAAAGGATGTTTTCTGGGTCGACGGCATGCAGGGTAGAACAACTATTGATTCGGGGGACGGGCGGATGCGTTTGGGAGAAGGGCGGATGCAAACCATCGGGGGCGGCGGGTAGGATGACTGGTGCAACGCGGGCGTTCAGTGGGAGGTGCTTCCAATGCGGAGTGGAGGAAGCGATGCGGGGGGATGTTCAGGCACAGGTGCCAGGGTTGGGCTGACGGGTGGCAGAGAGGTGCGGGCACGCTTACAGATGGTGCGGTGGGAGTTGCACGGGTGGAGGGCCAAAGTGGCGGAGGTGGGCAGCAATGCAACGGCAGGTCTCCGCCGAACTTTGGGCCGCACACAACCGTGCGACACCACGATCCCACAGCCAGGGAATAATCTGTGTCATCAAGAAGAGGCAAGTTTTTGAAGAACCTCCGTCTCCACACCCCTACCCCCCGTTGCACCGTCACTCAGGACGAGTTGAATCTTATGGAAGTAGAGATTCACGAGAACTGACGCGCTTGCCACCCCCGTACCGCAGTTTGATTGGCTGCTTGTATGTCTCCTGCCAGTCAGCCTGATGCATCCAGACTCGAGCCAGCGTGAGCTTGTTCCCCAATTACAGCGCGATGAGCTCTTTGACAAGGCATCGATGTTGTTATGAGACCCCCATTGTGGCACGAGCCACTGCCCACCGGCAGTGGGGGATGTGCAGTGTGCGCGGGCAGTGGCTGGGGTGCAACGAGCACTGGCAGTGGCGGAGGTGCAGCGGGTGCAGGCAGTGGCGGAGGTGCAGCAATATAAATTGGTAGAAATGAGGTATGGGAGACAGTTTTTGTGGGTGTTGAGACGATTAAATATGTTGATTCTTCATTCTGCAGGAAGGATCATAGACATAGAATTCTATGTAGTTTTGAAGGAGTGGCAGTTCCCAGGGACATTGAAGGAAGGGTAAACGATATTGTATCGGGTCATGGCAGGAAGAAGTTGGTTGCGGTACACCTAGGTGTGAATGATGTAGGTAAAATGTATTCAGAGGTTTTGAAAAATAGATACAGGATATTGGAAAAGCAGCTGAAAGCAAAGGGTTGTGAGGTCATGTTTTCTGGGATCCTCCCAAGATTAGGAAACAATATAG
>CM068956.1:175262238-175278044 GCA_035128595.1 Eptatretus atami
CCCCATCATCCTCTCTCAGGCTTACCTGGGCCATCAAACGTGCCCAAGCAGCAGCGTTTCTGTGTAATCCTTCGGGCCTTTCGCACAACCTGGAGGGAGCATTTATTTCAACCCTATCTAATCTCCTCGAGACTGTACGCATGTATACTCCGTCATGCGGCATCCCCTCACTCAGTTTGTCCTGAGCCTGAGCCATGCTCACAAATCCCTGGGGGAGCCACTCTGCTTCTAACGCTAACCAGTCCATCACTGGCGATTTTGCCGGACATGTTCCTCCATCCTTCTTTCTTTCTGTCGTCCATTATACATGCCTCACTCACACTGCTCATCCCACTCGCATGCTGGCCCTTCCCCACACCGAAGCCAGTATACTCGAGCCACGTGACTTTGGTCCCACGACACGGCCACTCCCCATATGCCAAAGCACACGGTTCGCAAACCGGCCATGTAACCTCCACCACTGACGTGTGCCATGGGTTCGAGCAGCTCATGTGTGGGACACACACCGCACACTCAGGTACGTACAGACTCGGAAACATCCCTGGTGACAAAGATGGATGGGAGTGCCGGAAGCAAACATACCTACTGGACCTCAAAAGCATCAAGGTGAGATACAGGGGAACCTGTCCAGACCTGTGTTAACTGGACTTCCAGCTCTCTTTTCACACCATTATCAATCATGTCCACCTCCCTGGTCGGTGCTGTAATACATGCTGACTCCACCTCGGGACCAGCCTGCTACACCCGCTCCTGAGGCACGGATTCTTGTCCCCGTGTGTCCGTGAGGCCAGAAGTGCCCTGCATGAATCTGCCCCGGCATGTCCTTCAACGTTCTCTGCCAGAGCCTGTTCTCATTTCTGTCTTAACCTCCTGGCTCTGTCTATTAACTCCTGTAATGCAGAGTTCCTGACGTTATTTATATTTCCTCTTATCGCTGTTTTAACCTGCTCTGTGCCCCCATTTTATTTTACTTTCATCTGACTCCCATACTGTTTCAATTCCCGGTTTAGCCCCACCTATCTCTGTCACATTTCCCATACCTTCTTGGCCAAATTCCCACGTACGGCCACCAGCCTCGCCTTCAGCTGTGTGTGGCTTGCTTCAATTTTCGACCGAGCTCGTTGCGTCACGAATCAATTTTGCCACCCAGCTCGGTGTTTCTCGCTTCAATTTTTGCTCTCAGCTTGTCCTCCAGCTCTGCTTGACTCGGATCCAGTTTTTTTTTTGTTGTCAGCTCAGAGCCCAGCCTGTCACCATTGTTAGCCCTCATTTCTGACATCTGCACCAGTAGAGCCATTATCTCGGGGCTATCCCCCTGCTGCTACAGTGAATCTGGCCTGCTGCTTCTGGGGGTGTCTGGGTTTGTTGGGGTATCAGGGCTACCTGCAGGGGAGATGAATCCACTATGCCCTCTTGTGGTCCTTCTACCTCTGGTGACGAGCCAGCTTTGCCACTTCTGTTTCTGCTCATTCTGGCTCAACATTATGATAGTTGGTTACAAAAAAATTTCTCACATGACGCTCCGCAATATACATTTGAGGTGCAAGAACTTGCACCTCGAGTTTGAATCCCAATCCTGAAAACCAAATGTGACCGCCACAGCCCGTTCCGGTTACCATGTTTGAGTTCTACGGGCTGTGTCAAAACAATCGCAACCGCCAACAACGTCCACAGTCCCAAGAAAGTTCTCTGACATGTTTGTCACATTTGAATACTTCTCAGGACAGTGTATTTAACTGAGTGTTTGCCAATAGGCACCCGCGGCTTTCCTAATCTGACCAAGCAACCATAGATCACGAGCGCTCTGAGCGGTATTGAGCCAGTTCATCTAACGATACCAAAATCACCAAATGAGACCACCACAAGAGGAAGGTTCAAATCCCGACACCAGGTACATTTATTTAGCAATTAAATGGCATGGGAGAAGGATAAACATGAAGCAACTAGAGGGGGAGCACTCGGTAGAGTGCAAAACCTCCGCCGCCAATACTGCTGGGTCCACTTTAAGTGAACCGCGATATCCTATTCATTGTAGGTCAAAACGGATCAGACTCTATCTGAACCAACGATTGAATAAACTAAACTAGATCGACGCGCATGTAGAAATGCCAAAAAAAAAATCGAATTTTTTTTGAAAAAAAAGGTGCAAAATTTCTAGTTTTTTTTTGGGGGGGGGGGGGGGGGGTTGGAATCACTTAAAACATGTAGAAATGCAAAAAAAAAATTCAAATATTTTTCAAATAAAATCGAAATTTTTTTGAAAAGTTGCAAAATTTTTTTTTTTCTCTAACAAATTTATTTTTTTTTGGTTGGAAATCACTTAAAAATGTAGAAATGCAAAACAAAATTCAAATATTTTTCAAAATGGCTGCCATAGTGGCCATATTGGACTTTGGACCAAGTCCAAAATCTAATGGCATGATCCTTGGACCATACCTAATCCCCCACCAAGTTTCGTCGAAATCCGTCCAGGAGTTTTTTCCGTAAATACTGTTCACAACAAAACAACAACAGACGGGTGAAAACAGTAACCTCCGTCCATCTTCGATGGCGGAGGTTAACTAGAACGGCATCAGTAGAAATGCTAAGAAATAACTATCGTTCTACTGAACAGTTTAATGAACCCCTAAAGAGCATTCCCACAGCAATGTATATATGCACCACTAACTGTGATTGGTGAGGCCAGATTGCATTTGGAAACCACAAGTGACATCTGCCACATGGACACATTCTGTTTTGCCCACCAATCACAACCAGGAAGCATCACCGTTGTTATTAAGCAGTTGGGAGCAATACAAATGGAATTATTGAAGTGCTTCAAACTTCCTGAAGAGCCCCAATAAAGGCAAAATCGGTCGGAGCTTCGTTTTTCATTTGTTTGATGACAGCTTTTGACTTTGACATTCTTGTACTGCTGGAGGCCCTTCTGCGTTTGCAGTCATGATGACATCATCATGGCATTGGTCCAAGTTTGGAGCACTTCAATAATCCCATATATTCTGGAGCAGTGGAGGACAGGGTTAATTGTGCCGATATGGAAGGGGAGAGTCGTTGAGATCGCTAACCTAGAAGATTGAGAAGGAGGTGCGAATTCGGGGCAAATACCTCCTAAGTCTTGTATAAAGGTGTTTTTTGTTGTGGTTTTTTTTTTTTGTAGCTTGTCGAGAGATTTGTTGAGGAGCTAACCACAACACACAAGGGGGGGAGGCCAGAGCAAAAGAGGGGAGGGAGTGGGAAGGACAAAACAGTGGGGAACAGAGACATTAGAGATCTTGTGGAAGGAGAGGGAGTGGGACGGTGGGGGAACATGGGAGAATAGAAGATGGACATTACAGGGACTTTCAGGAAGGAAAGCAGGAATTTGAAGACGAGGTGGGCTTGGGTGGATTATCGGGGTGTAGAAAAAAAGATTCGAGGATTGGATTGGGGCATGATTAGGCTGTGGTGAACAGCTGTTTTGAAGGCCTGAGGGAAGAATGGGAATGAATAGAGTGAGGGAGTTTATTCCAAAGGTGGGAAAAAGAGAGAATAACAAGAGGTGTAGAGAAGTATAGAGGTCCGAGTATTCGTGACGGTGCGGGCATTTTTAACCTCAGCATTATGGGGAGTTGAGGAGGTTAGCAGCTGGACATCGAGTCATGCGGTGTAGACGAGCCATCTCGTGGGACATCCCAGCGAATCTAGATTCGGTTGGAGGGACATCACTAATCCTGGAGAGTGGAGCAGTGGGGGCGGGCGCAGTGGGGGCGAGGCTGGGAGAGGAGACGGTGTGAGGTCGAGACAGAAAGACGCACCGACCTTGAACTGGGCCTGCCTGTTGATTGTATGCTGGATGGTGGAGCGCCCCCTAAGGATTCTTGCGAGCCGTATAGAGGACAGTTGTCGGAGTGATGGAGATCAGAGAAGCAGCTTACCGAGGTCCGTGGTTTAGAAAGGAGACTCACAGTTCTTCAAGGTAGGAAAGTGCGGAAAGGGATGGCATCGCTTGAAGATCCTGCGACTGGAGACGGCGGAACAGATGCGCCAAATGAACAAAGCACACCGCGTCTTGCACTGAGAGCACACTAGCTGAGACTCCTGGCGACACGAGGCATTAATATCGATATCTGCAATAAAGTACATATACTACGATATATATAATAAAGGCTCACTGATCCAGCCACTACTTCATATGCTGAATGAGAAGTCTTGAGTATGTGTCGAGTGCTCCCGCTCGTGGTATTGAAAAATCTCTATCAACTCAGTATTATTGTGGCGTATTAAAGGCCTGGAATTTAAAATTGCATTAATCAGATTGCTTCTTTTTTGTGCCAGATAATCTATTATTATTATCAGTGACTAGTTGTATACTGCCACTTAACTCGTGTTTTAGATATGAAATATAGCTAATTAACTGTTGCATCATATATTCCCTCAGTAAACTCAATCGTAACAAATTGTATAAATAAATAACAACACACTCCCAATCCTTGTAGTAATAAAATCTTGGTTGTATATAGTGTTCAAGCCACCCTACGCTTCGCACAAAGGCAATTGTATACTATTTAAAGTGTTCTAAGGTGATTATAAACGCAGATTGCATCCTTCAGAGCGTAAGACGGGACACACACTAAAGCGTTAGTGAGTCTCTCGCACCGCTTTCATAAAATTGCAGTGATTTCTGATTATTTAGAATAAAATCAGGCTGTCCTGTAGTTTCCTCTGCTGGTGGTCATTTCACAGCAACGACTCAACACCATGAGAACCAAGGAGCTTTCAAAAGACCCTGAATAAAGTTGTGGAAAGGCACAGATTAGGGTGGTTTTAAAAATATTTCAAAGGACTTCAATATCCCTTGTAGCACAGTCAACACACATCATGAAGAAGTGAAGGCATATGGTACCGCGAATTAAAACCGGCTCCGAATTCGCACACGCGGACGAGCGCGCTAATAGCAGCCCCGTTTTCGACGAGTTTCCGCGAGGGTGACGAACTTCTGTCCCCTAGATCACGATGAGCCATTTGGACCTCCCAAACGAGAGAAGCTCGCGAGATAGCTAAGGAGATAGGTAAATTGAGAATTGGGCAATTGACCCTACCAACCACGTGGTCTAATCCAGATCTGCGCACAACGTTCGGTCCAGTCAGGACACCGTCAGCTCTGGGGCGACGACCTATACATTTCCGGGCGATCGGTCGAAGCCGACTTGCGCGGCCCCATACTAAGCGGTCGTGCTCGGCCCAATACCGGCCGACCGCAAACAATAAAACATTCCTAGGTAAAATCAATATATACAATTCTCAAAAGATAATCACCAGTCCATTTACATCGGTGGGAACATACACGCACCCATTGTGGCTACAGCGGGGGAACACCGGAGCAACATCCCCTTGGGGGAACCATCGGGATCCAAACTATCTTTGCACACATAGGATGCCGCTATGTAAACAAGGTGGTACAGGCACTTTGAGGATTAACACAACTAGGAAGTGGAAGGAAGACAGGCCATAACAGTTTCTGATAATACAAAAGTGATGTTAAATATACGTAACTGCGGAAAGAAGGAACATGAGATATGCAGGGACAAGAGAGCCGTATGGTATCAGAGGGACGAAAGTGAGAGTCCCAAACTTCTAGGAGGTACGCAGAAGCATTCCTGGAGAAAACCTCGGAGACAGTATCTTAAGGAGCGGCATTCTTAATGGTAGTCGCAATGTGCCCAACTGAGTGCCAATAAGATATTTGTAATCGTTCTGCAGATCTCGTACCACGAACAACACGTAAAGCCGGAGTTATGAAGTATTGTTAATGTAAGCACGTGATCGAGTAAAGTATAAAGAAAAAAGATGCTTGTAGAAGATAGGGGACAAATCGTCAAAAAAGTTGTAATGATGTTGTAGTGAGCAGTCTCGGTGCAGACCTGTGCACACAAGAGGCTGCCTAGGACTTGCAACAGGTCTGGTAAAGCAGAAGGCCATGAGAGATGCTCCACATTGTTCAAATCCAGAGAAAACAGTTCCTTATTTGAATCAAGCATGCCGCCATTTTCAGAAATGTTGGCAGTGGGCACCATTGGAGTGATGTAGAAAAAAGAACAGGTGAACAGTGGTGACTCGAAAGCCATCAATCGGCTGAGAATGTCAATAAGACCGCCGAGCCACTGACCATGACGCAATGAAGGTAAGGACTTCAAGCTTGACCAATGTTTGTCACCCGACCAAGAAAAAAACAAGCAGATGTTTCTGGTGTCAGCAGCAGTGCTTCAGGAGGTCGCAAGCAATCATTTTGTTGCCACAAGGAAGCCAACAGATTATTGATCACCAGAGCACGACATCTGTACAACAAGGTAAGTAATTTCCCTCTCCACTTCAGTCTAATCTATTCTTCATTTGCTACAATGTATTTAACCAATATTAGCCATAAAGGCTGGAGTGCAATGTATACACCTACATAGTGGAGTGACCTCCGTTCTCCCACTGCAAGTTTCTGGGAAGATGAGGCAAACCAACAGCCGGGGTTGGCCTAATCCATAGAGCTTTACTTTGTTCAAATTTATTGTAGTTTGTGCAAGCGAAGATAATTTTCAAAGTCATTTAAGAACATGGTGACATCAATCTACTATTACGCACCACAAACACAGCACATTCATCAGCATATGCTGAATAACAATTGGCCTTTTCATATTTGGCATCAACAGGAAAACCTGTGGTAAACTGGCATGAAGGCAAGATTAGAGGGGTTCAATACAAGGGAGTAGCGAATGCCGCGATAACCGGAAACCTTGAGGGACTCCCTCTTACCAACCATCAATGGTGCACACAAACTATATTAACCTTTAAAATAATACTAAAAATATGATTATACACCATAGAACTGGCAATTACCAAGTTTCCAAAACCAAAACTGCTTTTAAAAAGGTTGTGGAATAACATATCATAAGGACTAAATAAATAATGAAAGCACTAAAATTACTCATTTGGTCCACTCTAAAAAAAACACCCAAACCCCCCGACCAGAACACCAAAGAACGTTCCCGTTTTTATGAAATGAGGCACACAGAACATCCAACAAGTCCCGAATTACACACACAAAAATGTTGATCAATGAAACATAGCCGTTTCAGGAATCACAAAAAGATTGACCAAATCACAACTACTCACCCCACACAGCTAAGAAAAGGCTTTAGTAACCCAACGCCACCTACCACTCAACAAAAATCCCAAGGAGAGCCCTGAAAGGAAAGATTTTGATAATTCGCACAAACAGAGAAAAGAGAGAAAACCCGAGGCCGCCAAATTATGCAAAGGACTGTAATCACTACACTTTCCTCGGATAAAGGGCAAACGAACGACTATGCACTGGCGACAACAGAGAAGGGACTTAAGAGGTAATAAAACCATTCTTAGCAAACTAACTTTAAAAACATGCTGAAGTGTTGGTCCTTAAGACAATCCGCAAAATGTTTTTATGAAAAATTCAACAGGTTAAAAATCATTAAAAGAGCCAGCGAGTACGGCTTATATATCAATGAAGGTCATTAAGGTTAGTATAAAAGTTCATCGACAGTAAAACCCTGTCCTAAAGAGCGCTGTTGGTGATTTCTTCAATTGTGGTGAAAGAAATTTTGGGATAAAGAATCAGACGGTTGCCGTTCATTACTTTTTCTTTGTTGGTAAAAAATATTCTTAATTGTAAAAATCCCTGAATAAAACACTCAACTGAGCAATGTCTTAAAATAAATTTTGTCCATAAAAAATAACTTGAACATGTAACTCCTATGAAGTCCACACTTGGAATTCAATATTCGCACAAAATACCAATCTTACGTCACAATAAAAGGGGACTATACTTTTTCACGAAAGTAAAGGCAAAAGCCAAGATAAGAATTGAGTTTAAGAGACACACGCCCACTCTCCCTCAGCCCGACAACCCAATGCAACAAATTAGATATTTTATATAAGGAGTGTAATGATGACATGCACAGCTTATGAGAAACAAGCGACTTTGAATCGTTTAATTGAGCGAATATTGTCTCTTTGAGATTAAAGATTAGGTAAAGTGAAACTTCCAGACTAAAAGTCGAGATTAATGGCTTTCTGTCGGCACACAGACACCCGAAAAAAATAAAGAGGACCCACTAGAAAATAAATGGATGACGAAGAACTGATCAGAGAGGCCACCAAGAGGCAATGGCAACTTTGAAAGAGCTACATGCCTTTATGGCAAAGACTGGTCACTGTGTGCACTGACAAGAATATCCCAAGCACTCCACAAGTCTGGCCTGTATGTAGGGTGGCAATAAGGAAACCATACTCAAAAAAAGCCCACCTTGGTCCCATTGAGGTATGCAAAAACCAGTCCTGGATTTCACTGAAGCCATGGGCAGCAAGTCAAAGTTTTGTGGTCTGACAAAACCAAGATGGAGCTTTTTAGCTTAAATGCAAAACGTAATGTTTGGCGCAAACCCAATACAACACATCACCCAAAGAACACCATCCTTACTGTGAAGCATGACGGTGGCAGCATCATGTTATGGGGTTGTTTCTCATCAGAAGAGACTTGGGCGCTTACCAGGATAGAAGAGAAAATGGATGGAGCAAATTACAGAAAAATCCTAAAAGAAAACTTGCTGCCCTCTGAAAGCTGAAATTGGGACGGCAGTTCACCTTTCAGCATGACAACGACCCGAAGCACATAGCCAAAGCTACACTGGAGTGGCTAAGGAACAAAAAGACAAATGTCCTTGAGTGGCCCAGTCAGAGCCCAGACGTAAATCCAATCAAAAATCTGTGGCATGACTTGAAGATTGCTGTTCATCAACGCTCCGCACGCAACTTGACTGAGCTTGAACAGTTTTGTACAGAATGGGCAAATATCTCCTAATCAAGGTGTGCAGAGTTAGTAGAGACCCATCCCAACAGAATCACAGCTGTAATTGCTGTCAAATGCGCTTCCACCAAGTATTAACTTGAGGCGTGGACACTTGTACACCCAAAATATTTTAGTTTTGTATTTTTAATTAATTTCCTGAAATTTGTACAATTTGTTTTTCACGTTGAAGTTGTGGGTTACGATATGTAAATAAAGGTGGGAAAAGTCTGATTTAATGCAATTTAATTCTCGGCGATAAGGCAATATATGGTGAAAAATTTGAAAGGGGGTGTAGACTTTCTTTTGGAAATGTATATACTGCATATAATTTGTTACGGACTCAGGGTTCGAGTTTCACCATGTGGGGGAGCCTTCGGGTTCCTTCAGAACACCCAGTCCTGTCAGCTGATGGGCCATGGAAAACTCTGCGGTCCGTCAGGTTGACCATGAACTGAACATCAATTAACTTCAGCAACTCAAACAGGTTTATCCGTCAAACTCCGTTTACCTGAGGAGCTGACTAAATTAACTGAGTTTCCTGCCCTCAGCGCACACTCAGATTTTTGCTGAGCGATACAGTGAGTGTCGGCTTGCTAATGAGTGCAAATCACGTGGGGTACAACTTCCAATCTAACTAATATAACTGTGCTTGTACACTGTGTCGGACCAATGAAGGAAAAGACAACTGAGACAGATTTGAAAGAACAACCAGCAACTGTTTATTTACACATAATCAAATACGTATTCTCCTTCCACAGACTTTCTTAAACAAAAGACATGTGACCATCATTCAATCCAGGAAGCAGAAGAAGAAGAAGAACTGAGAGAAAGAAAAGAACAGAGCATTGGGTCGACTCCTTCTCTCACCTCACACAACCCAATGGAGCTGTGCTGGTCCAAATATACAGGTGAGGGAGGATGGGAAAGATTGTCCAGTGGAGTGGTGATTCGGCATGATGGGACATGCAGCCGCATTTCTGAGGCATAGGCAAATCCTCTCTGGCGTTCCTGGTATGTCAATGGAAAGCCGTTCCATTTCTGCTGTGCACACAGGACAAGCAGCTCCACCACGAGCAAATCCGCAATCCGGGCTTTTTATATTGCTCTCCAGACAAGCTTTTAGGGGACTTCTTGTCCCATCCGCATTCCAGGCTCTCTTTTCCTCATAGGACAAGCATTGAGGTGACTACCATCCCATCCACACTTTGGGTTTTCTTCTCCTCACATTACATGGCTTTTTGAGAGTCCTGGCTCATGTGAGCCTCTCTCCCATTGGTGCGCATCCAATGGGGGTGGGTCCACGATGCAACCCATGAGAAATCCTGCTGTTCCTGAAGGAGCCTTCAACACAGGCCCCACCACCTCCCCCAAGTGCGAAAAACGTAAAGAGTGCCCCAGCCCATCCCTGTGTGCACAAACGTTCCATTTTACAATGCGCATTATATTGTGCATTCCATTTGCATTGTACCACGCAGCACAAACATGCATGTAAGAAGCACCGTTCCCCACTGCAAATGCAACAAGCATCGTGCTTTGTGCCATGAACGTGTGGAATGCAAGAAGGAATTAAGACCAATGCAGTGAAGGTAATCCGATCGACCTGAAGGATTAATGACAACAGATGGACCGATTGTGCTGATTGAAATAATACGCGGATGGAGTGGTAATGGGAAAGATGCAGACGGACCGAGGGAAGACTGACCAACAGCGGGGTTGAACATAAAACTGAAGGGGTGAAGGAGGGATTATTGAATTTGGCAATGGTGGATAGAAAGTAGCAGAGGGTTTCGAACGGACCGATGGTGTATTGAAAGTAGCAGGGGGCAGGGAGAAAGACATCACACCGGGAATACACAAACTATCCTCAAGGTATGTCCCCCCAAAACCATTAGACAAGGGGGAAAAGAACGACTTACACATAAACTAATGAAATAACTCATCTTCGGGTCTCCCACATGTACATTTATACTCTTTTTCGGGTGCATTTTCAAAACCGTCTATATATTGTTGTGGATTTCCGCCCGCCCGGCATACGGGCGACCGCCTTTAGCTCAATTGCGGCCGCGCGCGCCCACCGAACGAGCAATCTAGTCGCAGGCTTTCGGATCAACGCCGAAACCCAGCTATGGGTGTTGTTAACCACACATAAACCAGCAACTCTTCTGTCCAGGCGCTACAGGGTCATCGGAATTGTCGGATGTACCTAATTATTCGCGCAGACAGAAATGCCTGGGGATTTATACCTCAACGGAGCTGCACGAAAACGAGCCGTTTTTAAGCAGCTCGTTGTTTGCGATTGCCGAGCGGTTTTATCACCAAGCCCCGTCGGACCAAATGTACGTTTATCGGCTATTAATCAGCCGAGCTAATTATCCGAACACATTATGGCAGTCATGGAGAAGGACGACAACAAGCAGGTGACATTCAAAAATGGGGAAATTTATTTTTACATGTATCAATGAATGGGGGGATGGAGAAACAACAGTAAAAACCTACAGCCGATATGTATTATTACGTACATGCACTTACAACAATTCTACTTACGGACAAGGCGCACAAGACTTTCATGCAAAAACCCCAGAAAAGAAAGATAGACTGGGCTCGTAAGCCTTTAATGTTCTCGGAGCTGGATAACCGAAGGAGCTCCGGAGGCCGGGCAGTTACCTTTGTCGCCCTTGAGGCGACTCGTGGGTCTTTGGTGGCGACCCTCCGTATGTCTCGTCGTCAACCGGCGAGCTGTTTGTAACGGCGGCTTGGTTGGTCCAGGGCCAAGCAGCGCGGCCTGGTCGCTCGGACCGGTTATGTAGCTGGCTGGGACTCTCTCCGGCTGGCGACTTCTCTCGCCTGGTGACTTTCTCCGACTCCAACTCGACTGCCTCGCGACGAACGAACTCCACTCTCCGACCAACACTTGACTGGACTCACCAACGACTCGATCTCTTTTGGCCAGCAGAACGCGGCATTTTATCGCCCGGGGCGTTGCGCCCTCCCCTTTCCTCCGCGGCACGCGGGCAAATCCTAGAGTCATGGAGTTGTTTTTCTTCGGAGCATACTTTTTGTAACGTCACTTTTGTTTACCCGTTCTGAGGACCGCCCGCAACGTCACTTTTGTGTTACCCGTTCCAGAATTATCGGGGCGGGAGTTGTTGAGTATTCTTTTTGTTGTAGAGATGCCGTGTGGTTGTAACTTTGTGGCGTTGTGGTGGAGGTGGGCGTGGTTGTGGAGTTTGTTGGCGTTTTGGTGGAGGTGGTGTGGTTGTAGAGATGTTGTTGATTGTGGAGATGGATGGTGAGGAGATGTTGTGGAGAAGGTGGTGGAGGAGATGTTGGCGTTGTGGAGAAGGTGGTGAGGAGATGATTGTTTAAAATAAAGATAGGAAAGAATAACACTACCTCAAAGGTTCACAGCCGGCACACGAATAAATCCGTTATACATCGGTGGGGAAATTAACCTGGACACACACTTATCGACATAACTGATCTTCGGGGAACCTGAATGTGTTCTGTGAATTTTCCACAACCATAACACTACCCCCTCTCCCTTTTTCAGCGACTCGTAACGAGTCGTCAATTTTTCGTGTGCTTCATGTGTAAGTTTTCCTCGCTCGTACGATGTTACCTTTTGGGATCCTGAGTGTGACATTTGGTGCATCGTGTCCAAAAGCAAATAACCTACGGGCTGTGTAACTAACTAAACAAACTCACTCATACAGACGACTTAACTAAAATTGCTGGGTACGACAAACAATGCAGGGGGAGCAAAACTCATGACTAATTTTAGACCTAACTTATAAATTTTACACTAAACCATTGGCCCAGGACTGATGGACTCTGTAAGGAAAAGGGGGCATGGCAAAGTTAAGTCAGTATAAGGTGTAGCGCTCCGCACTAAAGGTCGGAATGTCTTCGGGGCCTGTTAAAAGGCCCGTTGTCTGTCCACGAAACCTTTTTTCATGTCTTCAGCTGCTGGAGGCAACTCACCCCAACCGCATGCCATATTGCCATCCACCAGGCCATTCTTGAAGCAGGGAGCCAGGCTGCGCCAAATGCAGTCTCTGGCTCATGTAACAAATGCAGGGTATGAACAAAGAAGGTAGCCGGCTGCCCAATGCAGTCCCAGGCTTCCCCTTGAAATGAGCTGGATGATGCAAAACACAAACGGTGCACGGGCTGCACCAATGCAGTCCCGTCGTGTCGTGCCTGCAGGGCATCCTGCAGAACACTGGATGGGCACTGATGCAAGCAAAACACATCATCGTGGTGGGGGATGCCAGCAAGCAGTCCCCGCAACTTGCGCGATGATCTGGTGCACATGGTGATGGATGGACACAGGGGCAAATGCAAACAAGGCTAGCAGGCATGGGGTCAATGCAAGAGGCAGGCAGACAACGGCATCGGGCAGAGGCGGAACAGGGCGATGTAGCACAAGAGGCCGGCGTTGCTGGCCCTCTGTCTCGTTCGTGGAGGAGTGGGTGTGCCGGCCGTCTGGGGGTGGGCTCGGACCTACCCTACTGTCTCCCTCCCAAACCTTGCGCCTTTGCTGTCTCTGTCCATACCCACTCCCTTGTTTGTGAAAATCCAAATTTAGCCCCATCTTATTTTTATTTTTCCCTTTTTAATTCGTCTCCCCTAACCTCCCTTTATGTCCCTGTCCGGGCTAACCTATCCTGTCACTAGCTACTCCCAAACCCCTACATTCCCTTCCTGGAGGGAATAAGGGAGGCTAGCGTCTGTCTTGAGGCCCAAATGAAGTCCAGAATGCCTCCTCAGATCTCAGCGATCTTAACAAAGTGGGTCCAGCGGCCAACGAGAAGAAGGATGATGGTGCGGAGGGGTACACTTCCCTATCTACCCTAAACACATTACCTTAAACTACCCCGGGGATTTCAAAACAACCGCCTCTCACTTAAACTATTGTTTAACAACCAAGATTTCCCGTCGCCTGTGTTGGTGTCCTCACAAAATTTGGGCCTTGGCCTCAATTTTCACTCGTCGCCCTTGCACGGTCTCATGGCTGGGCCGCGTGGCTCACTCGGCAGAACTACCCTCTGCCGATTCTTCCAACCATGGCACCCCCGGGGCCTCTGAGACTGTCTCAGCCTACAAGCTCCCTAAAACCCGGGGAGTGCCCTCGCTGGCTACTCCCCTCTGATGCTCACGTGCAGGCTGGTCGCCCCGGGCCCTTTCCCTGGGTGCTCGTGCCACGATTGCCCACGTGGGCTATTGGCGCATGGGCCCCGATCATGCGGGCCCACCCGTGCCCACTACGTCATCCTGCCCGCCCCCTCTTGGGCCCTTGGCCTACCAGGCTGACTAGTCCGGTGCCCGGGTGCCCACTAAGCGAGTACTCACCGTTCGCGAGCCACGCTCCCAGCCCGTCAACAGGACTCTCTGCACCTCCAAACGGGTTCGAGCCTACATTCGCACACAACAGCAAAACGACCTCCATTTTGTCAATTTGGCTAACCAACTATTGACTTTACTCTGACCCTTGGGTGGAAATCACTCCTCCCCCCAATCACTCATCGCACCAATGCATACCACATTCGCTCCAATACACTCAGGCCGCGCTGGCCCTCACTCCCTTAACATGTTCTTTACATTTCTCGTCTCATCACCATCGGCTGAACACTGGCATTCCTCCTAAGCTAATTCCCCTACCTACCCCCCCCTTGCTCACCTCGTCAATCGCACTTAAACCTAGTAACACATCATTTAACAACTGTAGCTAAGCTATCTCGCCCGACTACCTCCAAAGTCTGCCAAATGTTCTCTAATCAAAAGATCTCTTCCCTTCCTAAATCTCAACTACAATCCCTCTAACTAATCCATTCCTCGGGCCCCATGAGGACTTGTCCCTGCCCCATGAAGCCGGTCTAACTATCACTAACCCATCCCGCTAGCTAGTGCTTCCTGTGCCCTGAGCAAGGGGGTCTTCCACCTCTGCCCAGGAATCCTGTTTACCCGAAGTGGCGAGGCTTGCTTTTCTCTCTTTGCGCACCAGCGCGGAAATTCACAAACCCGCGCTCTTTTCCCGTGACGTCATGGCAGCTGTTCGTGCTTCGCGCACCTCGTCCCTTTTGGACGGTAACATCCGGCAGGGATTCCCCTTCTGCCGGATTCCAACCATTCGTGCTGCCACGATGTCAATGCGCATCCCAAGCAAGCCTCGCGTTTCGAGGGGTTCCCCACGCGAGCACATGTGCTCTGCTCGTCCGTAACCCGCGCCGCGGATTCCCCGATGACGTCACTTGCACCCCGAAACCGCGCGATTTCTCGCGCAAGTCGGGGCACGCGTAACACATCGGGGAAACCGCTTCACACGCTCTGCGAACAGAACGTGCGACGCAGGCCACACGGAGCTTGACATGCACGCTCGCCTGGAGAACCCATCCAATCCAAATTCATATTTCCAGCCGAGCTTCTGTCCGTCCGCGGGATCGGCTTACATCCACCGCGTGCGTTTCTGGACCGGATTTCACTCGCAGGCGCGCAGGCGTGCACGCGGCAGCCTCGTGCGAAGCACAGTACGGACCCCGCGAGTGCTGCCGTGCGAATCCGGCACGGTGCTCGAAATAGCTACGGCCGCTACACAGCCCTTGTCCTTCATCTGGCGCCGTCTTCGTCGCCATTCAACACCCACACTCCCACGTGCCATGACGCTCACACACCTTACCATGACACTCTCACTCGGACACGCGGTTGCTTGTTCCCGCATACCAACCGCCATTTCCCTCTCGTACCGCGACCTCACACATGCGGTTTCTCTCACACATCGTTCTTCTTCCACACACGCGGTTTCTCTCACACACGGCCTTTCACCCACGCTATGCGCGCGTTTCAGCACGCATTTCGCCACACTCGCAACCACACACACCGGGACAACCACGCTGGGAATTCGCGCCACCACAAGTGCTCCCGGGGCCTCCATACCCCCCAAGCTCCGCGTGTACCC
>CM068956.1:175282742-175309713 GCA_035128595.1 Eptatretus atami
ACTCACCTGGTCGCGGTCTGTTTCGAGGGAGCATATCGTCTCCCTTTGTTCCTAAGGGAGGTTATCCCGACTCTTACATCGGGTCTCAAAACATTCAATAAGCTCAATGTTTACATCCTTCACCATTTCTATTTGTGTTTGCTCCTCTTTCACTTTATGTAATTCGTCCTTCACCCATTCCATGTCTCTTTATGTCTCTTACCTCATTTAATTCATTCTTTACGGCCCCGAATCCCTGGTTCTTCGTCTCTACCTGTCCGAGTTTATATATTTCTCTCTTAACCCTCTAGAGCCCACGAAATGTTCTGGGTGAACAAAAACCGATGAACCCTGGGGCTCTAGAGGGTTAACCGCCGTTACCACATTTGTCACTTCTACCTTACCCGTCTTCATCGCGGTACAAACACCTTCCCAGGAAATGACGAAACCCAACACCCTTCATCCATGGATATTTCTCGTATTCCCTTACATTTCAGTGAGAGTCCGATTTGCATTCAGGAACAGAATAATTGTGGTTAACAGTTTTGAAATTGCCACGCTTTTGTCTAAAATGCTGAAAATTATATTTAAAAGATTAATTTGGATTACACAGTTTGCGCTAGCAAATGGCAGGTTAAAAGTGCCCTGCATGATCAGCGAGTTCAGTTGTTATAAACGCACACAAAGGCATGCTGCAAATTTTTTTATTTTTCTTTGAAAACCTCATTTTAGCATTCATACGTCTTCGAACGGTCGTGGTCGCCGTCGGTTCGAGGGTAAACATACTTGGGTACAGTGATATTGCAAGTTATTTTCAGTCTTGTTGCAAGGACAGTTCAAATTCAGATAATTTAATGAAAGACCTTCCCAGAATGCAATGTCATACAAAGTAGCTTTCCTTTCAAAATAAAACCCAATCAACTTTTGGCACTTTGATGTGAAGTCAATCATTAGAGTTTGAGATTTCAGTGCATTCCATACATTCAAAAAGTTTCACATTGGAGTATTATCTCAAAATGGCAAATTTTTCAAATTTAAAAACGCTTCTACGAAGAACCATACCATTGGAGGATGTGATCCCAACTGGCTCCCATGGTTCACAAAGAGGGCCCCAGCCTCCCCAGGCGGATTGCCAAGATACCTCGCTTCAAGCGAGCATCCGGTTGCTTAATGGCTTCTCAAAATCCACGTACGAAACGCAGCTGACAGGAGGGAATGAAAGAATCACCAGTACTTTACCCGAATATACACGTTCTTTCAGCAACGCTCAGAGGTTTCTGTATTACGCCCTTGCATTGCACGTTGCTGTTGGAGAGGCCAAATCCAGGGACAGCAGGATTTTTGGGACGTCATTCTTGCCGGCCATTCCGGGAGGTTCTCATAGGTCTTTATAACCGGCTGCTCCCACAGCAACTGCATTCTGTTCAGGTTTAGAGAACATTTTTCAAATGGCAGATGAGATGTCACAAGAGGACTTTCATAGTGTCGTTTCAAAGAGTGTAAACAATTTTACCCGAAATGCTGATGAGTGTACACTATACTGACAACCTGCTAATTCAAGAGGGCAAAGAGGAAGTCATTGTATGGAAAGCTTATGCATGGGAAATCTTCAGACATAGGACATTACCTATTCGAGAACTTCCAGCCAAAATAACAAAAATACTTACCTTTCTTTGTAGGTCATCGATCATCTTCTTGTTTTGTTCGGATTAAGTTTTTCAAGGACTTTTTCAGCTTGCACATCAACGGAGTCCCTTGACCTGTCAACATACAGATGGCCTGCGTATTAAATCTTTTCAGTTAATAAAAGGTGAGGGCGAGGGTGGTCGTATCACACAGAACAGGTGTATGCAACACTACCTTGTCCTTGTAGACAAATGCAGCAATGGCAGCAGCGATCTCGACAATAAGGATGACACCAGAAGCCAATGAACTGTTATGATTCAAGTGTAAATGAATAAATATAATGAATGTAAGGTGCGATGGAGTGGTTGCTCTGACAACAGGATTAATGTGGGCAAACTCACCAATGCAAGGATATTTGCACAAATCGTTAATACAACCACATTACACATGATTTGCTATCATTCCCATCACTAGATTCATCTGGGAACTCACTCAAATAACTCTCATTATATCTACCCCTCAGTTTTCATTATGCTGACAAAAGTTGAACTTCAAAAAGGTACTTGATTATCCCACTTATCTCTGCACCTCGAGGACAGTGGACATTCTGCTCCGATGTTGCACAATACGTAGAGAAGTTTTAGACAAACTTGCTACTGTGTACTTCAAACATCCATGGGACAACAAGGTCAGTTCGATCCTTCCTGCTCAACGTTTTACCGTGCCCAGCATGCACCGACTCTCACAAACAGCTCCACCAGCATCCAAGAAGCGACGATGAAGATGACCGAACCACAATGATGAGGAGAAGGGTGCACCAGAGCCAAACGTTATGCCGAGTTCAGTGAACCACCCACCTAGATTTGTACCACCGCACCAATAATTATCAAATCAGGCCGAGATCTTGATGCGCAAACAAGAGAGCTTGAGGTTAAAACAGAAGTGGTGTTTAATGGCATCACTTTGGTGAGACCAAATTCAGCTTTTAAGTTGATGCCAGGCAAAAGGGATATCAGGTTAAGAGTATTTGTCTATAGAAAATATCTGTTGCATGGTAGTAGTTGCCATGATGCAAACAGGAAAGCAAGTTTGGCTTTACCATGAAATGTTGTTCACTTCTGGTTTCAATCTCAGTGTTGTAATCTGTGGTCTTCCAACGGTCATTTGACTTGCAGATAATGTACAAAGGCTGCTGAGCATTACAAGGGGCTGACAAGTGGCATACCTACCTTTGAGGAGACTAGTCTTGTATTGATTGCCGCCCCGACCACAAACGTCATCCCGGTTACTTCAAGTCACCAAAGACTTCAGTCAGTTCAGATGGGACGTTTTAACACAGAGGACTTGTCCTTCCGTCACTTAGTGGATCTTAGATACCGCATCTTTGCAAATTACGCGTCCCTAAACTCGTGAAGTTGCTGCATAGGCGCATGCGTTGTGCTCCAGGAATTATGGCAATCAGCAGCCAAGGTTGCTACATATTTAGAATGGAATGAGTAGTCCACACCAAAAAGTAAATTAAATGGAAATCAAAAAAAATCTCTTATTTTAAAAAAACTATCCATTGTGAGTAATGATTGCAATCACAGTTCAAAAAAAAACCTAAGTGTCATGCTAGTCATGTCATTGCACGCTTGTTACATATCATAATAAAAAATTGTCCTTCAACCATGAGAGTTACTAGCAGAGGCACCCACCCCAGCGGCAATCTTGTTCCAGCGTGCAACGTTCTTACTTGGGCGGTTGTATAGGCCTACAGACTGCTGCCTCAATCACTCCCGATAATAAAAAAAATTAACCAGGTTGCGTATATGAAGCAAAACATGCGTACTGCTTATGTGGCGTATATAATACAGCCGTGGTTACATAGCTCGGATAATTCCAAATGGCATCCTCCCCCACTCCCACAAGGAAGAAAATGCAAGATGGCGTGAAATTGTTTCTTCAGAAAAACTAATGGAATCAAACAAAACGAGAACAGGCCACAACTTCAGGGTTGCCTCATTAATCCCTAAAGTTTCAGCTTCCTTTGTGTCAAATCCCTCTCAGGGGAGCAGTGAAAACATACTTTCCCCTCCGTTATATTGAGTTATTGTACCTTGTTTCCGATAAACTTTTTGAACGTCCTTCATAGCATCCTTGGGGATATTCAATAAATGTCAAACAAATCTATTGTGAAAATTCATTGACAAAACCAAGCATTCAATCGTTCAAATTAGATGAACATTTTAGCGCGAGAAGTGCCAACGCAGTCATTTTGACTTTCATTTTTAAAAATTCATATTTTTAATGATGGGATGTGATTTGGGTCATTGAATACAAAATTAAATAGGAACAAGGAACTATTACAAACCAACAAAGAACTGCACAAAGTTATGTAATAACACACATCAGACCTTACAGAGAGCCTAAACAAGCGTATTCCAGTCCCTAAGGGATGGAGCCTACCAAAAGCCATAAAACAGGCTTAAGTCTAGTCTACAAGTAATGAAGGCGACCAGACCTCATCCGAGGGGCATTCGACACCCAAAGGCAGTTGTCCGCTTGCCTTCTCATCAACCCACATGTGACATGCGGAATTCAAACTCACAGCAGGGAGAAAGTCGTTAAAACAACGAAACCACTCCAACCCAACAGCCAGCTCATTTACAAGACAAAGCATGTGACAAAAGTACAAGCACCGGTGGCAGTATCATTAAAATGAAGGCTCTTTCGAAGGAACCATCACACAATTATTCCCTTTGTACAGCTGTTGGAAGGCCAAAGTGAGACGACCAAGCAGACATGAATTTACAAAGAGACAAAGCAGAAAACCATTGCACTGGAAGGAAACCATAGTTGTGCTCAGCATAGTTTGGAATTTCATTTCAAGGATGGACCAACACACTTTACCTTCATACTCAGAGACTACACGACCCATTGACATCCATATAACAGCAGCCTCCACAAGCACAGAAGAAAGCAATGACGCAGTGTTCAAAAAAGCCACCGCAATCCATGAACATACAATAGTTCACATTACTGTTCTGCACGGCTGGATGACAGAGATTTGCTCGTTTTATGCAGCCAGAAAGTATATATCGGATGAGTTTGCAGCCCAAGACGTGAGATTGGATGAAAAAAAAAAATCAAAAAAAACTTCACTTGCATGTCAAAAACAGTAATCCCATCACCACACCTGAACATATTTGTCCACCGGCAGGAGGCAGGTATATTCAATTGGTACACAACTTTCACCACAGGGTTGGCAAGTTTAGGCCAATCTTGTCTAACCATGTCTCAAAACTAGATTTGTTTTCTAGATATTACATTGCTATCGTGCAATAAACAAGGGCTTTTGACCATTCTTAAAAAGTCAGAGGCCTTTCTGGCAACTCAGAGCTAAATGTATAAGCACCGTGCCAATGAAAGTACGTGGTGTTACTTTGTATCTTGATCCTCTTTGTTACTTGTACAGGCTGGTTGCGCCCACGGCCAAGGGCAGGGAGGGAGGACCTGTAGATTAAAAAAAAAAAAAAAATTCCCCCCAAACACTCCCAGCTGGGATGTTCAGATGAAAAAAACATTTCACCAATTCTTCCTGTGCTTCTTGGCTCCCTAGATAGAGCATCTCCAGTCTTTTGCCTCCATCACCACTTCCTGGTTGACAACAAAATTGGCACTCAAAGCATTTGTCATGATGCAGAAATGTCCCCAATTCCATTTTTTGACTCCACTTTAATGGTTTCAGCAATTCTTTGGAAAAAAGGACAATCTTGGGAAAGTTATGTTTCCTGATTGTTGGAAACACAGCATCATAACAACACAAGGTTGTTTTAGTAAACAGGTCCGATGTATCTCCCAGTAACGGTGACAAGTCATAGAAGCAGAAAAAAGAAAAAATCCTGAGGGAATGGTCAGTAGGCAGCAATACCTGAGTTCAATGTTGATCGCAGTTTTTATGTATTCCAGGTTTCCTATCAAATAAGAATACAAGAGTGTCAGAATCTGCCCCATTTGGAACGGGCATTCCCGAAGATTCGCAAAATTGCTTGTACTCCATTCCGAGCCAAGTAATGGTTAAGTACTTATGCGCACGACGCAAGTTTGTTTTAAAATAAAACTGCAAATGAATCATGATAGAAAAACATGATAGAAGTGGTACAATAATAACCAAAGCAGTAAACAATCGAGGTACATTTAAAGCACACGGCCCCCCCATGCCAAATAAATAAATAAACAACAAATCCTCAGCACGTGACATTTGCTGGGGTTGCCTATGGTGCCCGGTTGATGCCGCCGTGGCAGCCACATGGAGATGAAATTGGGAGGAGCGGTGTACAAATAATTAGTTAATAATTGCGTAAACTAAAATAAATAAATAGTAATTGGTAAAAAAAATTACCCCCGGTTGGGGGTGACTTTGTATCTCTGAAGCTCTGGAGAGGTGGATCTGCTGATCGCTTAGAATGGCTTCGATGGCGTCTTGTCTTTTGGTTCAACGTACAGACGTAAGAAGCCACAGTAGTAAAAAGATAGAAAACCTCAGAAATCCAACTACATTCTGGAGTATCCGGGAGATAATTTGAAAATGTTGATTTGGAACATTTATGATCAATGTGTCTTCAAAAGGATTAGGAAACCGGACCTCAGAAATCAAACCGCGCATTTCTGGAGTCATTAAATGGCGGATTGTATTTTGACAAATGGATGATTTCAACAGTTTTACCAGCACTCGGTGACCTGACCTTGACCTTCAATCAGTCTAAAGTCATACTGTCGTGCATCACTCATCGACCCCGACCTACATAACAAGTTTCACAAAGATCGGGCGAATTTTTTTTTTGGACCGTTCACTATCGACGATTTTTCCAACTTTGAAGACACGTGACTCGATAACCAGACGAATTTCAAAAAAACCGGCCCGACCAAATTTAGATAGTTCATATTAATCAGAATCCAGGGAATTTCGAAGATCGATCATAAACGGGCAGAGGAGATAGATTTTTGAAAATGGACGATTTCGCAAAACTTTGGATGGCCTTGACGTTGACTTCATCGGGTCAAAGTCCCTACCGTCGTGGCAATCCCTCATCGATATCTACCCCAACATACTAAAATATCAAGAAAATGGGACGTACGTACAGACATCGGAGACTGGTTTTATTAGGTCATCTCTAACGAGATGACCTAATAATTATTTCTTAATCAATTGGCCAAACAGCATACCAAAACCACCACCCATTTCATCGGAAATCTGTAACTTTTTGAAAATGAAGTTAATAATCGAAAAATGATAATTAATTGATCAATCAACAAGTCAAAAATACCCTTTATAGCCAAATCCGTTCCACGGTCATGCCCAAATATCTTCCTCACTCAAAAGGTGCCCGAGATATTGCCCCAGAGAGAAAGAAAATTAATTAATCACTCGATATTAAAGAATAATTAATCAATTAATTAATGAAAAAAATTACCTCTTTGGCCAAAGGCACTTGTCACCTATTGTTGCGCAAATTCAGCTTCCTATCTCAAAGGATAGTGGAGATATCGCCGCACAAACAAGAAAACAAAACGAATGGGTGAAAACCGAGTACGCTCTTTCGGCCGCATGTCATCGCGGTACCTGGCGATGATGTCACGCAGCATCTAAAAGATGGAATAGGATGGGGGCGGTGTACATAATAAACAAACAACCTAAACAAACCAGACTTCATGGTTGGAGGGTCCACTCTGAGCCTGGGAGGTCAGCGGCTCTAACTCCAGCCGAGTCGTACCAGCGATTTTAAAAAACGCCATGCTGCTTCCTTGCTTGACACTCAGCATGAAGGATAAAGCATGGATTAGCATGACAGGATAGCCTCTAGGTATGCACATAACACCTTTGAGTGTCTAGCTGGGCTCACAATCCCAACCCCAACTTGAAATATAAACTGCCATGCGGTGTTTCACATGCAGAAGCGCAGCAACACGTCAATGGCGAAAGTGGCTTCGATGGAGTATGTCGAGGTAGGCGAGTTATCCCCAGCATCCTTGGCCCAAAATTAAAAATATCCTGCCCCAACCGACAAAGAGCAAGGCATGAGCAGAACAACTGCAACCTTACAAAAACGGTGCTCCCCTCGTTTTGTAAAGGTACGGAAGGGCCCACTGTGTACACCAGCACCATTCTGAAATTTATATACCTTTCTCGCTTAGCATGCAGTTACACAAAAGTTCAACAGTACATTTGACCAAGGCCACCAATATTGCAGGAATTCATGAGAAAAATAAATAAATAAGGTAACAAAAAAATGCGCCTGAGGATTCCAAAACTAGTCCAAACACAGGGTTGTGTTCAAATTACCCAAAGTTTTTCTTTTAGAGCACTTGCCAAGTGCTGATGCCACTCAAGCAAGCATCCATTATCCAAACTGTTGAGAAGAACTTGGACAAGCGCTAGCTGGCTGCTTGTTAACTGAACCACATCCTTTGGAACATGTAATAAACACCAAGTTGATATCTCAACAACTCACCCTGTCTTAACACAAAGATCATCTTCTCAAATCCTCCAATTCACTTATCTGATGAAACCCCCCTAAAGTGAATTATGGGCTGAGCGGGATGCCTATTAGTTCGCACACTCGTCTGCGTTTTGAATCCTGACCCAGCATTTAAACTGTCACCCCAGTATTTCCCATTTAAGCATGTCCAAATGGTGTTAAAGTCTATGGTATGACTCGGACAGTTTTTGAACCACCAACCTGCCAGACTCAGAAAAGGACGTTCTAACCATTACCCAACCAATTATGATAAATTATTACCCTTCTGAAGGAGAGATATTGGGTTCGTGTTTGTTTTTCTCTCTCTCACATTTCTGTTCTACTCAGATCCCTTAGTCCGTCATGTACGTGCAGTGCCAGCTCGCCTAGTTACTTATTGATACTCCCAGTTGTGTCAATCGTCCAACTCATTGAGAGGTCCCCTGAGTTCCTTATAAGTAAATGCTGATTGTTACGATGCTGAGTTGCAAATCGAAGATTTTTCAAAATATATTGGTCGTCGATTTTGTATTCTGAGTCTGGTCTGGTCTTGTGTCTGTGTCTGTGTCTGTGTCTGTGTCTTGTCGTGTCTGTTGTCTGTGTCTGTGGTCTGTGTCTGTGTCTGTTGTCTCTCTGTGGGTCGTGTCTGTGTCTTTCTGTGTCTGTGTCTGTGTTCTTGTCTGTTTCTGTGTCTGTGTCTGGTCTGGTCTGTGTCTGCCGTCTGTGTCTGGTCCTGTGTCTGGTCTGTCTGTCCTGTGTCTGGGGTTGTCTGTCCTGTGTCTGTCTGTCTGTCTGTCCTGTGTCTGGTCTGTCTGTCTGTCCTGTGTCTGGTCTTTCTGTCTGTCCTGTGTCTGGTCTGTCTGTCGTTCCTGTGTCTGGTCTGTCTGTTGTCCTGTGTCTGGTCTGTCTGTCTGTCCTGTGTCTGGTCTGTCTGTCGTGTCCTGTGTCTGGTCTGTCTGTCTGTCCTGTGTCTGGTTCTGTCTGTCTGTCCTGTGTTCTGGTCTGTCTGTCGTCCTGTGTCTGTCCTTGTGTTCTGCGCTCTGTCTGTCCTGTGTCTGGTCTGTCTGATTTCCTGGTCTGGTCTGTCTTCCTGTGTCTGGTTCTGTTGCGTCTTGTCTGGTCTGTCTGTTTATTGCGTTCCAGGTCACAATTTTAAAACCGATCTTCAAGAAACGTCACCACATGGTCGATTTGTCATATATAAGGTAAAAATGGAAGAACCTATTTATTGTTTTTGAAATAGGTTCAACATAGGTCCAAGTCAAACAAAACTAAGGTGGTATTTCTAAAAAGTCCTCAAATTTTTATCTGATTGACTTGAAATTTGAAGAGGATTTGCTGGTCAGGCACTGAATTCAACGAGCCAAATTATTTTTTGTGGTCAACATATGCCGGAATTTTCTAAAATAGTCAATTTTCACGATTGACTTGACATTTAAGAAGAGTTGCCATATTTGGTTCATTGAATTAAACCAGCAATTATTTGAGGCAAATTATGTTTTATGGTTTTGCGAAGTATCGTGGCTCTGCACACGTCGTCGTCTTGTTTAATTGTTGTTTGTCCGAACAAACATTCGTGTTTTTCTCCGCAACCACTTGCGAGTGAGACGAATTTTTCACCATGGTGTGACTACTCATGGTAGAATGTTTTAACCACTAACTATGACGTCATAGGTCACGTGAATGTGGCAGCTGTATTGGAAAAAATGGGGAAAAAAATGTTTTGGACCTCTGTCTCTGAAACCACACCAAGGAAAAAAAAATGAAAACTGCGCACACAGAATACTGATACACGACATAGCAAGTAGAGTAGAACCGCTTACATCTGATCATATAAAATTTTTGAGGGTCATCTCGGATTAAAATGGTCCACAAAAAGTTTTTTGACGACATCATTCGGGTCATGGATTTGGCCCACCATTTTTTTTTTTTACCTTCAAAAAATCTCTGAAATGGCTGAACAGTCATCACTGCCAACATTTATTAAAGTGGCATTTGCTAATTATGTCTTTTTATTAATTAAGTAACACCAGTCACAAACACCAGACCAAAACTAGTCCTGCCGAGGGTTCTGCAATCTCGGAATTGCTCTTTTCTTGTTTCACCTTGATTTTTTAAGCCTATTCAGGCTGGGTCATTTTGACTTCCTGCCACCTCCCTCCCCTGTAGAAATTGTGATTTCTTCCAAACCCCCACAAATTGCCAAAATATTGTTTCATGACTATTTTCTTTGAAGTCTTGCAATCTTGGTTGATACAAATTTATTTTAAAAAAATTATTTTTTGAAAATATTGCATAAATTTCGGTGTCAATCAGTTCCATCGTTAGATATCTTGTTGGGGGGAGGGGTGGAGGGAGTGGTCAAAATGATCACCCCCCCCCCCCCCCCCACAGGCCTAAACGTTCCATAGCGAAAAGCAGCGCAGCCCCAATAACTCATTCTGGATAAAAGAACAAAACAACAAAAAAAAGAGGCACAAAACACTGACCCAAGCAGAAATTAATAAACATTTCATCAGGGTACCAGCAGGTGTCGTCTTCACTATCAAGCCAATTGCTTAACAATTAAAGCAAAAACTATTATTTATATTTATTGTTCAACCATTTATTATATTTCACTTTTTTGAAAAGTTTGTCAGTTTTTCCAGGAAATTGACTCGAATATTCAAAAAAAGTTTATATCCAGAAATGACTCGAATATTTTCAAAAAAGGTTATATCCCGAAAATTTACTCGAATATTTAAATATATCCCTACCATTCGCATGGTCATAATACAGTAGTTATGGGGTTTGGTTACATCCATGGTATTCAATATTAAAATGATTGGTAGTAGCCTCGTGGAAACCATGGGACCGACACCCCAGTGGATGGATCCAAGGAAACCATTTAAAGATCGGATTCTAAAGTTTCTTGGAAACCAGAGGTTAGCAGAATTTTTACCATTTGTCAAATTGTGAAGCAAAATAATTAAAGAAGAACCCAGTTGGCTCATAAATGACTTTTCAGCGAAGAATTATCTTTTTGCCACGACCTTGTCTTTTCCACATTTTCCACTTCCAAACTGCGCCTCGAGAAAATTTCAGGTGCACACAATGGCATACCCAATCCAGTCGATGTTTCTAAGGTCAATGACTAACCGCACCAATGGAAAGATTGTACACGCTTTGCCTTACACCGCCAAGTCCATAACCCGTCTAGTGTGATCGGACAAACCAGCAACCCGTTGTAGTTGCAAAATACCACCGAACCCCAACCTTGTGTATCACGAGTTTCACATCGAGGGTCAAAGTTTAAATTTCCCGTATAAACACACCAGGTGTCAAATAATGCCAATTTTGGATTTGTGCACAAAACCCAGTCTTTAACAAACCAGCGTGGGACATTCCCACACTCTACCAGGTCAGCACTCCCACCCTCTCAGCAGCTTGGCGTCATTCTTAAATCGCCCACCAAAACATTGTAAATACAAGGTCAAAACTGTCACACACCATGATTTCGCGTTTTGGAAATTTGGACAGGAACCTAAAAAAAAAAATAAAAGGGGAGAAAGTGGAATGACCAGGTTTTAGAGACTGTATTAACGTTAGGACATGTTTGTTTTTTCAATTCATCCACAATGTTGAGCAGACCAGACGATTGTGATCAATTGAACTGATTGACAAAAAATTACAATGTAGGATCTTCAGGGTCAAAGTGTCATGAGGGTTGGGGTGACATGGTTTATGACTTGGAGTATGCATATTAAAACAACACCTTTTCATTTGTGTCATTCTTCACACATAGGAGAGCATCTATTGGACAAACAATTTAACCCTGTACCTCCTGGGATAAAGAAGCCGACACATAGAAGAGAACCGCTAGACCATTAGGTGGCCGGTTGGTGCAAGATGATAAATACAGAGTTGTATGATTGTGTCATGGGGGTCCCAAAACACACACACACACACACAACACACACACACACACACACACACACACACACACACCACACACACACTTATTTAATATGTTAATACTCCAACCACCAAGGGTTACAACTTCATTGACAAATTGTACATGCAAAACACATGTCTGTAGCATTTTCGAGGCTGCACGCCACGGCAATCACAAGTGGTCGTGAAGACAAAGTCACCTTGTCTACCACTTGAGACAAACACTTCACAAGAAGGTGACCATGAATTAGTCCCATGATCTCCAAACCCAGGAAGAAGATGTCAAGGGAAGTGCCAATCAGGTTTCAAATGCAAACCAGCTGAAAACTTGATTAATAAATACAAAATACCCAGAATAGAAGTGGAAAACGAAGAGCAAATATTTGACAATCTTCATTCCACCCTCAAGTGTCATGAGTTTGTTGATCTGAAACAACACACACAGTTCACATCATCAAGTTTGCTGCCACGTATACTGCTTTCACTGTACCTGCTTCAGGTACCTCTGCTGCTGTCACGACCTGCTTACCCCTTGGCGCTGAACAATCGGCAAAAACACGACATTTCGATTTGGGAAACCGAATTGACTGTCGGCGATCTCTGGTCGCTTGTTATCCGCACAAACCACACCCGAAAGATATGGGTGGGGTTACCACTCCGTATTTAATATTATAATTGTTCACTCAGGTGTTTTTTTAATCGTATTCCTTTCCCACTAACTTCATTTCTTCCTCGTGTTGAGAAAAAAAGAATTCGGGTTAAGCTTAGTTTACAATAATAATAATAAAACATAACTATAGAACGTTAAATAATAACATAACTATTATTATTAATTAATAATCAACACCATTCCTTTCATGCTGTTAAAGGCACACAGGGCTACCAAGGCAGTTTTCATTGAGGAGAACAGACAGTCCTGCATGCGGTCACCACTCCAACCACAGGGCTTACCCCAAATGGTTATCACCCAGTTACACTGGTACTTCATTCACCAACCACAGAAGTATGATCAGGCTGAGTCATCCCAGCCTGGTGTTTAATTAAACATAGAAAAACAGGGTATAACCTTAGGTCCTAAAGGTCACCAAAGCCACATCCACCTTACCACTATAGCCAACACCAGCTCAACCATTCACAGTAGAGTCTTAAAGGTTCCACAAGGGTCGTAGATGTCTTGTGGGCCTTTTGGGTCATCGTTGAGGTCTCAGGGCCTTATGGAGTCTTCAGTCTTTTTGGGTCCTGGGGCTTTTTGGTCCTCAGAGGACTTTTGGTTCCTCTAGGTCTCTGGATTAGTTTTGGGTCCTCAGAATTTTGGGTCTTGGGAAGTTTCTGAGTTTTTTGGGTCTTGGGATATTTTGGGTCTTTTGGGCATGCGGGACTTTTTGGTTCATCTGATATTTTGGTTCTTCGGGTGTTTTGAAGTTCCTCTGTGTCTTTTTGGGCGTTTGGAGTCTTTTGGGTTATCTGGGTTATTGGGGTCTTTTGGTCCTTTGGGCCTCAGGGACTTTGGGTCATCTGGGGTCTTTAGATCTTTGGGCCTCAAGGTCTTCTGGTGTTCTGGCCACTTATGGCACTTGAGGTATTAAGGGTATTGGGGTCTTCAGAGGTCAAAAGGATCTCAGTAGGCTAAAGGTAAAACAAGGTCTCACTTCCAATAGTGTGAACGATGAAGTAGACGACGTGATTAATAGAACACAAACGTACGGAACCCAAACACACCACACCACACCACACACACCACACACACACACACTAATAGATAGACTAGGCTGGGTACCGCGCTGCACTGCGGGGTTAACCACTTAAACCCTCAAGTGAGATAGGGTGACAAATGTTGCAATTAAAGAGCGACGGTGTAATTGCGCACTTCGGGGTTAATAAGCATAGAAACTGTTCATTTCAAGATTGAATGGGTATTGAGTATACTGACCGTGGATGTTATCCTGCATTTTTAAAAACAGACAACTCTCGTCTGATTACTGCAGTGCCTTCTGTGATACACACATTCTTGGTGTAGATTTTTGGAGCCATGATGCTGAGGTTTGCGAGTTGCCAGTTGCAATGCTGCACATAAAACATTTCCATGGGAGAAGCAGCTTGCGGAGAGGTCAACTCCTATGGCCTTGAAAGTCTGGCCCTGTGACTTGTTCACTGTCATGGCAAAGCAAGCTTAATGGGAGCTGTAGCCTGGCGGAACTGGAAATGGCATTCAGCATCAGAAGCATCAGTGGTATCCTAGGATAGAGCGACAACTTGACCTTTGAAGGCGCGTGAGAGTGGTTGCCTCGATCACGTTCTCGTGTAGTTCTTATGTGACTGGCACCAGTGCCATTGTGTTTCGAGTGGCTCCAGGGACCTTAGTACCATGATGGGGGAGCCGACCTTCAGTTTAAGGTAGAGTGTTGGCGGCATGCCTGTCAGCTCGAGGGAGTTGAGGAACTCCCACAGGGATAGGTCACGGCTTCCTCATTCCACTCATGGCACTGTCCACCGACTGTACTGTTTGTCTCTCCGGGGAAACTCAGTCATGAGCCAAAGTGTTGAGGGTGGTTGACATTGGTGTTAAGTGGAGAGCCGATGGCCCATTCTGCTAACCACTCCGACCTGTTGTAGTGGCTCCAAAGTTTTTGGTGACCTCCGCCTTGAGTTTCTTTCCAGTCTGACAACACACTTTTCCAAGTTGTAGTGGGTATGTTGATGTGTCAGGCTCAGCAGCGAGAGGGAGTCGACCTTCCAATGTCCAGAAGCAGGTGTGCAAAGCGTCAGCAGCTGCAGTGGTCGTTACCAAGTGAGCCCTCATGGTTTGTGTGAGCTTCATGATTTTTGACACGGTCCATAGGTGGGATTGCTTGAGTGGTGACGTTGACAATGTTTGCCCTTGTCCCATTTTTCACTTTACCCGGCAGGATTTGCCTGGGAAGTCGCCACAAAAGGGGGAGATAAAAAGTGGGGATTGCCACCATTGGGTCTGTTGATGCTGTGATTCTTGAAGATGCGTCAATCGCCATCGTATAACCGATTTGTGGGTCATGGTGGCGCTTCGCTACGCATAATGGCTGTGTTTCTTCAGGACTTAGACATGGCTGAGCTGCAAAAGGTGATTTTGCACTTTGCTGCGTCCATCCTGTGCGTATCGAGCGGCACCCTTAAAGGTGCTGTGTATTGTTCGCGCCACCTTGGAGGAGGGTGGCGGTATTCCGCTTGAGACTGTTGCCAGCACAATCTCGCTGGACCCTGATCTAGCAAGGATGAGATTAATCAGATACGTTTTGCCCGTGCCACCTGGGGCATCCAAGAACATGATGTTGCCTTTGGGGCTGTTATTAGGGTTATCGCGTTCTGTGCATAATCTCGGAGGAACGTGTTGTTTAGACCGTGCGCTGTGTTCAATTGGGGGTCCAAACGCACGACACCACACACCAACACCCACCCCCCCCAACAATCTTACAGACTGAGGACCTCAGTTTCTGTAAGATTGGTTTTGGAGTTTTCTGCCTGCGCCGCCATGTCTTCTAGGTCATAGATCACTTCCCTCTGGAAGCCTCATCGTTCGTGTCATGCAGGTGGTGCTAGGGAGGCCGTATAGATTGCAGAGGTGGCCACCCATCAAGTAACGACTTTGACTTCGAGACAGCAGGCTTGGTTGTAAATGTCGTCATTGTAGTCTGCGTCTGCATTGTTCACGTGGCGGCCTGTGTTGGTAGAGGAAGTCCTTGAGAGGTATCGTGGAACTGTTGCCATAGGTCAATTTGGGTGCTGGGTGACACAGGCTCGAGGATGAATCGCCAAGAGACTCGCATGTTGCTGGAGGAATGGCGGTGACTGTGCCTCCTCCATGGCCAGGCCAGTGTTGGTACATCTCCAGAAGCCTCTCATATAGCAGGCCTCTGGGAATGTATCGCAGACGTGGTTGTTTGGACGTGTCCGCAGATTCTCTCAAAGGGATTCGGACCGGTCACTTCATAGGAGCATTCGCAGCTGGAAGTAGCATCTCCTGCGTTGACTGACGTGTGTAGATGCGGAGCCGATTGCGGGGGAGCCCGCCATGATCTCATTTCGTGGTCGTTTCCGTCTAATCGGGACACCCTCTGCACCGTTATCCACTTCTTTGTGCTTTGTTCCAAGTGTAGTACTCAGGGACATGCAGCGTATTGAGAGTTTGAGCGAATATATCATTGTTTGCATATTCAAAGAGAGCAGTAGGGTGGTGGCTGGGGGTGGCCCTTGGAGCTATGTCCATTGCTGGCTTCGTGTGAATATTACTCTTTGTCGTTCTGGAGGTGCACGGCCAAGCCAACCATTGGTGGAAAGTGGTCATGCGTTGGGTGCTCCAGGAATGCGTCAGGCTGCCTCACAGCTGCCCACGTACCTCGCATTTTGGAACAGGGCGATCTCCGTTCCCCACTCTTGGCTGGTCGGGTCTGTTGCTCGATGTCGTGATGTGTTTGCTGCAGCTCAAAAAATTTGCCTGGTCGTCTGTTGCTCATTGTCGTGATTGCGTTTGCTGCAGTCTCAAAATTTGCCTGGTCTTGTTCCCTTCGTGACATAGCTTGAGTACATCACTTGATGGAGTTATGCTGCTGAGAGTTCCACGTTGTGTGGCATTTAAATTCCCCAGTAGGAGTGGGTTGTAACGGGACGACCCACTGGTTGCGTAACTCTTGATTGATGCATTTTGCTTCACTGTAGCATCTTGATGTTGCCTGTGTGTCGCCATCGTTCCGGGCTTGCGGAGTCGGTTTACTTGGGATAGGCTGTCTATGCCTTGTTCTGTGCACTGAAGGAATGTCTTGGGAAAATGGATTGGTTGGCACTGCGGTCCACCATTACAGGACGGTTCATGTTGATTGCTCCGCAGGGGCCGGGATCATGTGCCGACAGCACCAATTGTGAAGGCTGTGAGTCTTTGTCCTTGTTGGGGAACTCAGCGCGCAATGACCAAGTCGATCTCTTCCGGCCTGATTTTGTACTGATGGGTCTGCCAGGTGAGGTGTGGGCATGTGGTATAGCTTCGCTTCTGGTACTCGTTGCTGTACAGCAAGCGCGCACCTTGCAAAGGCAGCCTCCTGTCACAATCAGTTCCATCAGCTTCTTGTGCTTTTGCACAGAAACACCCGTGCCACATGTCTGGTCTGTCCTAGTGCTTGTTGTACCCGGCAGGAGGTTGTCCGCGGTTTCTAGCATGCGGGCGTTACATGTCATGGTGTATGAAGAAGTTCAGCCTGGGCCCATCCGGCTCGCAGAAACATATGCCATGGCGTCACTCCTGTCTCTCATGCATGGTAAGTGTGGACCGCCAGGTAGCAGTGGCGCAAGAAGTACTACTCTTTGCCGACTTGCCAAAGGGTCACCATTCAATAGCTAGATGGAGTTCTCTTAGCGCTGACTGTAGCTGTACTGCTCTGAGAGCCTTTTGTCACAGCACAAGAACTGAAAGTCTCTCAGTCTCAATTCTTACAGTAGCATCTACCAGCGTATTGTTGGAAGAGGCCGCACCTTGAGAAGGTAGTTGCCATCCCTTACCATGATGTGACAGGCTTTAGAATTGCGTTGAGTCACCTTCTGCGTCCATTCCTGCCAGCGATGTAAGATTATGTAACCATCTGTGCCGTAAGGGAAGAGGCAGTGGATTACTGCAGGGGTCATAAGCTGCATGGAGCTCAGAGATCCTCTTGAGGGTGCGCCGTCCTTCAGGCGAATGACGATGTCGCGGTCCATGAGGTGCCACCTCAGCTGCTTTGGGTGTTGTATCGCCGTTCATGCTGACCCGGGCCTCGTCTCTCTGATCACGATCTTCCGTTCTTCAGTATTGTCCTCTTCTTATGATGTTCTTTGGCGGTCTTGAGCTGTTGGGACGTAGTGGTGTTGTCTTGGAACCACTCAGTCAAGTTCCCGAAGAAGCTGTTATTTAGGCGCCTGTTCTGGCCCTGATTTCAGTCTGCTGTGCGAAAGCTGTCGAGCAAATACACCTGGAGGAACTTGGCTGGCCTTCCTTGTGGCGGTAAGAAGCCTGCCGATGCGTGAAAACAATTGCATTTTCGAGTATTGACCTTTTTAAACCCAACCTCAGGGCCCAGAGAGCGGGGCCAAAAATGATTACTTCTCTTGCATTTTCTTTTCATGTAGATGTGGTGATCATAACTACCAAGTTTGGTAATTACTGCACAACCGCTTCGGAGGAGATAGTGTGGCGGTATGGACGGACAGACAGACAGATAGACAGACAGACAGGAAGACAGGAAGATGGACAGACAGACAGACAGACAGACGACAGAGCGATTACAAAAGCCAAAACCCTTTCTTTTTAAAAAGCATTGGGGATAATCAGCACACTCGGGTCAAAGTTGATGAATCTGGAGTAGACCAGGGTATCAGTACACAATGCCATAAAGCTGAGACGATCTTTAACGTCCACAGCCAGTTGAACATTCCTCCCAAAGGACGGTGCACTCACCTCTTTTATGCTTACACCGTGCCTGTGGGCATTAGTATGACCAGTTTATAGTGGGGTTAGCGATCGAACCCAAACTGGACAGTATAAACAACTACTCTGATCGATCAGATTGACCAACTACAGATTTAAATATAAGAATATATTCCAGGAGAGGCACATGCATGATGGCCATATTGGCTCATTTGTTGTTACAGTACTAGACATTTGATACATGGACACGATACTCTGTACACCAGTGGCACACCATATCCAATATTTGAACAAAACTGTTTGGTGTATGATCCCATTTTTAAATCCCTACCTGTTCACTTTCTGCTTTGTCTCCTAATTTGTTGTTATTAGTTCCCTGCCATTTTCACCGGAGGAGATGATAGGTTCTTCTCCGTCTGTCCATCCGTCCGTCGGTCGTCTGTCGATCCGGACTTGTTTTTTTGCCATACCCTTTAACTTATATTCAACTGAAACTTGATACATGGCTTTATTATTGATAAGTTTTACAGAACAAGTTCGAGTTTGAGGGCATTGCATCAGTTTTTCACAGAGTTTGTGCCCTTTTTTAAATTAGAAATATCACATATTGTGACGTTTTTGGAGACGTACCCCAGGGGGAGAGCAAACAGGGACATGTAGGTGACCTGAGGATGAGTTATTTTCAATAGTCTATGTGTTAGGGAGGACCTTTTCCCCTTGTCTTGGGGTCTGTAGGGGGGGGAGGGAGGGAGGGAGCATGCATTAAGGTTGATTTGTGTTTCCCAGTGTGATGTCTTCCCTCCTCCCCTCCCCTTCACTCCTTTCAATCTTCTTTGATACCCCATGAGTCTGTTTCCCCCCTCTGCCTTTCTCAATCCACAATAATCTCCCACCTTCACCAATTCACCCTTTCATCCCATCGTCTTACCTTCAACCCCACAAGTTCTGTCGGTTTTCCCTCGGTCCCGTCTGTGGTCATAATCCTTCGGGCGATCAGATTGCCTTTACCGCAGCGGACTTTGTTCTTTCTCACATGCATGTCTGTGGCACGAAATGCAACGCTTTTTCCCATACGTTATTAAATGCGGCATGTCTCGCATGCATGATACAGACATACAATGCAGAGGACATTTTCATGCCAAGAAGAGGCTAAGAGGACACTCACAGTGTATTTAGCGCACCAAGTGTATGGTGGGCTGTGTTGAAAGGTCCCTCAAACAGCGGCATTTCCTGCAAGCTGGATTTGTGGGCACGTCCACATCGGATGTGCGCCAATGAGAAAGAGGCTTCCATTAGAGAGACAGGGAAGAAAGCCATGTCTAATAAGGAAGAAAAGCACAGGGTGTGGCGGAAAGAGATGCCTTAAAAACTTATCTGGCATGGGCAGAGGGGTGTGCAGAGTGAGTGAAGAGAGGGAGGGAGCTCACCTGTGCAGAGGAGAGCAGTGTTAGAAAGCCCGAATGTGGCTTGGTTCGTGTCAAGAGTATATGTGGGGCTTAAGCAGCTTGTGCGGACTGAAAACGCTCCCAGAAGTGTTCCTGTGAACTTTGCTCTGTGAGGAAATGAGTGCTTGCATTGCATACTGGGGACATGAGAGAACGACTGATATTAAAGATCAGTACCTTCCAGGTGACGTAGAAAGCTCAAATTTTGCAAGCCGGATGGACATCAAAGCCGGTACACCGAAAAAAATTCATTGAATTGTCAGACAACATCCATAAATGAAAAATAAGTTATGAAGAAAAAAAAAGAAAATAAATAAATGAAAAATTAAATGCAGAGGAGTGACCTGAGACAATGGGGGAAGCATGGTTCGTATGTTTATACACAATGTGTGAGCATTACCCCACTAGTCTAATATATTGTTGCGGTTCTGGAAACCGCATGCCTCCAAGGCAATGGCATCATCATAACAGTGGTCCTCAGACAGTTATTTCATTGAATATACGTACAGTTGACCTTTCCGTCATGTCTAATGGGTCAAACGGACGAAGTGCATTGTGTGAATCTCAAGTTAGGCCTGATTATATCTCTATCTTCATCTTCATGCTTCGGAGCAGCGCTCCGCCCTGCACCACAGGGACTATTAAAGGACGATCGCGCAAGCCGTCCAGAGTAGTTGTTGTGTCGTGGTCATCCTAATCTTCCTTGCCTGGCTTTGGATCGGTCTCTGCATGTCGCCTGCTGCCCCTCTTCTTCTTCACACACTCGTCGCCTTCTCCAATCATCTGCCTGACTCCGCCTGCTGCTGGGCACTCCGCCCACTCGCTCTCGACTCTGCCTTTCTCCACCCACTCGCCGCTGGCTCGCACCAAAGTCCCTCCCTCACACATGACGGTTCGCGCCCCTTCGCTGTATCGGCGCAGACGCTTTGCTGCACCATAGCCAAGCAGGAGACGATGCGCCAACCACCAAGGAGGGATCATTCAGCGGAGAACCCCCCCCAAAACGTACTGGGTGGCACGTTCAGTCAATCGTGCAGAAGTATTACGAAACAGTTAGCCTCACCTCCTCTTCTTTTGCTCATTATCTCTTCTTCATCGGTGGTGTGTGTGTGTGTGGTGTTGTGTGTGTTGTGTGTGTGGCGTGTGTGTTCATGTGCCTGTCCTTGCTTTAGGTAAGATCGCAGAAGATATATCGGGTAATTCTGCTCTGTTGTCTGCTTTTGTATTTGCTTGTTTTATTGTTGCATCACACTTTCTTTCTATCTCTGCTTACACACAACAATAAAACTACCTTCACGATGCTACATATTTTCCTCGCCTGCTGTAATAAATCCTTATGTAGAAATGTTCGCATCTCGTTTTTGTTTTTCTTTCATTGATCCAGCATGGTCCGTAGCCAAGCCGAGCCGGGACTTTATTCCCAACGATCCGTTCCTTTTAGCCGCGTACGTCCTTGCAGTGTCGCTTGGCTTGCATCTGATCTGGGAAGGTGATCCGGTTCAGACAAGGCGTACTGAGGGCGTGTCCCCCGGTAATTAGTCACTGATTATTTTTAGGGTAACCGATATTAGACGGAGGACCCTAATGTCACGTGGTTGAGTTATTGGCGTTCACGGTTGCGTTAGCGACCCACCGCGTCACGAAATCCGTGTGGCAACGGCCTGCGATTCCGGGGAGTCTCTTGAGAACCCGAGATAGCTTCCCTCCCGAGTGCTCTTTCACCCAGACCCCCGGACGCAGCAGTTTGGTGTTCAGAGTGGGATGAAGCCTGAAAAAAAAATTGGTGTCTGGAACGGGATTCGAACCTGGGTGTGTGCTTAACGCACCCCGAAATTAAGAGCATGTTAGGATGCAAATCTTTATTTAAGATTGGTTGGACCATAGCGGATCAAAACGAGCTGGTTCAGGTGGATTTTTGAAACAACAATGTTGGAGGAATCCATGGCCCAGGACGACAGCTTTGAGGGAGATCATTCCCTGCAACCATACCCAGAGGGTAATGGGGCAACCATGACACAACAATGCTTGGTGACCCCTACCATCAAAATTTCCCTCACGGAGGACATAAGCAATCCTCATGGGATCCACACCCGATCATAACAGATTGCTTCACCAAAGCCATTTGACATTGAATCAAATGATGGAAATGTTGAAACAAATAATGGACCAACAGAGTGGTTTGCAAGGAAAATGGATAAAATGAAGGAATATGCAAAGCAGGACAAAACCACAGAGGAATGATATGCAAACACTGAAGGCGGAGCTGGCAGAAGTACAGGTGTGATTGCAAAACATGGACCGGAATTTTACCAAATGAGATCAGGACTGTACGTGAGTAAATAACCGAGTTGAAGGAGAATGTGGAAGGTGCAGGCCCTGTAGCCAGGGCTCATATTAAGGGGGGCATATGAACTGGATGGGGGGGGGGGGACACAATTATTATATTTAATATTTTTGATAACCCAGTATACTATTGTATTTCATGCAGCATTGACACATCTATACTGAGGTTGCAGTCGCATACTAACCAAATGATCTCAGCGAGATTTAATATGTTCCGGTTTTTTGTCTAAATATTATTCGAATGCAGAAGAAACCGCAACAAACTGGCACATTTCACAATGCAGATATTCAATGATTAACAATTGGCACCAATTCAGGTGCACTTATACAAGTGTTTGTCAAGAATTGGCATTAGAAAATAATATACCAGAGATACAATGACTAATCGGGGAGGTTGGCACCAGAATCAGTGCACTTTCAAATAAGATACAGTAGGCTATGACCTGCGATCATCACATTAAACTATCAACAGCAAATACGACCAGCCTGAAGAACCAACAAGTCCCGCATTTAAAGCAGTCAATTTACACAGAGGTAAGGTTATGCACAAAGCACTAGATAGGGATATTGCAAAGCACCAAAACACAACATTTAACTGAAACATCAGAAGTACAAAAGCAGCGACCCACGTGGGTGCTGAACACAACCACAACCACCACGCATCACCAGCAGTGACACACACAATCTGAACTCCTCCTCGTATAGTTTTTATACCGCTGTACTCGCTGTCAGAAGAGCTGTAGGCGACGCATCCGGTGTGGAATCTTCTGAGACCTTCTCCTTCCATTCATTTCAGGCATTTACGTGTGAGGTCTCTCTCGAAGGCCAGCCGTACCAGTTGTGCCTTGCGGTGATGGCGCATGGACCGTCGATGGTCAGTGAAGAATATTTCTCAATGTGAGAATGAGTTTTCACACATGGCAAGTGACGCACCAAATGTTAGTCCAAGTCTCATAGCAGTCACTACACTTGGCATTGGTTTTCCAGCGTTGTTGGTTATGTTGAGAGAGTTTTTGTGTTGTCCATCTTCTCGTTTGGCTCTTTTCTGTCTGTTTGCGAATAAACTGCTTTGCAAACCACACACTCTTTTTCACTGATGGTTGACTTTTTAATGTCATGATGTGCTGGAGCAAGTGGGGATCCCAAAAACGTGCCATTTTCGGATTCAAGGCAGCGAGTGAACGGCGAGTTTGTGTTGCGCTCACTGAAGCGGCTGAGCGATCTCTCCAAGCAGTTCAATTGCGCTGTAAAAAAACCCTTCTGCAGTTCAGTCTTGTCATTGTCGTTGTTTTGTTCTGTGGTCTCCAAAACGTACGAACTGTTCGAAGTTCTTATGCATTGTGCGTCTCCGTTTTGGTGGTGCAGGTGTGAAGTGTGAGCAGTCATCTTGGCCTTGTTCCACAGATCAGTGAACTCATCCTCAGAGCGGAGTTTCTTCACGCACTCTGTTAGCACTCGCCACCAGTTCCAAAACCCCGTTAGCAAGTCCATGTCCTCTGCCTGCAAGAGTCTGTTAGGGCCATCTAACAACATCAGCAGTTTTTGTACAAAGATAGCAATGAACATGAAGGCAGGCCCAGAGACTTCCCGCAAAAGCCAATAGCCCCATCCTCATCTCTGCACCGTAGGCGCGGCTCTGCATCAATCTCCGACAGTAAGGATATGATATTCCTTAAAAGATCCTATGATCACAGACACAGTGGCTAAATGTCCCGTCCACCTTTTGATCAAGAAGTCGTTTTAACCGTCACCTTTATACTGTGCAGCAACAGTGGGCCTTCTGAAGAATTTGTACAGGCAACAACAAAACCTCGAGGAAATCAGTGACAGCTTTCTCTACTCCAGTGCGTGGATAACTACCAGATGGAGTTGGTGATATTTAAGCAGTGCACATAGGGGATTTCTCTTTCCAATATCTCTTGCAACAACTTTTGCGACCCCACCGTGCTTCCCAGCCATTACCGAAGCCCCGCGTACACCTGACTTAATATTTTGAGTGTCAAGTCCTGTTTTTGCAGCTCTGCAATTATTAGGTTTGTCAATGTTTTTGCATCCAAGCCTCGGCTGAGCTATTGGAGTAGCCGCTCTGTTGCTTATTTGATGCCGATACAAAGTGAATGATGATTGATATGTTCTACATTTCAGTGGGGTCCCTCGTCCCATCCACCTTGATGGTAAACCACTGATGTGGCCACTTCTTCCACGAATGGCATCCGTCACAACATTACTCAATGTGCAGATCAGTTCATTCTGCATTTCCTACTAGTATAAGCTTGCGTTTCGTGGGATATGCTCTTATTATTCGGCTAGCTCGGTGTCTTTTTTGAGTGTGTAGTTTAAAAGCGAGAGAAAGAGCCCACTGGCCCGTCTGACATATCCTCAAAATTTATCAAGGCTCCCTCTAAAAGGTATCTGATTTTCGGTGAGAAATCCCACAACATCTATAGAGCAGACACATAGTACCGGTTTCTATTTAGCTGGTCAGCATTGAGGAGTGTTGAAATCTCCTTACCACAATCGATGCGCCTCTCATTCTCCTTCCACCTCAAAACACAAATTAAATTTTCCTTTGAAGTGCGTGTTTGTGAAACCCCCTGTCTTTCTCAAACGCATGTTTCCAATTCCGGTAGCCTCGTACTGTGAAAGTAGAGTCCACTGTGGCCGCGTGCGGTGTTAAACTTCCTACATGGATAGCAGAATGCTGCATTCTGTCTGCACACTGTATTCCAGCCATTCATTAGTCTGGTACCACAAGGACACAAAAACGAGCGACACTTGTTCTGCAACAGATGGCCAGGGTACCGCTGTAGAACAACTTGATTCGGTCTCTCACTTCCAAGATCATCGCGGAAGCGGCTTGACAGTCACACCCGATCCCGAGGCCGCGCGAGGCGTGCGAAACCGGCTGCCTGCGCTGGGGCTCCAGGGCTAACGTTGCTGGCTTGCCAGGTTGGCAGGTTCTGTTGGTATTTCATCGACATGATCGTTTTCTCCTCCTCCTCCTCCTCCTCCTCCTCCTCCTCCTCCAACTCCTCCCACAACATGTCTTTCATCATCTTCTTTATTTTCGTCGGTTGCATTTTTTCCTTTTCTGAGCCATTTTCGTATATCCATGTCTTTTTCTCCTGCTGCTAGCTTCGCTCTCTCCGTGATTCATCCCTCGTGACTCGTGTCACTAATCTCACGACTCGCGAGATTTGACGGTTGACGGTTTTACTTATTAAATGATGCATGCATCAAAACAGGCTTTATCTGCATAAATTCAAATGTAAGCACGATTGCAAACACATATTTTTAATTTTTATAATAAATTACTGTTTGTAAGATGGAGGGTTGACGGGTTGTGAAGTTCACGCGGCTGCACTTCATCTTTAATTACGTTAATTTATGTCTTTTCCTTAATCATATTATCATTATTATGACTATATTACATTTATACCTAACTTACAAACTGATTGTGGATTTTCTAAACCAGTAGTATTGTTGATCGTTGTCCTCCTGAAGGATTCTAAACGGCCGATTGTGAATCCTTATTTGACTTCAGCAGAGTTTACGTTTGTTCGATTTGGTTATAAAATCCTACAAAAACCCTATCGCACTGATAAAACTGATGTCCACACATCCTTCCTTGTGAAACAATTTATTTTCTAATGATAACCATACACTTGTCACCTCATACAATGAACTTAAGAATCCCCATTATTAAGATCAATGATAATTGATGAACTTAAGAATCCCCAACTTAGAATTGATTGTAATATTATTTGGTTCTATTCCATTTATTCTGTACTTTAGTTAACAGTTACACCAACCCGATCCAATTTACTTCTACATTACATCGACAGTTTTAGTTTCTAACTTGGTACTTGGCAGTCCCAAGGAGTACAAGCCACTGAGATGCCATACATCCTCACGTGCTTACACTCCATATTTACATTTCAAAGATTTTTATACTTTCATGAGGGAGAGGTTGGGGGATGTTCACCCAGACTGAAGACTTGTCTTTAGACGAAAGCCACCGTACATTTATTCAGTGGTCACTCTGCCTCCAGAACAACACTTTTTTATCATTTTAGGGCAGAAGTCTTTTGGCCAGAAATGGACAGCCAATTCAACTTGCAGCATAAAGTTACATTTTCTGAAGACTCCATTTGTTACAATTTAAAATACATTAATATAAATTTTTCCCCACACAACCAATCAGGTGACCTGCTCATATAGGGCCTCCATATCGAATACGCTGATTGGCTATTCCTTAAAACTAATGATCCATGATATATAAACCACCCACAACATAGACATCGACACGAGGTCTTGCGGCTGTCTGTCCGTCTTGGCTGCTGGCGTTGGTGCTTGCGTTATTATCTTTTATCTTGTGGGCTTGGACTGTATTTTCTTGCCCAATTGCTTTTGGAGATGCGGCTGGCAAGCGCACACTTATCTTTGACTGTTATTCAAAGAAGGATATTAAAAGAACAGTTTATCAAGAAGGCCTTATTATGCACCACGTTGAACATCTGGAATAACGGTTTTAGTTCACACAGGTGAACTCTTAAACAGCAAGGAGTTCACAGTGGGCGCCGTCCTTAAACACTAAGTTGTCACAGGGTGCAACAGGGCATAAATGGGTGGCGTACAACGTGGGGGTGGCACCAGATTGCGCCATGGGGCGGCATTGCACCAATCCCCCCCCCCTAGAACGGCAACAAACTCACCTGGGA
>CM068956.1:175309926-175332249 GCA_035128595.1 Eptatretus atami
TAACATTTGGTGCGTCCACTGCCATGTGTGAAAACTCATTCTCAACATTGAGAAATATCTTCACTGACCATCGACGGTCCATGCGCCATGCACGCAAGGCACAACTGGTACGGCTGGCCTTACGAGCAGAGACTCACAGGATGCTGAATGAATGGAAGGAGAAGGTCTCAGAAGATTCCACACCGAGATGCGTCGCCTACAGCTCTTCTGACAGCGAGTACAGCGGTATAAAAAACTATACGAGGAGTTCAGATTGTGTGTGTGACTGCTGGTGATGCGTGTGTGGTTGTGGTTGTGTTCAGCACCACCGTGGTCGGCTGCTTTGTACTTCTGATGTTTAAGTTAAATGTTGTGTTTGGTGCTTTGCATATCCAATATCTAGTGCTTTGTGCATAACCTTACCTCTGTGTAATTGACTGCTTTAAATGCGGACTTTGTGGTATCTTCAGGCTGGTCGTATTTGCTGTTGATAGTTTAATGTGATGATCGCAGGTCATAGCCTACTGTATCTTATTTGAAAGTGCACTGATTCTGGTGCCAACCTCCCCCGTTTAGTCATTGTATCTCTGGTATATTAATTTTCTAATGCCAATTCTTGACAACACTTGTATAAGTGCACGCTGAATTGGTGCCAATTGTCTAATCATTGAATATCTGCATTGTGAATGTGCCAGTTTGTTGCGGTTCTTCTGCATTCGAATAATTTTAGACAAAAAACCGGAACATATTAAATCTCGCTGAGATCAATTTGGTTAGTATGCGAGGCAACCTCAGTATAGATGTGTCAATGCTGCATGAATACAATAGTATACTGGGTTATCAAAAATATTAATATAATAATTGTGTCCCCCCCCCCCCACAGTTCATATGCCCCCCTTAATACTGAGCCCTGGCTACAGGCCTGCACCTTCCACATTCTCCTTCAACTCGGTTATTTCCTCACGTACAGTCCTGATCTCATTTGTAAAATTCCGGTCCATGTTTTGCATCACACCCTGTACTTCTGCCAGCTCCGCCTTCAGTGTTTGCATATCATTCCTCTGTTGGTTTTGTCCTGCTTGCATATTCCCTTCCATTTTATCCATTTTTCCTTGCAAACCACTCTGTTGGTCCATTATTTGTTTCAACATTTCCATCATTTGATTCATGTCAAATGGCTTTGGTGAAGCCAATCTGTTATGATCGGGTGTGGATCCCATGAGGATTGCTATGTCCTCCGTGAGGGAAATTTGATGGTAGGGGTCACCAAGCATTGTTGTAGTCATGGTTGCCCCCATTACCTCTGGGTATGGTTGCAGGGAATGATCTCCCTCAAAGCTGTCGTCCTGGGCCATGGATTCCTCCAACATTGTTGTTTCAAAATCCACCTGAACCAGCTCGTTTTGATCCGCTATGGTCCGAACCAATACTTAAATAAAGATTTGCATCCTAACATGCTCTTAATTTCGGGGGTGCGTTAAGCACAACCCAGGTTCGAATCCCGTTCCAGACACCAATTTTTTTTCAGGCTTCATCCCACTCTGAACACCAAACTGCTGCGTCCGGGGGTCTGGGTGAGAAGAGCACTCGGGAGGGAAGCTATCTCGGGTTCTCAAGAGACTCCCCGGAATCGCAGGCCGTTGCACACGGATAATTCCGTGACGCGGTGGGTCGCTAACCAACCGTGAACGCCAATAACTCAACCACGTGACTTAGGGTCCTCCGTCTAATATCGGTTACCTAAAAATAATCACGTGACCTAATTACCGGGGGACACGCCCTCAGTACGCCTTGTCTGAACCGGATCACCTTCCCAGATCAGATGCAGCCAAGCGACACTGCCAAGGACGTACCGGCTAAAAGGAACGGATCGTTGGGAATAAAGTCCCGGCTCGGCTTGGCTACGGACCATGCTGGATCAATGAAAGAAAAGACAAAAACGAGATGCGAACATTTCTACATAAGGATTTATTACAGCAGGCGAGGAAAAATATGTAGCACTGTGAAGGTAGTTTATTGTTGTGTGTAAGCAGAGATAGAAAGAAAAGTGTGATGCAACAATAAAACAAGCAACATACAAAAGCAGACACAGAGCAGAATTATCCCGATATATCTTCTGCGATCTTACCTAAAGCAAGGACAGGCACCATGACACACACGCACACACACACACACACACACACACACACACACACCCGATGAAGAAGAGATAATGAGCAAAAAGAAGAGGAGGTGAGGCTAACTGTTTCGTAATACCTTGCACGATTGACTGAACGTGCCACCCAGTACGTTTTGGGGGGGGTTCTCCGCTGAATGATCCCTCCTTGGTGGTTGGCGCATCGTCTCCTGCTTGGCTATGGTGCAGCAAAGCGTCTGCGCCGATACAGCGAAGGGGCGCGACCGTCATGTGTGAGGGAGGGACTTTGGGTGGAGCCAGCGGCGAGTGGGTGGAGAAGGCAGAGTCGAGAGCGAGTGGGCGGAGTGCCAGCAGCAGGCGGAGTCAGGCAGATGAGTGGAGAAGGCGACGAGTGTGTGAAGAAGAAGACGGGGCAGCAGGCACATGCAGAGACCGATCCAAAGCCAGGCAAGGAAGATGAGGATGACCACGACACAACAACTACTCTGGACGGCTTCGCGATCCGTCCTTTATAGTCCCTGTGGTGCAGGGCGGAGCGCTGCTCCGAAGCAATGAAGATGAAGATAGAGATATAATCAGGCCTAACTATGAGATCCACACAATGCACTTCGTCCCGTTTGACCCATTAGACATGACGGAAAGGTCTAACTGTACGTATATTAATGAAATAACTGTCTGAGGACCACTGTATGATGGATGCCATTGCCTTGGAGGCATGCGGTTTCCAGAACCGCAACAATATATTAGACTAGTGGGGTATGCTCACACATTGTGTAAACATACGAACCATGCTTCCCCATTGTCTCAGGTCACTCCTCTGCATTTGATTTTTCATTTATTTATTTTCTTTTTTTTTCTTCATAACTTATATTTTCATTTATGGATGTTGTCTGACAATTCCATGAATTTTTTCGGTGTACCGGCTTTGATGTCCATCGGCTTGCAAAATTTGAGCTTTCTACGTCACCTGGAAGGTACTGATCTTTAATATCAGTCAGTTCTCTCCAGTGTCCCAGTATGCCAATGGCAAGCAACTCCATTTCCTCCAGAGCAAAGTTCACAGGAACACTTTCTGGAGCGTTCAGTCCGCACAAGCTGCTTAAGCACCACATCATACTCTTGACACGAACCAAGCCACATTCTGGGCTTTCTACACTGCTCTCCTCTGCACCGTGAGCTCCCTCCCTCTCTTCACTCACTCTGCACACCCCTCTGCCCCATGCCAGATAAGTTTTTAGGCATCTCTTTCCGTCCACACCCTGTGCTTCTTCCTTATTAGACATGGCTTTCTCCCTGTCTCTCTAATGGAAGCCTCTTTCTCATTGGCGCACATCCGATGTGGACGTGCCCACAATCCAGCTTGCAGGAAATGCCGCTGTTTCTGAGGGACCTTTCAACACAGCCCCCACCATACCCTTGGTGCGCTAAATACACTGTGAGTGTCCTCTAGCCTCTTCTTGCATGAAAATGTCCTCTGCATTGTATGTCACTGTATCATGCATGCGAGACATGCCGCACTTTATAACGTATGGGAAAAGCGTTGCATTTCGTGCCACAGACATGCATGTGAGAAAGAACAAAGTCCGCTGCGGTGAAGGCAATCTGATCGGCCCGAAGGATTAATGACCACAGACGGACCGAGGGAAAACCGACACGCTGTGGGGTTGAAGGTAAGACCGATGGGATGAAGGGTGAATTGGTGAAGGGGATTATTGGTGGATTGAGAAAGGCAGAGGGGGGAACAGACTCATGGGGTATTCAAAGAAAGATTGAAAGGAGTGAAGGGGAAGGGGAGGAGGGAAGACATCACACCTGGGAAACACAAATCAACCTTAATGCATGCTCCCCTCCCCTCCCCCCCCTACAGACCCCAAGACAAGGGGAAAAGGTCTCCCTACACATAGACTATTGAAATAACTCATCCTCAGGTCACCTACATGTCCCTGTTTGCTCTCCCCCTGGGGTACGTCTCCAAAAACGTCACAATATGTGATATTTTCTAATTTTAAAAAGGGCACAACTCTGTGAAAAACTGATGCAATGCCCTCAAACTCGAACTTGTTCTGTAACTTATCATAATAAAGCCATGTATCAAGTTTCAGTTGAATATATGTTAAAGGGTATGGCAAAAAAAAAGTCCGGATAGACAGACGACCGACGGACGGATGGACAGACGGAGAGAAAACCTATCATCTCCTCCGGTGAAAATGGCAGGGAACTAATAACAACAACATTAGGAGACAAAGCAGAAAGTGAACAGGTAAGGGATTTAAAAATGGGATCATAACACCAAACAGTTTTGTTCAAATATTGGATTATGGTGTGCACTGGTGTACAGAGTATCGTGTCATGTATCAAATGTCTAGTACTGTACAACAAATGAGCCAATATGGCCATCATGCATGTGCCTCTCCTGGAATATATCTTTAATTTAAATCTGTAGTTGGGTCAATCTGATCGATCAGAGGTAGTTGTTTAGCTGTCCAGTTTGGGTTCGATTCCTAACCCCACTATAAACTGTCATACTAATGCTCCACAGGCACGGTGTAGCATAAAAGGGTGAGTGCACCGTCCTTTGGAGGGAATGTTCAACTGGCTTGTGGACGTTAAAGATCGTCTCAGCTTTATGGCATTGTGTACTGATACCCTGGTCTACTCCCAGATTCATCAACTTTGACCCCAGTGTGCTGATTATCCCCATGCTTTTTAAAAGAAAGGGTTTGGCTTTTGTAATCAGCTCTGTCGTCTGTCTGTCTGTCTGTCTGTCCATCTTCCTGTCTTCCTGTCTGTCTGTCTATCTGTCTGTCTGTCCGTCCATCCGCCACACTATCTCCTCCGAAGCGGTTGTGCAGTAATTCACCAAACTTGGTAGTTATGATCACCACATCTACATGAAAAGAAAATGCAAGAGAAGTATCATTTTGGCCCCGCTCTCTGGGCCCTGAGGTTGGGTTAAAAGGTCAAATACTCGAAAATGCAATTGTTTCACCGCATCGGCAGGCTCTTACCGCCACAGGAAGGCCAGCCCAAGTTCCTCCAGGTGTAGTTGCTGGCGGACAGCTTCACACAGCAGACTGAAATCAGGGGCCAGAACAGGCGCCTAAATCAACAGCTTCTCGGGAACTTGACTGAGTGGTTCCAAGACAACAACCACTACGTCCAACAGCTCAAGACCGCCAAAGACATCATAGAAGAGGACAATACTGAAGAACGGAAGATCGTGATCAGAGAAGACGAGGCCCCGGGTCAGCATGAACGGCGAACACCCAACACAGCTGAGGTGGCCATCCTCATGGACCGCGACATCGTCATTCGCCTGAAGGACGGCGCCCTCAAGAGGATCTCTGAGCTCCATGCAGCTTATGACCCACTGCAGTATCCACTCCTCTTCCCTTACGGCACAGATGGTTACCATATCTACATCGCTGGCAGGAATGGACGCAAGGTGACTCAACAGCAATTCTACAGCTGTCACATCATGGTAAGGGATGGCAACTACCTTCTGCAAGGTGCGCGCCTCTGTCGCAACAATACCTGGTAGATGCCTACTGTAAGATTGAGACTGAGAGACTTCAGTTCTTGTGCTGTGAACAAAAGGCTCTCAGAGCAGACAGCTACATCAGCCTAAGAGACTCCATCCTAGCTATTGATGGTGACCCTTGGCAAGTCGGCCAAAGAGTAGTACTTCTGGCCACCTACACTGGCGGTCCACACTACATGCATGAGAGACAGAGTGACGCCATGGCATATGTCCGAAGGATGGGCCAGGCTGACTTCTTCATCACCATGACATGTAACCCGCAGTGGCTAGAAATCGCGGACAACCTCCTGCCGGGTAACAAGCACAGGACAGACCAGACATGGTGGCACGGGTGTTCTGCCAAAAGCACAAGAAGCTGATGGAACTGAAATGACGAAACCCAACACCCTCATCTATGGATATTTTTCTCTATTCCCTTACATTTCAGTGAGTCCGATTTGCATTCAGGAACAGAATAATGTGGTTAACAGTTTTGAAATTGCCACTCTTTTCTAAATGCGAAAAAATTATATTTAAAAGATTATTTGTGATTACACAGTTTGCGCTAGCAAATGGCAGGTTAAAAGTGCCTGATGATCACGCGAGTCAGTGTAAACGCACAACAAGGCGCATGCTGCAAATTTTTTTATTTTTCTTTTGAAAACCCTCATTTAGCATTCATACGTCTTTCGAAGGTCGTGGTCGCGTCGTCGAGGGTAAACATACTGGGACAGTGACTATTGCAAGTTATTTTCAGTCTTGTGCAAGACAGTTCAAATTCAAGATTAATTTAATGAAAGACCCTCCCAGAATGCAATTCATACAAAGTAGCTTTCCTTTCAAAATAAAACCCAATCCAACTTTTGGCACTTTGATGTGAAGTCAATCATTAGATTTGAGATTTCAGTGCATTTCCATACATTCAAAAAGTTTCACATTTGAGAGTTTATCTCAAAATGGCAAATTTCAAATAAAAACGTTCTACGAAGAACCATTACCATTGGAGATGTGATCCACTGGCTCCCAGGTTCACAAAGAGGGCCCAGCCTCCCCAGGGGTTGCAAGATACCTCGCTTCAAGCGGAGCATCCGGTTGCTAATGCTTCTCAAAATCACAGTACGAAACGCAGCTGACAGAGGAATGAAAGAATCACCAGTACTTTACCCGATATACACGTTCTTCTCAGCAACGCTCAGAGGTTTTCTGTTATTACGCCCTTGCATTGCACGTGCTGTTGGAGAGGCCAAATCCAGGGACAGCAGGATTTTTGGGACGTCATTTCTTGCCGGCCATTCCGGGAGGTTTCATAGTCTTTGATAACCGGTGCTCCACAGCACTGCATTCTGTTTCAGGTTTAGAGAACATCAAATGGCAGATGGAGTCACAAGAGGACTTTCATAGTGTCGTTTCAAAGACGTTGTAAACAATTTTACCCGAAATGCGATGAGTGTACAACTATACTGACAACCTGCAATTCAAGAGGCAAGAGGAAGTCATTTGTATGGAAAGCTATGATGGGAAATCTTCAGACATAGGAACATTACCTATTCGAGAACTTCCAGCCAAAATAACAAACAATACTTACATTCTTTGTAGGTCATCGATCATCTTCTTGTTTTGTTCGGATTACTTTTCAAGGACTTCTTTCAGCTGCACATCAACGAGTCCTTGACCTGTCAACATACAGATGGCCTGCGTATTAATCTTTTCAGTTTAATAAAAGGTGAAGGGAGGGTGGCTCGTATCACACAGAACAGGTGTATGCAACACTACCTTGTCCTTGTAGACAAATGCAGCAATGGCAGCAGCGATCTCGACAATAAGGATGGATCACCAGAAGGCCAATGAAACTGTTATGATCAAGTGTAAATGATATAAATATAATGAATGTAAGGTGGATGGAGTGGTGCTTGACAACAGGATTATGTGGCAAAACTCACCAATGCAGGATATTGCACAAATCGTTAATACAACCACATTACACATGATTGGCTACTCATTCCATCACTAGATTATCTGGGAATCACTCAATAACTCTCATTATATCTACCCCTCATTTTCATTATGCCTGACAAAAGTTGAACTTCAAAAGGTACTTGATTATCCCACTTATCTCTGCACCTCGAGACATGACATTCTGCTCCGATGTTTGCACAATACGTTAGAGAAGTTTAGACAAACTTGCTACTGTGTACTCAAAACATCCATGGGACAACAAGGCAGTTCGATCCTTCCTGCCAACGTATACCGTGCCCAGCATGCACCGACTCTCACGAACAGCTCCACCAGCATCAAAGAAGCGACGATGAAGATGACCGAACCACAATGATGAGGAGAAGGTGCACCAAGCCAACGTTATGGCCGAGTTCACGTGAACCAGCCCACCTTAGATTTTACCACCCGCACCAATAATTATCAAAATCAGGCCCGAGATCTTGATGCGCAAACAAGAGAGCTTAGGAGGGGGGTTAAAACAGGAAGTGGTGTTTAATGGCATCACTTTGGTGAGACAAATTCAGCTTTTAAGTGATGCCAGGCAAAAGGGATATCAGCGTTAAGAGTTTTGTCTATAATAAAAATCTGTGATGGTAGTAGTTCCATGATGCAACAGGAAAGCAAGTTTGGCTTTTACCATGAAATGTGTTCACTTCTGGTTTCAATTCCTCGAGTGTTGTATCTGTGTCTCCAACGGTCATTTGACTTGCATGATAATGTACAAAGCCTGCTGAGCATTAACAAGGGGCTGACAAGTGGATACCTACCTTTGAGGAGACTAGTCTTGTATTGATTGCCGCCCCGACACAAACAGTCATCCGGTTACTTCAAGTCACCAAAGACTTCAGTCAGTTCAGATGGGACGTTTTAACAACAAGAGGACTTGTCCTCCGTCACTTAGTGGATCTTAGATACCGCATCTTTGGCAAATTACGCGTCCTAAACTCGTGAAGTTGCTGCATAGCGCATGCGTTGTGCCTCCAGGAATTATTGCAACCAGCAGCAGGTGCTACATATTAGAATGGAAATATGTTAGAGTAGTCCACACCAAAGTAAATAAATGGAAATCAAAAAAAACTCTTATTTTAAAAAACTATCCCATTGTAGTTGAATGCATTGCAATCACAGTTCAAAAAAACCTAAGTGTCATCTAGTCATGTCATTGCACGCTGTTACACATTCATAATAAAAATTGGTCCTCACCATTGAGAGTACTAGCAGAGCACCCACCCCAGCTGGCAATCTTGTTCAAGCGTGCAACGTTCTTTACTTGGGCGTTGTATAGGCTACAGACTGCTGCCTCCATCACTCCCGATAATAAAAAAAATTAACCAGGTTGCGTATATGAAGCAAAACATGCTATGCTTATGTGCGTATATAATACAGCCTGGTTACATAGCTCGGATAATTCCAAATGGCATCCTCCCCCAACTCCACACAAGGAAAGAAAATGCAAGATGGGTGAAATTGTTTCTTCGAAACTTAATGGATATCAAACAAAACGAAGAACAGCACAACTTCAGGGTTGCCTCATAATCCCTGAAAGTTTCAGCTTCCTTGGTCAAATCCCTCTCAGGGGAGCAGTGAAAACATACTTCCCTCCGTTATATTGAGTATTGTACCTTGTTTCCGATAACTTTTTGAACGTCCTTCATAGCATCCTTGGGGATATTTCAATAAATGTCAAAACAAATCTATTTGTGAAAATTCATTGACAAAACTCAAGCATTCAATCGTCAAATTAGCTATGAACATTTTAGCGCGAGAAGTGCCAACGCAGTCATTTTGCACTTTCATTGTTTAAAATTCATAGTTTTAATGAGGGCATGTGATTTGGGTCATTGAATAACAAAATTAAATAGGAACAAGACTATTACAACCCAACAAAGAACTGCACAAAGTATATGTATACACACATCAGACCTTACAGAGAGCCTAAACAAGCGGTATTCCAGTCCGCTAAGGGATGGAGCTACCAAAAAGCCATAAAACAGGCTTAGTCTAGTCTACTAAGAAATGAAGGCGACCAGACCTCATCCGAGGGGCATTCGACACCCAAAGTGCATTGTCCGCTTGCTTTCATCCAACCCAATGTGACATGGGAATTCGAAACTCACAGCAGGGAGAAAGTCGTTAAAACAACGGAAACCACTCCAACCCAACAGCCAGCTCATTACAACAAAGCATGTGACAAAAGTACAACACCGTGGCAGTATCATTTAAAATGAAGGCTCTTTCGAAGGAACCATCACACAATTTTTCCTTTGTACAGCTGTTGGAAGGCCAAAGTGAGACGACCCAAGCAGACATGAATTTACAAAGAGACAAAGCAGAAAACCATGCACTGGAAGGGAAACCATAGTTGTCTCAGCATAGTTTGGAATTTCATTTAAGGATGGACCAACACACTTTACCTGCATACTCAGAGACTAACACGACCCATTGACATCCATATAACAGCAGCCTCCACAAGCACAAAGAAAGCAATGACGCAGTGTTCAAAAAAGCCACCACAATCATGACATACAATGTTCAACATTACTGTTCCTGCACGGCTGATACAAGAGATTTTGCTCGTTTTATCAGCCAGAAAGTATATATCGGATGAGTTTGCAGCCCAAGACGTGAGATTTGGATTGAAAAAAAAAAATCAAAAAAAACTCACTTGCATGTCAAAACAGTAATCCATCACACACCTGACATATTGTCCACCGGCAGGAGGCAGGTATATCAATTGGTACACAACGTTTCACCACAGGTTGGCAAAGTTTAGCCAATCTTGTAACCATGTCTCAAAACTAGATTTGGTTTTCTAGATATTACATTGCTATCGTGCAATAAACAAGGCTTTTGACCATTCTTAAAAAAGTCAGAGGGCCTTTCTGCAACTCAGAGCTAAATGTATAGCACCGTGCCCAATGAAAGTACAGTGGTGTTACTTTGTATCTGATCCTCTTTGTACTTGTACAGGCTGGTTGCGCCACGGCCAAGGGCAGGGAGGGAGGACCTGTAGATTAAATTTTAAAATTCCCCCAAACACTCACAGCTGGATGTTCAGATGAAAAAAACATTTCACAATTCGGTCCTGTGCTTCTTGGCTCCCCTAGATAGAGCATCTCCAGTCTTTTGCCTCATCACCACTCCTGGTTGACAACAAAATGGCACTCAAAGCATTTGTCAATGATGCAGAAATGTCCCAATTCCATTTTGCCTCCACTTCATGTTTCAGCAACCTATCTTTTGGAAAAAAGGACAATCTTGGCGAAAGTTATGTTTCCTGATGTTGGAAACACAGAATCATAACCAACACAAGCGTTGTTTTAGTAAACAGGTCCGATGTATTCCCAGTAACCGTGACAAGTATAAGAAGCAGAAAAAAGAAATCCTGAGGAAGGTCAGTAGGCCATTTGCAATACCCGAGTTCAATGTTGATCGAGTTTTTATGTATTCCAGGTTTCCATCAAATAGAATACAAAGTGTCAGAAATCTGCCCCATTTGGACGGGCATTCCGAAGATTCGCAAAATTGCTTGTACTCCATTCCGAGCCAGTATATGGTAAGTACTTATGCGCACGACGCAAGTTTGTTTTAAAATAAAACTGCAAATGAATCATGATAGAAAAACATGATAGAAGTGCGTACAATAATAACCAAAGCAGTAAACAAGTCGAGGTACATTTAAGCACACGGCCCCCCCATCGCCAATAAATAAACTAAACAACAAATCCTCAGCACGTGACATTCTGGTGGTGCCCTATGTGCCCGGTTGATGCCGCCGGGCAGCACATTGAGATGGAAATTGGGAGGAGCGGTGTACAAATAATTAGTTAATTAATTGCGTAAACTAAAAATAAATAAATTAGTAATTGGTAAAAAAATTACCCCCGGTTGGGGGTGACTTGTCATCTCTGAAGCTCTGTAGAGAGTGGTCTCTATCGCTTAGAATGGCTTCGATGTGCGTCTTGTCTTTTGGTTCAACGTACAGACGAAGAAGCCACGTAGTAAAAAGGATAGAAAACCTCCAGAAATCACAACTACATTCTGAGTATCCGGGAGATAATTTGAAAATGTTGATTTGGAACATTGTATGATCAATGTGTCTTCAAAAGGATAGGAAACCGGACCTCAGAAATCAAACGCGCATTCTGAGTCATAAATGGCGGAATATATTTTGACAAATGGATGATTTCAACAGTTTTACAGCATCGGTGACCTTGACCTTGACCTTCAATCAGTCTAAAATCATACTGTCGCTGCATCACTCATCCGACCCCGACCTACATAACAAGTTCACAAGCATCGGGCGAATTTTTTTTTTGCCGTATCACATCGACGATTTTTCCAACTTTGAAGACACGCTGACTCGATAACCAGACGAATTTCAAAAAAAACCGGCCCGACCAAATTTAGATAGTTCATATTATCAGAATCGACAGAATTTCGAAGATCGGATCATAAAACGGCAGAGAGATAGATTTTGAAAATGGACGATTTCGCAAACTTTGGATTGCCTTGACGTTGACCTTCATCGGGTCAAAGTCCTACCGTCGTTGCAATCCCTCATCGATATCTACCCCACATACTAAATATCAAGAAAATGGGACGTACGTACAGACATCGGAGACTGGTTTTATTAGGTCATCTCTAACGAGATGACCTAAATAATTAATTTCTTAATCAATTGGCAAACAGCATACCAAAAACACACCACCCATTTCATCGGAAATCTGTAACTTTTTTGAAAATGAAGTTAATTATCGAAAAATGAATAATTAATTGATCAATCAACAAGTCAAAAATACCCTTTATAGCCAAATCACGTTCACGGTCATGCCCAAATATCTTCCTCACTCAAAAGGTGCCCGAGATATTGCCCAGAGAGAAAGAAAATTAATTAATTCATCGATTATTAAAGAATAATTAATCAATTAATTAATGAAAAAAATTACCTCTTTGGCCAAAGCACTTGTCACTATTGTTGGCAAATTCAGCTTCCTATCTCAAAGGAAGTGGAGATATCGCCGCACAAACAAGAAAACAAAACGAATGGAGTGAAAACCGAGTACGCTCTTTCGGCGCATGTCATCGGGTACCTGGCGATGATGTCACGCAGCATCTAAAAGATGGAATAGGAGAGGGGCGGTGTACAATAATAAACAAACAACCTAAACAAACCAGACTCAGTGGTTGGAGGGTCCACTCTGAGCCTGGGAGGTCAGCGCTCTAACTCCAGCCGAGTCGTACCAGCGATTTTAAAAACGCCATGCTGCTTCCTTGCTTGACACTCAGCATTGAAGGATAAAGCATGGATTAGGCATGACAGGATAGCCTCTAGGTATGCACATACACCTTTGAGTTGTCTAGCCTGGGCTCAAATCCCAACCCAACTTGAAATATAAACTGCCATGCTGGTGTTTCACATGCAGAAGCGGCAGCACACGTCAATGGGAAAGTGGCTTCGATGGAGTATGTCGAGTAGGCGAGTTATCCCCAGCATCCTGGCCAAATTAAAAATATCCTGCCCCAACCGACAAAGAGCAAGTGCATGAGCAGAACAACTGCAACCTTACAAAAACGGTGCTCCCCTCGTTTGTGAAAGGGTACGGACAGGCCCACTGTGTACACCAGGCACCATTCTGAAATTATATACCTTTCTCGCTTAGCATGCAGTTACACAAAAGTCAACAGTACATTTGACCAAGGCCACAATTATTGCAGGAATCATGAGAAAAATAAATAAATAAGGTAACAAAAATGGCCTGAGGATCCAAAACTAGTCAAACACCAAGGGTGTGTTCAATTACCAAAGTTTCTTTTAGAGCACTTGCCAAGTGGCTGATGCACTCAAGCAAGCAATCCATTTCCAAACTGTTGAGAAGGAACTTGACAAGCGCTAGCTGGCTGCTTGTAACTGAACACATCCTTGGAACATGTAATAAACACCAAGTTGATATCTCACACTCACCCTGTCTTAACACAAAGATCATCTCTCAAATCCTCCAATTCACTTATCTGATGAAACCCCTTCCTAAAGTGAATTATGGGCTGAGCGGATGGCCTATTAGTTCGCACACTCGTCTGCGTTGAATCCTGACCCAGCATTAAACTGTCACCCCAGTATTTCCCATTAAGCATGTCCAATGGTGTTAAAGTCTATGGTATGACTCGGACAGTTTTGAACCACCAACCTGCCGACTCAGAAAGGACGTTCTAACCATTACCCACCAATTATGATAAATTATTACCCTTCTGAAGGAGAGATATTGGGTTCGTTTTGTTTTTATTGTTAGACCCTTGTCATGAAGGATGCAGAAGATATCAGGGTTCGTTCTTATCTAGATATATGTGTTGTTCGATGCTGAGAAATCGAAGATTTTCAAATTATTGGTCGTCGATTTTGTATTCTGGTCTGGTCTGGTCTTGTGTCTGTGTCTGTGTCTGTGTCTGTGTCTTGTCTGTGTCTGTTGTCTGTGTCTGTGGTCTGTGTCTGTGTCTGTTGTCTTCTGTGGTCGTGTCTGTGTCTTGTCTGTGTCTGTGTCTGTGTCTTGTCTGTCTGTCTGTGTCTGTGTCTGGTCTGTCTGTGTCTGCGTCTGTGTCTGGTCCTGTGTCTGTCTGTCTGTCTGTCCTGTCTGTCCTGGGGTCTGTCTGTCCTGTGTCTGTCTGTCCTGTCTGTCCTGTGTCTGGTCTGTCTGTCTGTCCTGTGTCTGGTCTGTCTGTCTGTCTGTCTGTCTGTCTGTCTGTGTCTGTCTGTCGTGTCCTGTGTCTGGTCTGTCTGTCTGTCCTGTGTCTGGTCTGTCTGTCTGTCCTGTGTCTGGTCTGTCTGTCGTGTCCTGTGTCTGGTCTGTCTGTCTGTCCTGTGTCTGGTGTCTGTCTGTCTGTCCTGTGTCTGGTCTGTCTGTCGTCCTGTGTCTGTCCTTGTGTTCTGCCTCTGTCGTCTGTGTCTGTCTGTCTGTTTCCTGGTCTGGTCTGTCTTCCTGTGTCTGGTTCTGTTGCGTCTTGTCTGGTCTGTCTGTTTATTGCGTTCAGGTCACAATTTTAAACCGATCTTCAAGAAACTCACCACATGGTCGAGTTTGTCATATATAAGGTAAGGAAAACCTATTTATTGTTTTTGAGAATAGGTTCAACATAGGTCCAAGGTCAACAAACTAAGGTGGTATTTCTAAAGTCCTCAATTTTTCATCTGATTGACATTGAAATTTGAAGAGGATTTGCTGGTCAGGTCACTGAATTCAACGACCAATTATTTTTTGTGTCAACATAGCCGAATTTCTAAAATAGTCAATTTTCACGATTGACTTGACATTTAAGAAAGAGTTGCATATTTGGTCATTGAATTAAACCAGCAATTATGTTTTGAGGTCAAATTTGTTTTATGGATTTTGCAAGTATCGTGGCTCTGCACGACGTCGTCGTCTTGTTTAATTGTTTGTTTGTCCGAACAAACATTTCGTGTTTTTCTCCGCAACCACTTGGAGTGAGACGAATTTTTCACCATTGGTGTGACTACTCATGGTAGAATGTTTTAACACTAACTATGACGTCATAGGTCACGTGTGTGGCAGCTGTATTGGAAAAAATGGGGAAAAAATGTTTGGACCTCTGTCTCTGAAACCACACCAAGGAAAAAAAAATTGAAACTTGCGCACACAGCAAGTACTGATACACGACATAGCAAGTAGTAGTAGAACGCTACATCTGATCAGTATGAAAATTTTTGAGGGTCATCTCGGATAAAATGGTCCACAAAAAGTTTTTTGACGACATCATCGGGTCACATGATTTGGCCACCATTTTTTTTTTTTACCTTCAAAAAATCTCTGAAATGGCTGAACCAGTCATCACTGCCAACATTTATAAAGTGGCATTTCTAATTATGTCTTTTTATTAATTAAGTAACACAGTCACAAACACCAGACAAAACTAGTCCTGCGAGGGTCTGCAATCTCGAATTGCTCTTTTCTTGTTTCACCTTGATTTTTTAAGCCTATTCAGGCTGGTCATTTTGACTCCTGCCACCTCCCTCCCTGTATAAATTGTGATTTCTCCAAAACCCCCACAAATTGCCAAATATTGTTCATGACTATTTTCTTTGAAGTCTTGCACATCTTTTGATAACAAATTTATTTAAAAAAATTATTTTTGAAAATATGCATAAATTCGTGTCAATCAGTTCCATCTTAGATATCTTGTTGAGGGGAGGGGGAGGGAGTGGTCAAAATGATCACCCCCCCCCCCCCCCACAGCCTAAACGTTCCATACGAAAAGGCCAGCGCAGCCCCCAAATAACTCATTCTGGATAAAAGAACAAAACAACAAAAAAAAGAAGGCACAAAACACTGACCCAAGCAGAAATTAATAAACATTTCATCAGGGTACCAGCAGGTGTCGTCTTCACTATCAAAGCCAATGCGTTAACAATTAAAGCAAAAACTTAGTAATGTTCAACCATTTATTTATTTCACTTTTTTGAAAAGTTTGTTCAGTTTTTCCAGAAATTGACTCGGAATATTCAAAAAAAGTTATATCCAGAAATTGACTCGAATATTTTCAAAAAAGGTTATATCCAGAAAATTTACTCGAATATTTAAATATATCCCTACCATTTCGCATGTCATTACATACATTAGTTATGGGCGTTTGTTACATCCATGGTATTCTAATATAAATGATGGTAGTAGCCTCGTGGCAAACACATGGACCGGACACCCCAGTGGATGGGATCAAGGAAACCATTTTAAAGATTCGGATTCTAAAGTTTCTGGAAACAGAGTGTTGCAGAATTTTTACCATGTTGTCAAATTGTGAGCAAAATAAATAAAATGAAGAACCCAGTTGGCTCATAAATGACTTTTCAGCGAAGAATTATCTTTTAGCCACACCTTGTCTTTTCCACATTTTCCACTTCCAAACGCCCTGCGAGAAATTTCAGTGCACACAATGGCATACCCAATCCAGTCGATGTTTTCTAAGGCAATGACTACCGCACCAATGGAAGATTTGTACACGCTTTGCCTTACACGCCAAGTCCATAACCCGTTAGGTGATCGGACAAACAGCAACCCAGTTGTAGTTGCAAAATACCACCGAACCCCAACCTTGTGTATCACGAGTTTCACATCGAGGTCAAAGTTTAAATTCCCGTATAAACACACCAGGTGTATATAATTTGCCAATTTGGATTTGTTGCACAAACCCAGTCCTTACAAACAGCGTGGGACATTCCCACACTCTACCAGGTCAGCACTCCACCCTTCTCAGCAGCTTGGGCGTCATCTTAAATCCCCACCACAAACATGTAATACAAGTCAAAACTGTCACACACATGATTCGCGTTTGGAAAGTTGACAGGAACCTAAAAAAAAAAAATAAAAGGGAGAAAGTGGAATGACCGGTTTAGAGACTGTATACGTAGGACAGGTTTGTTATTTCATATTCATCCACAATGTGAGCATGACCAGACGATGTGAATCAATTTGAACTGCTTGACAAAATTACCAATGTAGGATCTTCAGGGTCAAAGTGTCATGAGGGGTGGGGTGAACCATGGTTATACTGGAGTATGCATAAACAACCACCTTTTCATTTGTGTCATTACTTCACACATAGAGAGATCTATTGGACAAACAATTAACCCTGTACCTCCTGGGATAAGAAGCCAGACACATAGAAGAGAACCGCTAGACCATTAGGTGGCCGGTTGGTGCAAGATGATAATACAAGTTGTATTGATTGTGTCATGGGGGTCCAAAACACAACACACACACACACACACACCACACACCACACACACACACACACACACACACACACTTATTTTAATATGTTAAATACTCCCAACCACCAAGGGTTACAACTTCATGACAAATTTACACAAAACACATGTCTGTAGCATTTCGAGCTGCACGCCACGGCATCACAAGTGGTCAGTGGAAGACAAAGTCACCTTGTCTACCACCTTGAGACAAACACATTCACAAGAAGTGGACCATGAATTAGTCCATGATCTCCAAACCAGAAGAAGATGTCAAGGGAAAGTGCAACTCAGGTTTCAAAATGCAACCAGCTGAAAACTGATTAATAAATCAAACATACCCAGAATAGAAGTGAAAACGAAGAGCAATATTTGACAATCTTCATTCCACCCTTCAAGTGTCATGATGTTTGTGATCTGAAACACACACACAGTCAATCATCAAAGTTTGCTGTCAGTATACCTGCTTTCATGTACCTGCTTCAGGTACCTGCTGCTCACGACCTGCTTACCCCTTGCCGCTGAACAATCGGCAAAACACGACACTTCGATCTGGAAACGAATTGACTGTCGGGATCTCTGGTCGCTTGTTATCCGGCACAAACCACACCCGAAAGTATGGGTGGGGTTACCACTCCGTATTTAATTTCATGTAATGTTCACTCGTGTTTTTTTAATCGTATTCCTTTCCCACTAACTTCACTTTCTTCCTCGTGTTGAGGAAAAAGAATTCGTTAAGCTAGTTTACATAATAATAATAATAACATAACTATAGAACGTTATAATAATAACATAACTATTATTATAATAATAATACAACACCATTGCTTTCATGCTGTAAAGGCACACAGGGCTACCAAGGCAGTTTCATTGAGGAGAACAGACAGTCCTGCATGGGTCACCACTCCAACACAGGCTACCCAAATGGTTATCACCCCAGTTACACTGGTACTTCATTTCACCAACCACAGAAGCGATGACAGGCTGAGTCAATCCCACCTGGTGTTAATTAAACAGAAAACAGGGGTATAAACTCAGGTCCTAAAGGTCCCAAAAGCCAGCCACCTTACCACTTAGCCAACACCAGCTCAACCATCACAGTAGAGTCTTAAAGTCCACAAGGTCGTAGATGTCTTGTGGGCCTTTCTGGGTCATTGAGGTCCTCAGGGCCTTATGGGTCTTCAGTCTTTTGGGTCCTTGGGGACTTTTGGTCCTCGAGGACTTTTGGTTCCTCTAGGTCTTCTGGATAGTTTTGGGTCCTCAGAATTTTGGGTCCTTGGAAGGTTTTGAGTTTTTGGGTCCTTGGGATATTTTGGGTCTTTTGGGTCCTTCGGGACTTTTGGGTCATCTGATATTTTGGTTCTTCAGGGTGTTTTGAGTCCTCTGTGTCTTTTGGCGTTTGGAGTCTTTTGGGTTATCTGGGTATTGGGGTCTTTTTGGCCTTTGGGTCCTCAGGGACTTTTGGGTCATCTGGGTCTTTAGATCTTTTGGGCCTCAAGGTCTTCTGGTGTTCTGCATCTTATGGCACTTGAGGTATTAAGGGTATTGGGGTCTTTCAGAGGTCAAAAGGATCCAGTAGGCTAAAGGTTAAAAGGTACATTCCAATAGTGTGTAACTGATGAATAGACGTACGTGATTAATAGAACACAAACGTACGAACAACCACACACACAACACACACACACACACACACACACACACACACACTAATAGTAGACTAGCTGGGGTACCGCGCTGCACTGCGGGGTTTAACCACTTAAACCCTCAAGTGAGAGAGGTGACAAATGTTGCGATAAAGAGCGACGGTGTAATTGCCGCACTTCGGGGTTAATAAGCAATGAGAACTGTTCATTTCAAGTTGAATGGGTGATTGAGTATACTGACCGTTGATGTTATTCCTGCATTTTTAAAACAGACAACTCTCGTTGATTACTGCAGTGCCTCTTGATACACTACATTTCTGGTCTGATTTTTGGAGCCATGATGCTGAGGTTTGCAGAGTTGCCAGTGCTAAATTGCTGCCACATAAAACATTCCATGGGAGAAGCAGCTTGCGGAGAGGTCAACTCCTATGGCCTTGAAGTCTGGCCCTGTGACTTGTTCACCGTCATGGCAAAGCAAGGCTTAATGGGGAGCTGTAGCCTGCGGAACTGGAATGGCAGTTCAGCATCAGAAGCATCAGTGGTATCCTAGGGATGAGGACAACTTGACCTTTGTAAGGGCCCGTAGAGTGGTTGCCTCGATCACGTTCTCGTGTAGTCTTGTGACTGTGCACCAGGTGCCATTGTGGTTCGGTGGCTCCAGGGACCTTAGTACCATGATGGGGGAGCCGACCTTCAGTTTAAGTAGAGTGTTGGCGGCATGCCTGTCAGCTCGAGGGAGTTGAGGAACTCCACAGGGTAGTCACGGCTTCCTCATCCACTCATGGCACTGTCACCGACTTGTACTGTTTGTCTTCTCCGGGGAACTCAGTCATGAGCCAAGTGTTGAGGTGGTTGACATTGGTGTTAAGTGGAGAGCCGATGGCCCATTCTGCTAACCACTCCGACCTGTGTGTGTGGCTGCCAATTTTGGTAGACCTCCACCTTGAGTCTTCCAGTCTGACAACACACTTTCCAAGTGTAGTGGTGGATGTTGATGGTGTCAGGCTCAGCAGCGAGAGGAGTCGACCTTCTCAATGTCCAGAAGCAGGTGTGCAAAGTCAGCAGCTGCAGTGGTCGTTACCAAGGTGAGCCCTCATGGTTTGTGTGAGCTTCATGATTTTGACACGGGTCCATAGGTGGATTGCTTGAGGGTGACGTTGACAATGTTTGCCCTTGTCCCATTTTCACTACCGGCAGGATTGCCTGGAGTCGCCACAAAGGAGATGGGGATGCCACCCATTGGGTCTGTTGATGCTGGTGATATCTTGAAGAGTGCGGTCAATCGCCTCGTATAACCGATTTGTGGTCATGGGCGCTTCGTCTACGATAATGGCTGATGTGTCTTCAGGACTTAGGACATGGCTGAGCTGCAGGTGATTTTGCACGTTGCTGGTCCATCCTGTGCGTATCGAGCGGCACCCTTAAAGGTGCTGTGTATTGTTGGCCACCTTGGAGGAGAGTGGCGGCTATTCCGCTTGAGACTGTTGCCAGCACATCTCGCCTTGGACCTGATCTTAGCAAGGATGAGATTATCAGATACGTTTTGCCCGTGCCACCTGGGGCATCCAAGAACATTGATGTTGCCTTGGTGGCTGTTATTAGGGTTATCGGTCTGTTGCATAATCTCGAGGAACGTGTTGTAGACCGTGCGCTGTGTCATGGGGGTCCAAACACGCACCACACACAACACACACACAATCTTACAGACTGAGGACCTCAGTCTGTAAGATTGGTTGGAGGTTTTCTGCCTGCGCCGCCATGTCTTCTAGGTCATAGATCACTTCCCTCTGGAAAGCCTCTCGTTCGTGTCATGCGTGGTGCAGGGAGGCCGTAGACTTGCAGAGGTTGGCCACCCATCAAACGACTTTGACTTCGAGACAGCAGAGGGCTTGGTTGTAAATGTCGTCATTGTAGTCTGCGTCTGCATTGTTCACGTGGCGCCTGTGTTGGTAGAGGAAGTCCTCTGAGAGGTGATCGTGGAACTGTGTCCATAGGTCAATTGGGTTGCTGGTGACACAGGCTGCGAGGATGATCGCCAAGAGACTTCGCATGTGTGCTGGAGAATGTGGTGACTGTGGCCTCCTCCATGGCCAGGCGCAGTGCTGGTCATCCTCCAGAAGCCTCTCATATAGCAGGCCTCTGGGAATGTATCGCAGACGTGGTTGTTGGACTGTCCGCAGAATTCTTCAAAGGATGTCGGACCGGTCACTTCATTGAGGAGCATTCGCAGGGAAGTAGCATTCTCCTGCCGTTGACTGACGGTGTAGATGCGGCCGATTGCTGGAGCCCGCCAGATCTCATTTCGTGGTCGTTTCCGTCTAATCGACACCCTCTTGCACCGTATCCACTTCTTTGTGCTTTGGTTCCAAGTGTAGTACTCAGGGACATCAGCGTATTGAGAGTTTGGCGAATATATCATTGTTGCATAGTTCAAAGAAGGCAGTAAGGGTGTGGCTGGGGGTGGCCCTTGAGCTATGTTCATTGCGTTGGCTTCGGTGAATATTACTCTTTGTCTGTTCTGGAGGTGCACGGCCAAGCCAAACCATTGGTGGAAAGTGGTCATGCGTTGGGTGCTCCAGAATGCGTCAGGCTGCCTCACAGCTGCCCACGTACCTCGCATTTGGAACAGGGCGATCTCGTTCACCACTCTTGGCTGGTCGGTCTGTTGCTCATTGTCGTGATGTGTTTGCTTGCAGCTCAAAAATTGCTGGTCGTCTGTTGCTCATTGTCGTGATGCGTTTGCTGCAGCTCAAAATTGCCTGTCTGTTCCCTTCGTGACATAGTGAGTACATCTTGATGGATTTATGCTGCTGCAGAGTTCCACGTTGATGTGGCAATTAAATTCCCCCAGTAGGAGTGGGTTGTACGGGACGACCCACTGGTTGGTAACCTCTTGATGATGCATTTGCTTCACTGTAGCATCTTGATGTTGCCTGTGTGTCGCCATCTTCCGGCTTGCGGAGTCGTACTTGGGATAGCTGTCTATGCCTTTGTTCTGTGCACTGAAGAATTCTGGGAAAATGGTTGGTGCACTGCCGGTCCACCATACAGGACGAGTTCATGTTGATTGCTCCGCAGGGGCCGTGGATCATGTGGACAGCACCAAATTGTGAAAGCTGTGAGGTCTTTGTCCTTGTTGGGAATCTCAGCCGCAATGACCAAGTCGATCTCTTCCGGCCTGATTTTGTACTGTTGGGTCTTGCCAGGTGAGGATGTGGGCATTGGTGGCTTCGCTTCTGCGTACTCGTGCTGTACGCCAAGCGCGCACCTGCCAAAGGCAGCCTCCTTCACAATC
>CM068956.1:175332565-175348797 GCA_035128595.1 Eptatretus atami
GCTACAGTGAAGCAAATGCATCAATCAAGAGGTTACCAACCAGTGGGTCGTCCCGTACAACCCACTCCTACTGGGGGAATTTAATTGCCACATCAACGTGGAACTCTGCAGCAGCATAAACTCCATCAAGTATGTACTCAACTATGTCACGAAGGGAACAGACCAGGCAATTTTTGAGCTGCAGCAAACGCATCACGACAATGAGCAACAGACCGACCAGGCAATTTTTGAGCTGCAGCAAACACATCACGACAATGAGCAACAGACCGACCAGCCAAGAGTGGTGGACGAGATCGCCCTGTTCCAAAATGGCGAAAATATAATCATTGTGCATAGTTCAAAGAAGGCAGTAAGGTGTGGCTGGGGGTGGCCCTTGAGCTATGTTCATTGCGTTGGCTTCGGTGAATATTACTCTTTGTCTGTTCTGGAGGTGCACGGCCAAGCCCAAACCATTGGTGGGAAAGTGGTCATGCGTTGGGTGCTCCAGAATGCGTCAGGCTGCCTCACAGCTGCCCACGTACCTCGCATTTGGAACAGGGCGATCTCGGTCCACCACTCTTGGCTGGTCGGTCTGTTGCTCATTGTCGTGATGTGTTTGCTGCAGCTCAAAAATTGCCTGGTCTGGTCTGTTGCTCATTGTCGTGATGCGTTTGCTGCAGCTCAAAATTGCCTGGTCTGTTCCCTTCGTGACATAGTTGAGTACATACTTGATGGAGTTATGCTGCTGCAGAGTTCCACGTTGAGTGGCAATTTAAAATCCCCCAGTAGGAGTGGGTTGTACGGGACGACCCACTGGTTGGTAACCTCTTGATGATGCATTTGCTTCACTGTAGACATCTGATGTTGCCTGTGTGTCGCCCATCTTCCGGCTTGCGAGTCGTACTTGGGATAGCTGTCTATGCCTTGTTCTGTGCACTGAAGAATGTCTGGGAAAATGGTTGGGCACTGCCGTCCACCATACAGGACGATTCATGTTGATTGCTCCGCAGGGGCCGTGGATCATGTGGACAGCACCAAATTGTGAAAGCTGTGAGTCTTTGTCCTTGTTGGGAATCTCAGCCGCAATGACCAAGTCGATCTCTTCCGGCCTGATTTTGTACTTGGGTCTTGCCAGGTGAGGATGTGGGCATGTGGTAGCTTCGCTTCTGGTACTCGTGCTGTACAGCCAAGCGCGCACCTTGCCAAAGGCAGCCTCCTTCACAATCAGTTCCATCAAGCTTCGGTGCTTTGGCAGAACACCCGTGCCCACATGTCTGGTCTGTCCTGTGCTTGTACCCGCAGGAGGTTGTCCGCGATTTCTAGCCTAGCGGTTACATGTCATGGTGATGAAGAAGTCAGCCTGGCCCATCCTTCGGACATATGCCATGGCGTCACTCTGTCTCTCATGCATGTAGTGTGGACCGCCAGTGTAGGTGGCCAGAAGTACTACTCTTTGGCCGACTTGCCAAGGGTCACCATCAATAGCTAGATGGAGTCTCTTAGGCTGCTGATGTAGCTGTCTGCTCTGAGAGCCTTTTGTTCACAGCACAAGAACTGAAGTCTCTCAGTCTCAATCTTACAGTAGGCATCTACCAGGTATTGTTGGAAGAGGCGCGCACCTTGCAGAAGGTAGTTGCCATCCCTTACCATGATGTGACAGCTGTAGAATTGCTGTTGAGTCACCTTCGCGTCCATTCCTGCCAGCGAGTAGATATGGTAACCATCTGTGCCGTAAGGGAAGAGGAGTGGATACTGCAGTGGGTCATAAGCTGCATGGAGCTCAGAGATCCTCTTGAGGGCGCCGTCCTTCAGGCGAAATGACGATGTCGCGGTCCATGAGGATGGCCACCTCAGCTGCTGTTGGGTGTTGTATCGCCGTTCATGCTACCCTGGGCCCTCGTCTTCTCTGATCACGATCTTCCGTTCTTCAGTATTGTCCTCTTCTTATGATGTTCTTTGGCGTCTTGAGCTGTGGACGTAGTGGTGTTGTCTTGGAACCACTCAGTCAAGTTCCGAGAAGCTGTTATTTAGGCGCCTGTTCTGGCCCCTGATTCAGTCTGCTGTGTAAGCTGTCGAGCAAATACACCTGGAGGAACTTGGGCTGGCCTTCCTGTGGCGGTAAGAAGCCTGCCGATGCGTGAAAACAATTGCATTTCGAGTATTTGACCTTTTAACCCAACCTCAGGCCCAGAGAGCGGGGCCAAAAATATACTTCTCTTGCATTTTCTTTCATGTAGATGTGTGTGATCATAACTACCAAGTTTGGTGAATACTGCACAAACCGCTTCGGAGAGATAGTGTGGCGGATGGACGGACAGACAGACAGATAGACAGACAGACAGGAAGACAGGAAGATGGACAGACAGACAGACAACAGACGACAGAGCTGATACAAAAGCCAAACCCTTCTTTTAAAAAGCATGGGGATAATCAGCACACTGGGGTCAAAGTTGATGAATCTGGAGTAGACCAGGTATCAGTACACAATGCCCATAAAGCTGAGACGATCTTTAACGTCCACAGCCAGTTGAACATTCCCTCCAAAGGACGGTGCACTCACCCTTTTATGCTACACCGTTGCCTGTGGAGCATTAGTATGACAGTTTATAGTGGGGTTAGGAATCGAACCCAAACTGGACAGAGCTAAACAACTACTCTGATCGATCAGATTGACCCAACTACATTTTAAATTAAAATATATTCCAGGAGAGGCACATGCATGATGGCCATATTGGCTCATTTGTTGTACAGTACTAGACATTTGATACATGACACGATACTTCTGTACACCAGTGCACACCTTAATCCAATATTTGAACAAAACTGTTTGTGTTATGATCCCATTTTTAAATCCCTTACCTGTTCACTTTCTGCTTTGTCTCCTAATGTTGTTGTTATTAGTTCCCTGCCATTTTCACCGGAGGAGATGATAGGTTTTCTCTCGTCTGTCCATCCGTCCGTCGGTCGTCTGTCTATCCGACTTTTTTTTGCCATACCCTTTAACAATATTCAACTGAAACTTGATACATGGCTTTTATTATATAAGTTACAGAACAAGTTCGAGTTTGAGGGCATTGCATCAGTTTTTCACAGAGTTGTGCCCTTTTTAAATTAGAAATATCACATATTGTGACGTTTGGAGACGTACCCCAGGGGGAGAGCAAACAGGGACATGTAGGTGACCTGAGGATGAGTTATTTCAATAGTCTATGTGGTAGGGGAGACCTTTTCCCCTTGTCTTGGGGTCTGTAGGAGGGAGGGGAGGAGGAGCATGCATTAAGGTTGATTTGTGTTTCCCAGGTGTGATGTCTTCCCTCCTCCCCTTCCCCTTCACTCCTTTCAATCTTCTTTGAATAACCCCATGAGTCTGTTCCCCCCTCTGCCTTTCTCAATCCACAATAATTCCCCTTCACAATTCACCCTTCATCCCATCGGTCTTACCTTCAACCCCACAGCGTGTCGGTTTTCCCCTCGGTCCGTCTGTGGTCATTATCCTCGGGCCTCAGATTGCCTTCACCGCAGCGGACTTTGTTCTTTCTCACATGCATGTCTGTGGCACGAAATGCAACGCTTTTCCCATACGTATATAAAGTGCGGCATGTCTCGCATGCATGATACAGGACATACAATGCAGAGGACATTTTCATGCAAGAAGAGGCTATGAGGACACTACCAGTGTATTTAGCGCACCAAGGGTAGGTGGGGGCTGTGTTTGAAAGGTCCCTCAGAAACAGCGGCATTCCTCAAAGGCTGCGATTGTGGCACGTCCACATCGAGTGCGCCAATGAGAAAGAGCTTCCATTAGAGGAGACAGGAAGAAAGCCATGTCTAATAAGAAGAAGAAGCACAGGGTGTGCGAGGAAGAAGGATGCCTTAAAAACTTATCTGGCATGGGCAAGAGGTGTTGCAGATGTGATGAGAGAGGGGGGAGCTCAGTTTGCAGAGTTAGAGCAGTGTAGAAAGCCCAGAATGTGGCTGGTTCGTTCAAAGAGTATGATGTGGAGGCTTAAGCAGCTTTGCGGACTAAACGCCCAGAAAGTGTTCCTGTGAACTTTGCTCGGAGGAAATGGAGTTGCTTGCCATTCGCATACTGGGACATGGAGAGAACTGACTATATGAAAGATCAGTACCTTCCAGGTGAGCGTAGAACTCAAATTTTTGGCAAGCCGATGGACATCAAAGCCGTACACCGAAAAAAATTCTGAATTGTCAGACAAACATCCATTAAATGAAAATAAGTTAGTGAAGAAAAAAAAAAGAAAAAATAAATAAATGAAAAATTGAAATGCAGAGAGTGACCTGAGACAATGGGGGAAGCATGGTTCGTATGTATACACAAGTGTGAAGCATACCCCACCTAGCTAAGTATTATTTGTTGCGTTCTGGAAACCGCATGCCTCCAAGCAATGGCATCCAATCAATAACAGTGGTCCTTCAGACAGTTATTTCATTAATATACGTACAGTTAGACCTTCCGTCATGTCTAATGGGTCAAACGGAACGAATGGCATTGTGTGACTCATAGTTAGGCCTATTATATCTCTATCTTCATCTTTCAGTTGCCTTCGAGCAAGCGCTCCGCCCTGCACCACAGCGGACATTAAAGGGACGGATCGCGAAGCCAGCCAGAGTAGTTGTTTGTCGTCGTCAATCCTCATCTTCCTTGCCTGGCTTTGGATCGGTCTCTGCGGTGCCTGCATGCCCCTCTTCTTCTTCACACACTCGTCGCCTTCTCCAAAACTCATCGTGCCTGACTCCGCCTGCTGCTGGGCACTCCGCCCACTCGTTCTCGAACCCTCTGCCTTTCTCCACCCACTCGCCGCTGGCTCCACCCAAAGTCCCTCCCTCACACATGACGGTTCGGCCCCTTCGTGTGTATCGGCGCAGACGCTTGCTGCACCATAGCCAAGCAGGAGACGATGCGCCAACACCAAGGAGGGATCATTCAGCGGAGAAAGTCCCCCCAAACGATACTGGTTGCACGTTCAGTCAATCGTGACCAAGGTATTACGAAACAGTTAGCCTCACCTCCTCTTCTTTTGCTCATTATCTCTTCTCATCGGGCGTTGTGTGTGGTGTGTGTGTGTGTTGTGTTGTGTGTGTTGCGCTGTGTGTCATGGTCCTGTCCTTGCTTAGGTAGATCGCAGAAATATATCGGGATAATTCTGCTCTGTGTCTGCTTTTGTATTGTTGCTGTGTTTTATTGTTGCATCACACTTTCTTTCTATCTCTGCTTACACACAACAATAAAACTACCTTCACAGTGCTACATATTTTCCTCGCCTGCTGTAGATAAATCCTTAGTTAAGAAATGTTCGCATCTCGTTTTTGTTTTCTCTTTCATTGATCCAGCATGGTCGCTAGCCAAAGCCGAGCCGGGACTTTATTCCCAACGATACCTTCCTTTTAGCCGGTACGTCCTTGCAGTGTCGCTGGTCTGCATCTGATTCTGGGAAGGTGATCCGTTCAGGACAAGGCGTACTGAAGGGCGTGTCCCCCGGTAATTAGGTCACGTGATTATTTTTACGGTAACCGATTTAGACGGAGGACCCTAAGTCACGTGTTGAAGTTATTGGCGTTCACGGTTTGAGTTAGCGAACCCAGCCGCGTCACGAGAATCCGTGTGCAACGGCCTGCGATTCCGGGGAGTCTCTGAGAACCCGAGATAGCTTCCCTGCCCGAGTGCTCTTCTCACCCAGACCCCCGGACCAGCAGTTTGTGTTTCAGAGTGGGATGAAGCCTGAAAAAAAAATTGGTGTCTGGAACGGGATTCGAACCTGGGTTGTGCTTAACCGCACCCGAAATTAAGAGCATGTTAGGATGCCAAATCTTATTTAAGATTGTTCGGACCATAGCGGATCAAAACGAAGCTGGTTCAGTGATTTTGAAACAACAATGTTGAGGAATCCATGCCCAGACGACAGCTTGGAGGGAGATCATTCCCTGGCAACCATACCCAGAGGTAATGGGGCAACCATGACACAACAATGCTTCGTGACCCCTTACCATCAAATTTCCCTCACGGGGACATAAGCAATCCTCATGGATCCACACCGATCATAACAGATTGCTTCACCAAAGCCATTTGACATGAATCAAATGATGGAAATGTGAAAAAATAATGGACCAACAGAGTGTTTGCAAGGAAAATGGATAAAATGGAGAGGAATATGCAAGCAGGACAAAACCAACAGAGGAATGATAGGCAAACACTTGAACGGCAGCTGGCAGAAGTACAGGTGTGATTGCAAAACATGGACTGAATTTACAAATGAGATCAGACTGTACGTGAGGAAATAACCGAGTTGAAAGGAGAATGTGGAAGGTGCAGGCCTGTAGCCAGGCTCCATATTAAGGGGGCATATGAACTGGATGGGGGGGGACACAATTATTATATTAATATTTGATAACCCAGTATACTATTGTATTCATGCAGCATTGACAAACATTCTATTACTGAGGTTCTCGTCGCATACTAAACCAAAAAATGATCTCAGCGAGATTTAATATGTCCGGTTTTTTGTCTAAAATTATTCGAATGCAGAAGAAACCGCAACAAAACTGCACATTTCACAATGCAGATATTCAATGATTAACAATTGGCACCAATTGCAGGTGCACTTATACAAGTGTTGTCCAAGAATTTGCATTAGAAAATAATATACCAGAGATACAATGACTAAACGGGGAGGTTGGCACCAGAACAGCTGCACTTCAAATAAGATACAGTAGCTATGACCTTGCGTCTCCACTTTAAAACTTCAACAGCAAATACGACCAGCCTGAAGAACCACAAAGTCCGCCATTTAAAGTAGTCAATTACACAGAGTAAGTTATGCACAAAGCACTAGATAGGGATATGCAAGCACCAAAACACAACATTTAACTGTAAACATCAGAAGTACAAAGCAGCCGACCCACGTGGGTGCTGAACACAACCCACAACCACCACGCATCACCAAGCAGTACACACACAATCTGAACTCCTCCTTATAGTTTTATACCGCTGTACTCGCTGTCAGAAAGAGCTGTTAGGCGACGCATCTCGGTGTGGAATCTTCTGAGGACCTTCTCCTTCCATTCATTTGCAGGCATTTACGGTGAGGTCTCTCTCGAAGGCCAGCGTACCAGTTGTGCCTTGCGGTGCATGGCGCATGGACCGTCGATGGTCAGTGAAGATATTTCTCAAAATGTTGAGAATGGTTTTCACACATGGCAAGTGGACGCACCAAATGTTAGTTCCAAGTCTCATAGCAGTCACTACACTGGCATGGTTTCAGAGTTGTTGTGTATGTTGAGAGGAGTTTTTTGTTGTCCATCTTCTCGTTTGGCTCGCTTTCTGTCTGTGTGAGAATAAACTGCCTTCAAACCACACCACTCTTTTCACTGATGGTTGACTTTGTAATGTCATGATAGTGCTGGAGCAAGTGGGGATCAAAACGTGCATTTCGGGATTCAAGGCAGCGAGTAACGGCGAGTTGTGTGTTGCGCTCACTGGAAGCGGCTTGAGCGATCTCTCCAAGCAGTGTCAATTGCGCTGTAAAAAACCCTTCTGCAGTTCAGTCTTGTCATTGTCGTTGTTTTGTTCTGTGGTCTCCAAACTACCAACGTGTCGAAGTTCTATGCATTGTGCGGTCTCCGTTTTGGTGTTGCAGGTGTAGAAGTGTGAGCAAGTTCATCGTTGGCCTTGTTCCAAGGATCAGTGGAACTCATCCTCAGAGCGGAGTTTCTTCACGCACTTTGTTAGCACTCGCCACCAGTTCCAAAAACCCCCTTAGCAAGTCCATGTCTCTGGCCTGCAAGATCTGTTAGGGCCATCTAACAACAACAGCAAGTTTTTGTACAAAAGATAGCAGATGCAATATGAAGGCAGGCCCAGAGACTTCCCGCAAAAGCCAATAGCTCCATCCTCATCTCTGCACCGTAGCGCGGCTCTGCATCAATCTCCGACAGTCAAGGATATGATATCCTTAAAAGATCCTATGATCACAGACACAGTGGCTAAATGTCCCGTCCCACCTATTTGATCAAGAAGTTCGTTTTAACCGCCACCTTTATATACTGTGCAGCAACAGTTGGGGCCTTCTGAGAATTTGTACAGGCAACAACAAAACCTCGAGGAAAATCAGTGACAGCTTTCTCTACTGCCAGTGCTGTGATAACTACCAGATTGGAGTGGTGTTTAAGCATGCACATAGGGATTTCTCTTCCAATATCTCTGCAACAACTTTTGCCCCCACGTGCTTCCCAAGCCATTGACCAGAAGCCCCGCGTACGACCTGACTTAATATTTTTGATGTGTCAAGTCCGTTTTTGCAGCTCATGCTAATTATTAGGTTTGTCAATGTTTTTGCATCTTCCGAGCCTCGGCTGACTATTGTGAGTAGCCGCTCTGTTCTTCATTTTGATGCCGATACAAAGTGATGATGATTGATATGTTTACATTTCAGTGGGGTCCCTCGTTCCCATCCACCTTGATGGAAACCAGATGTGCCTACTCTTCCACGAATGCATCCGTCACAACATTACTTCAAATGTGCAGATCAAAGTCATTCTGCATTCCGACTAGATAGCTTGCGTTTCGTGGATATGCTTTATTATTTCGGCTAGCTCGGTGTCTTTTTTAGTGTTGTAGTTTAAAAGCGAGAGAAAGAGCCCACTGTGCCCGTTGACATATCCTCAAAATTATCAAGGCTCCCTCTAAAAGGTATCTGATTTTTCGGTGAGAAATTCCCACAACATCTATAAGAAGCAGGACACATAGAAATACCGGTTTCTATTAGCTGCGTCAGCATTGGAGTGTTGGAAACTCCTTACCACAATCGATGCGCCTCTCATTCTCCTTCCACTCAAAACACAAATTAAATTTCCTTTGAAGTGGCGTGTTTGTGAAACCCCCTGTCTTTCCTCAACACATGTTCCAATTCCGGTAGCGCTCGTACTTGAAGTAAGTTCCACTGGGCCGCGTGCGTGTGTTAAACTTCCTACATGGATAGCAGAAATGCTGCATTCTGTCTGCACACTGTATTTCCAGCCATTCATTAGTCTGGTACCACAAGGACACAGAAACGAGCGCATTGTTCTGCAACAGATGGCCAGGTACCGCTGATAGAACAACTTGATTCGGCTCTCACTTCAAGATCATCGGGAGGAACGTTGCTTGACAGTCCACCCGACCCGAGGCCGCCGCCGAGGCGTGGCAACCCGGCTGCCTGCGCTGGGGCTCCAGGGCTAACGTTGCTGGCTGCCAGGGTTGGCCATTCTGTGTGGTATTTCATCGACATGATCGTCTTCTCCTCCTCCTCCTCCTCCTCCTCCTCCTCCCCCCAACTCCTCCCCAACAGTCTTTCATCATCTGTCTTATTTTCGTCGGTTGCATTTTTTCCTTTTCTGAGCCATTTCGATATCCATGTCTTTCTCCTCTGCGAGCTTCGCTCTCTCCGTGATTCATCCCTGTGACGCGTGTCACTAATCTCACGACTCGCGAGATTTTGACGTTACGTTTTACTTATTAAATTGATGCATGCATCAAAACAGGCTTTATCTGCATAATTCAAATGTAAGCACGATTGCAAACACATATTTTTAATTTTTATAATAAATTACTTGTTGTAAGATTGGAGGGTTGACGGTTGTGAAGTTCACGCGGCTGCACTTCATCTTTAAAGTTTAATTTATGTCTTTTCCTATTCATATTATCATTATTATGACTATATTACATTATACCTAACTTACAAACTGATGTGGATTTTCTAAACCCAGAGTATTGTTGATCGTTGTCCCCTTCCTGAAGATCTAACATGGCCGATTGTGACCTCATTTGACTTCAGGCAGAGTTTAACGTTTGTTCGATTGCGTTTAAAAATTCCTACAAAAAACCCTATCGCACTGATAAAACTGATGTCCAACAGTCTTCCTTGTGAAAACCAATTTATTTTCTAATGTAACCACTATACACTTGTCACCCTCATTACATGACTTAAGGAATCCCCAAATTGGTTAAGATCAATGATAAATTGATGAACTAAGAATCCCCAACTTAAGAATGATGTGTAATATTATTTGTTCTATTCCATTTATTCTTACTTTAGTTAACAGTTACACCAACCCGATCCCAATTGACTTCTACATTTACATCAGACAGTTTTAGTTTCTAACTGTTACTTGGTCATTCCAAGGAGAAATTACAAGCCACTGAGATGCCATAACATCCTCACGTCTTACACTCCCCATAATTACATTCAAAGCAATTTTTATTACTTTCATGAGAGAGAGGTTGGGGATTGTTCACCAGGACTGAAGACGTTGACTTTAGACGAAAAGCCACCGTTACATTTATTCAGTCGGTCACTCTGCCTCCAGACCAACACTTTTTCTATCATTTTAGGGCAGAAGTCTTTTGGCCAGAAAGGCAGCCAATTCAACTTGCAGCATAAAAGTTACATTTCTGAGCACTCCATTTGTTACAATTTAAAATACATTATATAAATTTTTCCCCACACAACCAATCAGAACCTGTCTCAAATAGGCCTCCATATCGAATACGGCCTATTGGCTATTCCTATAAAACTAAATGATCCATGGATATATAAAACCACCCACAACATAGACATCGACACGAGGTCTTGCGGCTGTCTGTCTGTCTTGGCTGCGGCGTTGGTGCTTGCGTGTATTATCCTTTTACTTAGTGGCTTGGACTGTATTTTCTTGCCCAATTGCTTTTGGAGATGCGCTGGCAAGCGCACACTTTATCTCTTGACTGTTATTCAAAGAAGGGATATTAAAAGAACAGTTTATCAGAATGCCTTATTATGCACCACGTTGAAACAGGTCTGGAATAACGGTTTTAGTTCACCACAGGTGAACTCTTAAACGCAAGGAGTTCACAGTGGCGCTCGTCCCTTAAACACTAAGTTGTTCACAGGTGCAAACAGGTGCATAAATGCGGGGCGTACAAGTGGGGGGCACCAGATTGCGCCATGGGGGGGCAATTGGCCACCCAAATCCCCCCCCCCTAGCAACGGCCACACCGGGAAATGTTTGTTCGCGATGAAGACGGGTTAAGGTAAAGGGGGGGGAAGGACAAATGTTGGTAACGGCGGTTAAACCCTTAGGCCCCAGGTTCATCGGTTTTTGTCACCCGAACATTTCGGGGCTCTAGAGGTTAAGAGGAAATAATAAACTCGACAGGTAGAGACGAAGACCGGGATTCGGGGCCGTAAGAAGAATTAAATGAGGTAGAGACATAAAGAGACATAGATAGGGTGAAGGAACGAATTACATGTAAAGTGAAAGAGGAGCAAACACAAATAGAAGATGGTGAGAGATGAAACATTGAGCTTATGAATGTTTTGAGACCCGATGTAAAGAGTGGGATAACCTCCCTTAGGAACAAAGGGAGACGATATGCTCCCTCAAACAGACGCGACCAGGTGAGTCACGGTAAGTTCTGTGTGAGGTGGAGCGGAGAGCATGATGGCGACAGGCGTGCAATGCCCAGTTTTGGGGGGCGGGGGGGGCAAAAGCCCCGGGATCTCTTGGGGTAGCACAAGCGCCCTGTATGATTGTTGCAGAAACGTGAGCGAGCAACGAAATAAACATGCATGTGTGAGTGCACGGGAGAAATGGGACACGGATCAACCAGACGAGCAGTAGCGGTTGGTTTTGGTAGATGTAACGGATGAGGAGGGTGAGCCAACTGAGCGGTTGATAAAGTTATTTTGGAAACATCATCGGCTCCACGGGACTCTGGCGTGGAGGTATGAGAGTGTGCGCGGTCTGCGCTTTGCAAACCGCCCACAGCGCGGCCCATTGCTCAATGTGTTAATGGCTAAGTAATTTTTATAATATTATTTATGATATATTAAATATATATATATTATATATTATAACAGTTACGTTGTAGAAAATTCCAGACACCATTCAGGTTCCCCGAAGATCAGTTATGTCGATAAGGTGTGTCCAGGTTAGGATTTCCCACCGATGTATAACGGGAATTATTTGTGTGCCGCTGTGAAACCTTTGAGGTGTGTTATTCTTTCCTATCTTTATTTTACAAACCCCACTCTCACAAGCCATCTCCTCACCACCTTCTCCAAGCAACATCTCCTCACTCATCATCTGCCACAATCAACAACATTCTTACAACCAGCCAACCTCCAAAAGCCAAAACTCCACAAACCACGCCACCTCCACCACAACTCCAACAAAGTTACAACAACGGCATCTCTGACAAACAAAAAGAACAACTCATTACCAACTTCCCGCCCCGATATTCTGGAACGGGTAAACAAAAGTGCGGTTACAAAAAGTATGGCTCCGAAGAAAAACAACTCCATGACTCCTAGGATTTGCCCCGCGCGCTCGGGAGAAAGGGGGAGGGAACGCCCCGGGGCAAATAAAAAGCCGCGCGCTGGCCAAAGAAGAAGTCGAGTTGGTGAGTCCATCAAGTGTGATCGGAGGAGTGGGAGTTCGTTCGTCGGCGGAGGGCAGTCGAGTGGAGTCGGAGAAGAATCGCCCAGGTCGAAGAGAAGTTGTCAGCCGAGAGAAGTCGCCAGCCCAGTTACATAACGGCCGAGCGACGAAGCCACGCTGCTAAGGCCCTGACCAACCAAGCCCCCTTACAACACTGCCGCGTTGACGAAGAGACATACGGAGGGTCGGCCGACAAAAGGCCCATCGAGTCCCTCAAGGGCGACAAAGGTAACCTGCCCGGCCTCGGCGTAGCTCCATCGGTCATCCCAGCTCGAGGAACATTAAAGGCTTACGAGGGCCCAGTTCTATCTTCTTTCTGGGGTTTTTGCATGAAAGTCTGTGCGCCTTGTCCGTAATTAGAATGTTAAGTGCATGTACATGTAATAAATAGATATCGGCTGTAGTTTTTGACTGTGTCTTGTTCCCCATCCCCCCCCCCCCATTCATTGCTACGTGGTAAAAATAAATGTTTCCCATTTTTGAATGTCACCTGCTCGTTGCGTTCCTTCTCCATTGACTGCTTAATTGCGTTCGAAATAAGTAGCGGCTGATTAATATCGATAAAACGTACATCTGGTCCGACGGGCTGTCGATATAAACCGCTCGCAATCGCAACGGAACGAGCTGCTTAAAACGGCTCGTTTTCGTGCAGGCTCCGTGAGTATAATCCCCAGCATTTCTGTCTGCGCGAATAAATTAGGACATCGACAATTCGGCGATGGACCTGTACGCTTGTGGACAAAGAGTGGCTTTTATGGGTGGTTAACAACACCGGTAGCTGGGTTTCGGCGGTTTGATCCGAAAAGCTGCGACTCGATTGCTCGTTCGTGCGCGCCGCGCGGCCGCAATTGAGGCTAAAGGCGGCGCCCGTACGCCGTGCGGGCGGAAATCCACAACACTGTTTCAGGACGTGGGATTCAATTAAAATCCAGTCTCCAAATAATTAACGGAACCGGATCAAGGTGTGCGAGGCGACCCTCTGGTTCCACTAAATTCTGGAGCGTTGAAATTTTTACTTACCGATAACGGCAGAAATGCAGCTCAAGGCTGAGCGGGGGCAGAGGATTAGAAATAGATAGAATTAAACGAATCTATGCCCAGGACGGGAAAGTACCCCATGCAGGTTGAACTTCCCCACAAATAAATGGCAGAGTCCGAAATGGCCGCGCGGTGGCGGCGCACGAACGCCCCCACGTGCGAATCGCCCACGGATCGGATGATGAAATGTTGAGGCGTCGATGAAGAAATAAATACCAAAACACGCAAGAAATGAAGGGGAAAATCCGCGCAGCTCGAGCAACAAAATGGATGCGTGGGGCGAAATGGATGCAAACACGCGAGCGGATCTGCGGGCGATATACAGTGATGGAGACAAAATGATGAGATGTAGGGACATAGCAAACACCAACGGGTAAGGATGCAGTGCATTGGCGAGGCCTCCAGGCTGGGCAAAAGGCAACTGCGCGCGAATGAAAAACGCGGGACAATGGAGCACCAAAATGCGGCGCCAGGTGCAGAGAACCGACCAACGAAGGGAGTGTGGATTGTGTCCGGTCCGCCAATGAAACGGGCGACGTCCAATAATTCGGAGACGTGTAGGCGAGGACATGTGGAGTGCACGATGGAAAAATTAATTGGTGACGGAGACACGATAACAAGGGAAAAACGAGGGTAGAATGAATTTTAGTTACGAATTAACAGAGACACGAAGGAGACGCGGAATTAAAAGAAAATAACAGAGACACGGGAGATTAGAAGGGTTGAATTTAAAAGAAATAAAGACGAACCACCACAACATTGGGTTAGCCGAGGACAATGAGGTGGAGCTTGGGGAATGTGTCGTGACCCGGTGCGAGCAGAAGGATAGCCTCCTTCAGGAACCGAAGGAGAAACATGCTCCCTTGGCGGATCACACCAGGTGTGTCCCGGTCGAGCTTTGCCGAGTTAGGGGGGGGCGAGTGCTGTGAACGGTACACCGGAGCTGGGGGGTATGGAGACCCCGGGAGCACTTGTAAACGTTGGCGGCGAATTCCCAGCGTGGTGCCCGGTTGGGTTGCGAGGTGGCAAATCGCGTGCGAAACGCCGCGGTCATAGCTGGGTGAAAGGCCGGTGTGAGAGTAACCGCGAATTGTGGAAGAAGAACGATGTGTGAGAGAACCGCATGTATGAGGTCGCGGTACGAGAGGAAATGGCGGTTGTGCGGAACAAGCAAAACCGCCGTGTCCGAGTGAGAGTGTCATGGTAAGGTGTGGGCGTCATGGCACGTGGAGTGTGGGTGTGAATGGCGACGAAGCACGGGCGCCAATGAAGGACAAGGGCTGTTGTAGCGCCGTAGCTATTTCGGAGCACCGTGCCGGATTCCCGGGCAGCACTCGCGGGTCCGTTACTGTGCTTCGCACGAGGGCTGCCGCGTGCACGCCTGCGCGCCTGCGATGAAATCCGGTTCCAGAAACGCACGCGGTGGATGTAAGCCATCCCGCGGACGGACAGAAGTCGGCCGAAATATGAATTTGGATTGGATGGGTCTCCAGGCGAGCGTGCCAGTCAGCTCCGTGTGGCCTGCGTCCACGTTCTGTTCGCAAGCGTGTTGAAGCGGTTTCCCCGATGTGTTACGCGTGCCCGACTTGCGCGAGAAATCGCGCGTCGGGCAAGGACGTCATCGGGGAATCCGCGGGCGGGACGGACGAGCAGAGCACATGTGCTCGCGTGGGGAACCCCTCGAAACGCGGGCCTTGCTTGGATGCGCATTGACATCGTGCAGCACGAATGGTTTTTGGAATCCGCAGAAGGGAATCCCTGCGATGTTACCGTCCAAAAGGGACGAGGGCGCGAAGCACGAAACAGCTGCCATACGTCACGGGAAAAGAGCGCGGGTTTGTGAAATTCCGCGCTGGTGCCCAAAGAGAGAAAAGCAAGCCTCGCCACTTCGGTAACAGATTCCTGCAGAGGTGAAGACCCCCTTGTAGCCACAGAAGCACTAGCTAGCGATCGGTTAGTGATAGTTAGACCGCTTCATGGGAGGACAAGTCCTCTGGGCCGAGGAATGGATTACTTAGAGGATTGTAGTTTGAGATTAGGAAAGGGAAGAGTTTTTTTGGATTAGAACAGTGACAGACTTTGGGATGTGTAGTGGAGCTAGCTTAGCTACGTAATGTAATGGAGTGCTACTGTTAAGGGATGACGAAGCACGGGCGTAGCTGGAATTTAGCTAGAGGAATGGCATGTTCAGCGATTGAGAGACGAGAATTGTAAGAAACATGTTGAGGGAATGAGGCCAGCGGGCCTGAGGTATGGAGCGAAGTGTGGTATGGCATGGTGCATGAGTGATGGCGGGAGGGTGAGTTCCCACCAGGTCAGAGTAAAGTTCAATAGTCGTTAGCCAAATTGACAATGGAGGTCGTTTTGCTTTGGCGAAGAGGCTCGAAACCCCTGTTGGAGGTGCGGATCCTGTGACGGGCTGGCGAGCGTGCTGCGAACGGTGAGTATCGCTTAGTGGGCACCCCGCACCGGACTAGTCACCGTGGTAGCCAAGGGCCAAGAGGCCGGATAGCGTAGTGGGCACGGTGCCTGCATGATGCGGCCATAGCGGCCAATAGCACGTGGGCAGTCGTTGGCACGGCACCCAAGGGAAAGGGGCCGGGGCACCAGCCTGCCACGTGAGCATCGAGGGGATGCCAGGCGAGGCACTCCCCGGTTTAGGAGCTGTAGGGCTCGGAGACAAGTCTCAGGCCCCGGGGGCGCATGTTGGAGAATCGGTACACGCCACCACCCTCCAATCA
>CM068956.1:175349159-175364527 GCA_035128595.1 Eptatretus atami
GTCACCCATTCTCCAGCCAACATGCGAAGTCTCTTGGCGATCATCCTCGCAGCCTGTGTCACCAGCAACCCAATTGACCTATGGACACAGTTCCACGATCACCTCTCAGAGGACTTCCTCTACCAACACAGGAAATGACGAAACCCAACACCTCATCTTATGGATATTTTCTCTATTCCCTACATTTCAGTGGAGTCCGATTTGCATTCAGGAAACAGAATAATTGTGGTTAACATTTTGAAATTTGCCACTGCTTTTCTAAAATGCTGAAAATTAATTTAAAAGATTAATTTGTATTACACAGTTTGCGCTAGCAAATGGCAGGTTAAAAGTGCCTGATGATCACCGCGAGTCAGTTGTTAAACGCACACAAGAGGCATGCGCAAATTTTTTTATTTTTCTTTTGAAAACCCTCTATTTAGCATTCATACGTCTTTCGAAGGTCGTGGTCGCCGTCGTTCGAGGGTAAACATACTGGGTACAGTGACTATTGCAAGTTATTTTCATCTTGTGCAAGGACAGTTCAAATCAGATTAATTTTAATGAAAGACCTTCCCAGAATGCAATTCATACAAAGTAGCTTTCCTTTCAAAATAAAACCCAATCCAACTTTTGGCCACTTTGATGTGAAGTCAATCATAGATTTGAGATTTCAGTGCATTTCCATACATTCAAAAAGTTTCACATTTGGAGTTTATTCTCAAATGGCAAATTTTCAAATTAAAAACGTTCTACGAAGAAACCATTACCATTGGAGATGTGATCCACTGGCTCCCAGGTTCACAAAGAGGGCCCAGCCTCCCCAGGGGTTGCAAGATACCTCGCTTCAAAGCGGAGCATCCGGTTGCTTATGCTTCTCAAAATCCAGTACGAACGCAGCTGACAGAGGAATGAAGAATCACAGTGACTTTACCCGAGATATACACGTTCTTCTCAGCAACGCCTCAGAGGTTTCTGTTATTACGCCCTTCATTGCACGTTGCTGTTGGAGAGGCCAAATCCAGGACAGCAGGATTTTGGGACGTCATTTCTTGCCGGCCATTCCGGGAGGTTTCATAGTCTTTATAACCGGTGCTCCCACAGCAACTGCATTCTGTTTCAGTTTAGAGAACATTTCAAATGGCAGAGGAGAGTCACAAGAGGACTTTCATAGTTCGTTTCAAAGAGTTGTAAACAATTTTACCCGAAATGCTGATGAGTGTACACTATACTGACAACCTTGGCGAATTCAAGAGGCAAGAGGAAGTCATTGTATGGAAAGCTTATGATGGGAAATCTTTCAGACGATAGGACATACCTATTCGAGAACTTCACAGCCAAATAACAAACAATACTTACATTCTTTGTAGGTCATCGATCATCTTCTTGTTTTGTTCGGATTAATTTTTCAAGACTTCTTTCAGCTGCACATCAACGAGTCCTTGAACCTGTCAACATACAGATGGGCCTGGTATTAATCTTTTCAGTTTAATAAAAGGTGAGGCGAGGGTGGCTCGTATCACACAGAACAGTGTATGCAACACGTACCTTGTCCTTGTAGACAAATGCAGCAATGGCAGCAGCGATCTCGACAATAAGGATGGACACCAGAAGGCCAATGAAAACTGTTATGATCAAGGTGTAAATGGAATAAATATAATGAATGTAAGGTGATGGAGTGGTGCTCTGACAACAGGATAATGTGGCAAAACTCACCAATGCAGGATATTGCACAAATCGTTAATACAACCACATTACACATGATTTGCTATCATTCCATCACTGATTCATCTGGAATCACTCAAATAACTTCTCATTATATCTACCCCTCAGTTTTCATTATGCCTGAGCAAAAGTTGAACTTCAAAAGGTACTTGATTATCCCACTTATCTCTGCACCTCGAGGACAGGACATTCTGCTCGATGTTGCACAATACGTTAGAGAAGTTTTAGACAAACTTGCTACTGTGTACTCAAAACATCCATGGGACAACAAGGCAGTTCCGATCCTTCCTGCCAACGTTACCGTGCCCAGCATGCACCGACTCCACAACAGCTCCACAGCATCACAAGAAGCGACGATGAAGATGACCGAACCAACAATGATGAGGAGAATGGGTGCCACCAGAGCCAAACGTTATGGCCGAGTTCACGTGAACCACCCACCTTAGATTTACCACCCGCACAATAATTATCAAATCAGGCCCGAGATCTTGATGCGCAAACAAGAGAGCTTGAGGGGGTTAAAACAGGAAGTGGTGTTTAATGCATCACTTGGTGAGACAAATTCAGCTTTAAGTTGATGCAGGCAAAAGGGATATCAGCGTTAAGAGTTTTGTCTATAAAAAATCTGTTGATGGTAGTAGTTGCCATGATGCAACAGGGAAGCAAGTTTGGCTTTACCATGAAATGTTGTTCACTTCTGGTTTCAATTCCTCGAGTTGTTGTATTCTGTCGTCTTCAACGGTCATTTGACTTGCATGATAATGTACAAAGCCTCTGAGCATTACAAGGCGGCTGACAAGTGCATACCTACCTTTGAGGAGACTAGTCTTGTTTATTGCCGCCCCGACCACAAACGTCATCCGGTTACTTCAAGTCACCAAAGACTTCAGTCAGTTCAGATGGGACGTTTAACACAAGAGGACTTGTCTTCCGTCACTTAGTGGATCTTAGATACCGCATCTTTGGCAAATTACGCGTCCCTAAACTCAGTGAAGTTGCTGGCATAGCGCATGCGTTGTGCCTCCAGGAATTATGGCAACCAGCAGCAGTTGCTACATATTAGAATGGATTATTTAGAGTAGTCCACACCAAAAGTAAATTAAATGGAAATCAAAAAAAATTCTTATTTTAAAAACTATCCATTGTAGTTAATGATTGGCAATCACAGTTCAAAAAAAAACCTAAGTGTCATTGTAGTCATGTCATTGCACGCTTTTCACATTCATAATAAAAAATTGTCCTCAACCATGAGAGTACTAGCAGAGCACCCACCCCAGCTGGCAATCTTGTTCCAAGCGTGCAACGTTCTTACATTGGGCGTTGTATAGGCCTACAGACTGCTGCCTCCATCACTCCCGATAATAAAAAAAAATTAACCCAGGTTGCGTTATGAAGCAAAACATGCGTATTGCTTATGTGGCGTATATAATACAGCGGTTACATAGCTCGGATAATTCCAAATGGCATCCTCCCCCACTCCCAAAGGAAAGAAAATGGCAAGATGGCGTGAAATTGTTCTTCAAACTTAATGGAATCAAACAAAACGAGAACAGGCCACAATTTCAGGGTTGCCCATTAATCCCTGAAAGTTTCAGCTTCCTTTGGTCAAATCCCTCTCAGGGGAGCAGATGAAAACATACTTTCCCTCCGTTATATTGAGTATTGTACCTTGTTCCGATAAACTTTTTGAACGTCCTTCATAGCATCCTTGGGATATTCAATAAATGTCAAAACAAATCTATTTATGGAAAATTCATTGACAAAACTCAAGCATTCAATCGTTCAAATTAGCCATGGAACATTTAGCGCGAGAAGTGCCAACGCAGTCATTTTGCACTTCTCTTGTTTAAAAATTCATAGTTTTAATGATGGGCATTGATTTGGGTCATTGAATAAACAAAATTAAATAGGAACAAGAACTATACAACCAACAAAGAACTGCACCAAAGTTATGTAATACACACATTCAGACCTACAGAGAAGCCTAAACAAGCGGTATTCCCAGTCCCTAAGGGATGGAGGCCTACCAAAAAGCCCATAAAACAGGCTTAGTCTAGTCTACAAGAAGATGAAGCGACCAGACCTCATCCGAGGGGCATTCGACACCCTAAAGTGCAGTTGTCCGCTTGCCTTCATCCAACCCAATGTGACATGCGGAATCAAACTCACAGCAGGGAGAAAGCCGTTAAAACAACGGAACCACTCAACCCAACAGCCAGCTCATTTACAGACAAGCATGTGACAAAAGTACAAGCACCGGTGGCAGTATCATTTAAAATGAAGGCTCTTTCGAAGGAACCATCACACAATTCTTTCCTTGTACAGCTGTTGGAAGGCAAAGTGAGACGACCCAAGAGACATGAATTTACAAAGTAGACCAAAGCAGAAACCATGCACTGGAAGGGAAACCATAGTTGTGCTCAGCATTGTTTGGGAATTTCATTTAAGGATGCGACCAACACACTTTACCTGTCATACTCAGAGACTACACGACCCATTGACCATCCATATAACAGCAGCCTCCACAAGCACAGAAGAAAGCAATGACGCAGTGTTCAAAAAGCCACCGCAATCCATGAACATCACAATAGTTCAACATTACTGTTCTGCACGGCTGGATACAGATGATTTGCTCGTTTTATGCAGCCAGAAAGTATATATCGGATGAGTTTTGCAGCCCAAGACGTGAGATTGATGAAAAAAAAAAAATCAAAAAAAACTTCACTTGCATGTCAAAAACAGTAATCCCATTCACCACACCTGACATATTTGTCCACCGGAGGAGGCAGGTATATTCAATTGGTACACAACTTTCACCACAGGTTGGCAAGTTTAGGCCAAATCTTGATTACCATGTCTCAAAACTAGATTTGTTTTCTGAGATTACATTGCTATTCGTGCAATAAACAAGGCTTTTGACATTCTTAAAAAGTCAGAGGGCCTTTCTGCAACTCAGAGCTAAATGTATAGCACCGTGCCCAATTGAAAGTTACAGTGGTGTTTACTTTGTATCTGATCCTCTTGTGTACTTGTACAGGCTGGTTGCGCCACGGCAAGGGCAGGGAGGGAGGACCTGTTAGAATTAAATAAAAATTCCCCCAAACACTCAAGCTGGGATGTTCAGATGAAAAAAACATTTCACCAATTCGTCCTGTGCTTTCTTGGCTCCCCATAGATAGAGCATCTCCAGTCTTTTGCCTCCATCACCACTTCCTGGTTGACAACAAAATTGGCCACTCAAAGCATTGTCATGATGCAGAAATGTCCCCAATTCCATTTTGCCTCCACTTTAATGGTTTCAGCAACTTCTTTGTGGAAAAAAGGACCAATCTTGGGAAAGTTATGTTTCCTGATTGTTGGAAACACAGACATCATAACCAACACAAGCGTTGTCTTTAGTAAACAAGGTCCGATGTATTCCCAGTAACTGTGACAAGTATAAGAAGCAGAAAAAAGAAAATCCCTGAGGAATGGTCAGTAGGCCATTGCAATACCGAGTTCATATGTTGATCGAGTTTTTATGTATTCCAGGTTTCCTATCAAATAGAATACAGAGTGTCAAGAAATCTGCCCCATTTGGACGGGCATTCCGAAGATTCGCAAAATGCTTGTACTCCATTCCGAGCCAAGTAATGGTAAGTACGTTATGCGCACGACGCAAGTTTGTTTTAAAATGAAAACTGCAAATTAATCATGATAGAAAAACATGGATAGAAGTGCGTACTAAATAATAACCAAAGCAGTAAACAATCGAGGTACATTTAAGCACACGGCCCCCCCATCGCCAAATAAATAAATAAACAACAAATCCTCCAGCCGTGACATTGCTGGTGGTTGCCCCTATGGTGCCCGGTTGATGCCGCCGAGCAGCCACATTGAGATGAAATTGGGGGAGCGGTGTACAAATAATTAGTTAATTAATTGCGTAACTAAAATAAAAAATTAGTAATTGGTAAAAAAATTGACCCCCGTTGGGGGTGACTTGTCATCTCTGAAGCTTGTAGAGATGGTGGATCTCTGATCGGCTTAGAATGGCTTCGATGTGCGTCTTGTCTTTTGTTCAACGTACAGACGAAAGCCCAGCAGAGTAAAAAGGATAGAAAACCTCCAGAAATCCAACTACATTCTGGAGTGATCCGGGAGATAATTTTGAAAAATGGTTGATTTGGAACATTTATGATCAATGTGTCTTCAAAAGGATTAGGAAACCGGACCTCAGAAATCAAACCGCATTCTGAGTCATTAAATGGCGGAATCATTTTGACAAATGGATGATTTCAACAGTTTACCAGCATCGGTGACCTGACCTTGACCTTCAATCAGTCTAAAATCATAACTGTCGCTGCATCACTCATCCGCACCCACCTACATAACAAGTTTCACAAGCATCGCGGCGAATTTTTTTTTTGGACCGTATCACATCGACGATTTTTCCAACTTGAAGACACGCTGACTCGATAACCAAGGACGAATTTCAAAAAAACCGGCCCGACAAATTTAGATAGTTCATATTAATCAGAATCGAAGGAATTTCGAAGCATCGATCATAAAACGGGCAAGGAGATAGATTTTTGAAAATGGACGATTTCGCAAACTTTGGAGTTGGCCTTGACGTTGACTTCATCGGGTCAAAGCGTCCTACCGTCGTGCAATCCCTCATCGATATTACCCCACATACTAAATATCAAGAAAATGGGACGTACGTACAGACATCGGGACTGGTTTTATTAGGCATCTTCTAACGAGATGACCTAAATAATTATTTCTTAATCAATTGGCCAAACAGCCATACCAAAAAACACCACATTTCATCGAATCTGTAACTTTTTGAAAATGAAGTAATTAATCGAAAAAATGAATAATTAATTGATCAATCAACAAGTCAAAAAATACCCTTTATAGCCAAATCCGTTCCACGGTCATGCCCAAATATCTTCCTCACTCAAAAGGTGCCCGAGATATTGACCCCAGAGAAGAAAGAAAATTAATTAATCACTCGATATTAAAGAAAATATAATCAATTAATTAATAAAAAATTACCTCTTTGGCCAAAGCACTTTGCTCACCTATTGTTGCGCAAATTCAGCTTTCCTATCTCAAGAGGAAGTGGAGATATCGCCCGCACAAACAAGAAAACAAAACGAATGGGTGAAAACACGAGTACGCTCTTCGGCGCATGTCATCAGCGGTACCTGGCGCATTGATGTCACGCAGCATCTAAAGATGGAATGAGGATGCGGGGCGGTGTACAATAATAAACAAACAACCTAAACAAACCAGGACTTCATGGTTGGAGGGTCCACTCTGAGCCTGGGAGGTCAGCGGCTCTAACTCAGCCGAGTCGTACCAGCGATTTTAAAAACGCGCATGCGCTTCCTTGCTTGACACTCAGCATTGAAGGATAAAGCATGGATTAGGCATGACAGGTGCCTCTAGATATGCACATACACCTTTGAGTTGTCTAGCCTCGGGACTCAAATCCCAACCCCAACTTGGAAGAATAAACTGCCATGCTGTGTTTCGACATGCAGAAGCGGCAGCACACGTCAATGGCGAAAGTGGCTTCGATGGAGTATGTCGAGTAGGCGAGTTATCCCCAGCATCGCTTGGCCCAAAATTAAAAATATCCTGCCCCAAACCGACAAAGAGCAATTGGCATGAGCAGAACAACTGCAACCTTACAAAAACGGTGCTCCCCTCGTTTGTGTAAAGGTACGGAAGGGCCCACTGTGTACACCAGCACCATTCTGAAATTATATACCTTTCTCGCTTAGCATTGCAGTTACACAAAAGTCAACAGTACATTTGACCAAGGCCACATTATTGCAGGTAATCATGAGAAAATAAATAAATAAGGTAACAAAAATGCGCCTTGAGGATCCAAAACTAGTCCAAACACAAGGGTTGTGTTCAATTACCAAAGTTTCTTTTAGAGCACTTGCCAAGTGGCTGATGCCACTCAAGCAAGCAAATCCATTCTCCAAACTGTTGAGAAGGAACTTGACAAGCGCTAGCTGGCTGCTTGTTAACTGAACACATCCTTTGGAACATGTAATAAACACCAAGTTGATATCTCACACTCACCTGTCTTAACACAAAGATCATCTCTCAAATCCTCCAATGTCACTTTATCTGATGAAACCCCTCCTAAATGTGAATTAATGGGCTGAGCGGGATGGCCATTAGTTCGCACAACTCGTCTGCGTTTTAATCCTGACCCAGCTATTAAACTGCTCACCCCAGTATTTCCCATTTAAGGCATGTCCAATGTGTGTTAAAAGTCTATGGTATGACTCGACAGCGTTTGAACCACCAACCTGCCAGACTCAGAAAGGACGTTCTAAACCATTACCCACCAATTATGTAAAACTGAAGAATCTGTTTCCTCTCAATTTACCCTTCCGTCATGACGAGGCACGCCAGTACTTATTGATACTCAGTGGTTCGTACCTTGAAGTCCTGAGTCTATAGTAATGCTGTTGTTAGATGCTGAGTTGAAATCGAAGATTTTTCAAATTATTGCGTTCGTCGATTTGTGTATTCTGAGTCTGGTCTGGTCTGGGTTGTATGTCTGTGTCTGATGTCTGTGTCTGTGTCTGTGTCGTGTCTGTCTGTCTGTCTGTTCTGTGTGTCCTGTGTCTGGTCTGTCTGTCTGCTGTGGGTCGTTCTTCTGTCTGTCGTGTCTGGTGTCTGCTGTCTTGTCTGTTTCTGTGCTGTGTCTGGTCTGTCTGTGTCTGTCCGTCTGTGTCTGGTCCTGTGTCTGTTGTCTGTCTGTCCTGTGTCTGGTGGTCTCTGTCTGTCTGTCTGTTGTCTTCCTGTCTGTCCTGTGTCTGTCTTTCTGTGTCTGTCCTGTGTCTGCTGTGTCTCTGTCTGTCTGTCTCTGTGTCTGTGTCTGTGTCTGTCGTTCCTGTGTCTGGGTCTGTCTGTCTGTCCGTGTGTCTGTGTCTGTCTGTGTCTGGTCGCTCGTGTCTGGTCTGTCTGTTGGCGTGTCGTATCTGTGTCTGTGTCGGTGTCTGTCTGTCCTGTGCTGGTTTCTGTCTGTCTGTCCTGTGTCTGGTCTGTCTGTCGTCCTGTGTCTTGGTCTTTCTTGTTTTTTTCTGGCCTTGTCTGTCTGCTGTCTGGTCCGTGGTCTGGATCTGTCGTCGTCCGGTGCTTGGTCTGTCTCTGCCTGTGTCTGGTCTTCTGTCTGCGTCTTGTCTGGTCTGTCTCGCGTTGTTTATTGCGTATCCAGGTCACAATTTTAAACCGATCTTCAAGAAACTCAACCACATGTCGATTTGTCATATATAAGGAAATGGAAAACCTATTTATTGTTTTTGAAATAGGTTTAACATAGGTCCAAGTCAAACAAAACTAAGGTGGTATTGTCTAAAAAGTCCTCAAATTTTTCATCTGAATTGACTTTGAAATTTGAAGGGATTTGCTGGTCAGGCACTGAATTCAACGATGCCAATTATTTTTTGTGGTCAACATAGTGCGGAATTTTCTAAAATAGTCAATTTTCACGATTGACTTGACATTTGAAGAAAGAGTTGCCATATTTGGTTCATTGAATTAACCAGCAATTATTTTGAGGCAAATTTGTTTTATGGGATTTTGCGAAGTATCGTGGCTCTTGCACACTCGTCGTCTTGTTAATTGTTGTTTGTCCGAACAAACATTTCGTGTTTTTCTCCGCAACCACTTGCGAGTGAGACGAAATTTTTCACCATTGTCTGTGACTACTCATGTTAGAAGTTTTAACCACTAACTATGACGTCATAGGTCACGTGGAATGTGGCACTGTATTGGAAAAAAATGGGGAAAAAATGTTTTGGACCTCTGTCTCTGAAACCACACCAAGGAAAAAAAAATGAAACTGCGCACCACAGCAAGTACTGATACACGACATAGCAAGATAGAGTAAACGCTTACATTCTGATCATATAAAATTTTTTGAGGGTCATCTCGGATAAATGGTCCACAAAAAGTTTTTTGACGACATCATCGGGTCCATGGATTTGGCCACCATTTTTTTTTTTTTCTACCTTCAAAAGATCTCTGAAATGGGCTGAACAGTCATCACGCCAACATTTATTAAAGTGCAGTTTGCTAATTATGTTTTTTTATTAATTAAGTAACACAGTCACAAACACAGACAAAACAAGTCCTGCCGAGGGTTCTGCAATCTCGAATTGCTCTTTTCTTGTTTCACCTTGATTTTTTTAAGCCTATTCAGGCTGGTCCATTTGGACTCCTTGCCACCTCCCTCCCCTGTAAAATTGTGATTTCTCCAAACCCCACAAATTGCCAAAATATTGTTCATGGACATTTTCTTGAAGTCTGCCACATCTTTTTGATAACAAATTTTTTAAAAAAAATTATTTTTGAAAATATTGATAAATGTCGTGTAATCAGTTCCATTCTTAGATATCTTGTTGAGGGGAGGGGGGAGGGAGTGGTCAAAAATGATCACCCCCCCCCCCCCCCACAGCCTAAACGTTCCATACGAAAGGCAGCGCAGCCCCCAAATTAACTCATTCTGGATTAAAAGAACAAAACAACAAAAAAAAGAAGGCACAAAACACTGACCCAAGCAGAAATTAATAAACATTTCATCAGGGTACCAGCAGGTGTCGTCTTCACTACAAAGCCAATGCTTAACAATTAAAGCAAAAACTTTATAATGTTCAACCATTTATTATTTCACTTGTTTAAAAGTTTGTTCAGTTTTTCCAGGAAATTGACTCGAAATATTCAAAAAAAGTTAATCCAGAAATTGACTCGAATATTCAAAAAAGGTTATCATCCAGAAAATTTACTCGATATTTAAATATATCCCTACCAATTTCGCATGTTCATTACATACATTAGTTATGGGGTGTCGTTACATCCATGGTATTCTAATATAAATGATGGTAGTAGCCTCGTGGGCAAACACATGACCCCAGACACCCAGTGGATGGGATTCAAGAAAACCATTTTAAAGATCGGATTCTAAAGTTTCTGGAAACAGAAGTTGCAGAATTTTTACCATGTTGTCAAAATTTGAGCAAAATAAATAAAATGAAGAACCCAGTGGCTCATAAATGACTTTCAGCGAAGAATTATCTTTTGGCCAACACCTTTCTTTCCACATTTTCCACATTCCAAACGCCCTGGAAGAACAATTTCAGTGCACACAATGGCATTTGACCCAATCCAGTCGATGTTTCTAAGGGCAATGACTACCGCACCAATGGAAAGATTGTACACGCTTTGCCTTACACCGCCAAGTCCATAACCGTAGGTGATCGGACAAACAGAACCCAGTTGTAGTTGCAAAATACCACCGAACCCCAACCTTGTGTATCACGAGTTTCACATCGAAGGCAAAGTTTTAAATTTCCCGTATAAACACACCAGGTGTATATATTTGCCAATTGTTGGATTTGTGCACAAACCCCAGTCCTTAACAAACCAGCGTGGAACATTCCCACCACTCTACCAGGTCAGCACTCCACCCTTCTCAGCAGCTTGGGCGTCATCTAAATCCCCCCACAAACATGTAAATACAAGGTCAAAACTGTCACACACCATGATTCGCGTTATGGAAAGTTGACAGGAACCTAAAAAAAAAAAATAAAAGGAGAAAGTGGAATGACCGGTTTAGAGACTGTATACTTAGGACAGGTTTGTTATTTCATATTCATCCCACAATGTTGAGCATGACCAGACGATGTGAATTCAATTGAACTGCTATGACAAAAATTACCAATGTAGGATCTTCAGGGTCAAAGTGTCATGAGGGGGGTGGGTGAACCATGGTTATTACTGGAGTATGCATAAACAACACCTTTTCATTTGTGTCATTACTTCACACATAGAGAACATCTATTGGACAACAATTTAACCCGTGTACCTCCTGGGATAAGAAGCCAGGACACATTAGACGAGAACCGAGACCATTTAGGTGGCCGGTTGGTGCAAGATGATAATACAAGTTCGTATTGATTGTGTCATGGGGTCCCAAAACACACACACACACACACACACACACCACACACCCACACACACACACACACACACACACACTTATTTTAATATGTTAAATACTCCCAACCACCAAGGCGTTACAACTTCATGACAAATGTGTACAGCAAAACACATGTCTGTAGCATTTCGAGCTGCACGCCACGGCATCACAAGTGCGTCAGTGGAAGACAAAAGTCACCTTGTCTACCACTTGAGACAAACACATTCACAAAGGAAGGTGGACCATGAATTAGCTCCATGAATCTCCAAATCCAGGCAAGAGATGTCAAGGGAAATGCAACTTCAGGTTTCAAATGCAACCAGCTGAAAACTGATTAATAAATATCAAACATACCCAGAATAGACGAGTGAAAACGAAGAGCAAATTTGACAATCTTCATTCACCACCCTTCAAGTGTCATGAGTTTGTGATCTGAAAACACACACACAGTTCAATCATCAAAGTTTGCTGCGTTACTGCTTCATGTACCTGCTTCAGTACCCTGCTGCTCACGACCTCTTACCCCTTGCCGCTGAAACAATCGGCAAAAACACGACACTTTCGATCTGGGAAACGAATTGAACTGTCGGATCTCTGGTCGCTTGTTATCCGGGCAACAAACCACACCCCGAAAGCATATGGGTGGGGTTCACCACTCCGTATTTAATTTTCATGTAATGTTCACTCGTGTTTTTTTAATCGTTATTCCTTTCCCACTAACTTCACTGCATTCTTCCCGTGTTGAGAAGAAATAAGAATTCGGTTAAGCTAGTTTACATAATAATAATAATAACATAAACTATAGAACGTATGATAATAATAACATAACTATATTATAATAATAATACAACACCATTCTTTTCATGCTGTTAAAGGCACACAGGGCTACCCAAGGGCAGTTTTCATTGAGAGAACAGACAGTCCTGCATGGGTCACCACTCCAACACAGGGCTACCCAAATGTTATCCCCCAGTGACACTGGTACTCATTTCACCAACGCACAGAAGCGATGACAGGCTGAGTCAATCCACCTGGTGTTTAATTAAAACAAGAAAACAGGGCGTATCAACCCCAGGTCCTTAAAGTCCCAAATAGCCACAGCCACCTTAACCACCTTAGCCAACACCAGGCTCAACCATTCACAGTAGAGTCTTAAAGGGTCCACAACGGTCGTAGATGTCTTGTGGGGCCTTTGGTATCTGGGTCATTGAGGTCCTCAGGGCCTTATGGAGTCTTCAGTCTTTTTGGGTCCTTGGGGACTTTTGGTCCTCGAGGACTTTTCGGTTCCTCTAGGTCTTCTGGATAGTTTTGGGTCCTTCAGAATTTTTGGGGGGTCCTTGGAAGGTTTTGAGTTTTGGGTCCTCTGGGATATTTGGGTCTTTTGGGCTGGGGACTTTTGGTCATTCTGGAATATTTGGTTCTTCAGGGTGTTTTGAAGTTCCTCTGTGTCTATTTGGGCGTTTGGAGTCTTTTGGGTATCTGGGTATTGGGTTCTTTTTGGGCCTTTGGGTCCTCAGGGACTTTTGCGGTCATCTGGGTCTTTAGACTTTTGGGCCTCAAGGTCTTCTGGTGTTCTGGCATCTTATTGCACTTGAGGTATTAAGGGTTATTGGGGGTCTTCAGGGTCAAAAGGATCTGCAGTAGGCTAAAGGGTTAAAAGTACATTCCAATAGGTGCTAACTGATGAATAGACGTACGTGATTAATAGAACACAAACGTACGACACACACAAACACACCACCACACACCACACACACACACACACTAATAGTAGACTAGGCTGAGGGTACCGCGCTGCACTGCGGGGTTTAACCAGCTTAAAACCCCAAGTGAGAGGAGGTGCAAATGTGCATAAAGAGCGACGGTGTTAATTTGCCGCATTCGGGGTTAATAAGCATGAGAACTGTTCATTTCAAGTTGAATGGGTAGATTGAGTATATGACGTTGATGTTATTCCTGCATTTTTAAAACAGACAACTCTCGGTCTGATTACTGCAGTGCCTCTTGATACACTACATTTCTGGTCTGATTTTTGGAGCCATGATGCTGAGGTTTGACAGAGTTGCCAGGCTAAATTGCTGCCACATAAAACATTTCATGGGAAAAGCAGCTTGCGGAGAGGTCAACTCCTATGCCTTGAAGTCTGCCCTGTGACTTGTTCACCGTCATGGCAAAGCAAGCTTAATGGGGAGCTGTAGCCTGCGGAAACTGGAATGGGCATTCAGCATCAGAAGCATCGTGGATTATCCTAGGGATGAGCGACAACTTGACCTTTGTAAGGGCCAGGTAGAGTGCGTTGCCTCGATCACGTTCCGTGATAGTCTTTGTGAACTGTGCACAGGTGCCATGGTGGTTCAGTGGCTCCAGGGACCTTAGTACCATGATGGGGGAGCCGACCTTCAGTTTAAGTAAGTGTTGGCGGCATGCCTGTCAGGCTCGAGGGAGTTGAGGAACTCCACAGGGTAGTCACGGCTTCCTCATTTCACTCATGGCACTGTCACCGACTTTACTGTTTGTCTTCTCCGGGGAACTCAGTCATGAGCAAGTGTTGAGGTGGTTGACATTTGGTTTGTAAGTGGAGAGCGATGGCCCATTCTGCTAACCACTCCGACCTGTGTAGTTGGCTGCCAAGTTTTTGGTAGACCTCCACCTTGAGTTCTTCCAGTCTGACAACACACTTTCCAAGTGTAGTGGGGATGTTGATGGTGTCAGGCTCAGCAGCGAGGGAGTCGACCTTCTCCAATGTCCAGAAGCAGGTGTGCAAAGTCAGCAGCTGCAGTGTCGTTACCAAGGTGAGCCCTCATGGTTTGTGTGAGCTCATGATTTTTGACACGGGTCCATAGGTGGATTGCTTGAGGGTGACGTTGACAATGTTTGCCCTTGTCCCATTTTCACTACCCGGCAGGATTTGCCTGGGAGTCGCCACAAAGGAGATGGGGATTGCCACCCATTGGGTCTGTTGATGCTGGTGATATCTTGAAGAGTGCGTCAATCGCCTCGTATACCGATTTGTGGGTCATGTGGCGCTTCGTCTACGATAATGGCTGATGTGTCTTCAGGACTTAGGACATGGCTGAGCTGCAGTGATTTTGCACTTGCTGGTCCATCCTGTGCGTATCGAGCGGGCACCCTTAAAGGTGCTGTGTATTGTTGGCCACCTTGGAGGAGGAGTGGCGGCTATTCCGCTTGAGACTGTTGCCAGCACATCTCGCCTTGGACCTGATCTTAGCAAGGATGAGATTAATCAGATACGTTTTGCCCGTGCCACCTGGGGCATCCAAGAAACATTGATTTTGCCTTGGTGTGCTGTTATTAGGGTTATCGGTCTGTTGCATAATCTCGAGGAACGTGTTGATTAGACCGTGCGCTGGTCATGGGTGTCCAAACGCACGACACCACACAACACACACACAATCTTACAGACTGAGGACCTCAGTCTGTAAGATTGGTTTGGAGGTTTTCTGCCTGCCGCCGCCATGTCTTCTAGGTCATAGATCACTTCCCTCTGGAAACCTCTCGTTCGTGTCATGCTGGTGGTGCAGGGAGGCCGTCTAGACTTGCAGAGGTTGGCCACCCATCAAAACGACTTTGATTCGAGACAGCAGAGGGCTTGGTTGTAAATGTCGTCATTGTAGTCTGCGTCTCTGCATTGTTCACGTGGCGGCCCTGC
>CM068956.1:175365308-175380157 GCA_035128595.1 Eptatretus atami
TCAACGTCACCCTCAAGCAATCCCACCTATGGACCCGTGTCAAAATCATGAAGCTCACCACAAACATGAGGGCTCACCTTGGTAACGACACTGCAGCTGCTGACTTTGCACACCTGCTTCTGGACATTGGAGAAGGTCGAGCTCTGCCTCGTGTCGCGTGCTGAGCGCTGACACCATCAACATACACCTACACTTGGGAAAGTGTGTTGTCAGACTGGAAGAACTCAAGGCGGAGGTCTACCACAACTTGGCAGCAACTACAACAGGTCGGAGTGGTTAGCAGAATGGGCGCATCGGGGCTCTCCACTTAACACCAATGTCAACCACCTCAACACTTGGCTCATGACTGAGTTCCCGGGAGAAGACAAACAGTACAAGTCGGTGGACAGTGCCATGAGTGATGAGGAAGCCGTGACCTACCCTGTGGAGTTCCTTCAACTCCCTCGAGCTAGCAGGCATGCCGCCACACTACTTAAACTGAAGGTCGGCTCCCCCATCATGGTACTAAGGTCCCTGGAGCCACCGAAAACCACCAATGGCACTGGTGCACAGTCCACAAGACTACACGAGAACGTGATCGAGGCAACCATCTCCTCGGCCCCTTACAAAGGTCAAGTTGTCCTCATCCCTGGATACACACTGATGCTTCTGATGCTGAACTGCCATTCCAGTTCCGCAGGCTACAGCTCCCCATTAAGCCTTGCTTTGCCTATGACAGTGAACAAGTCATCAGGGCGCTAGGACTTTCAAGGCCATAGGAGTTGACCTCTCCGCAAGCTGCTTCTCCCATGGAATGTTTTATGTGGCAGCATTTAGCACTGGCAACTCTGCAAACCTCAGCATCATGGCTCCCAAAAATCAGACCAGAAATGTAGTGTATCAAGAGGCACTGCAGTAATCACACGAGAAGTTGTCTGTTTTAAAATGCAGGATAACATCAACGGTCAGTATACTCCAATCACCCATTCAACTTGAAATGAACAGTTTCTCATTGCTTATTAACCCCCGAAGTGCGCAATTACACCGTCGCTCTTTATCGCACATTTGTCACCCTCTCACTTGAGGGGTTTAAGTGGTTAACCCCGCAGTGCAGCGCGGGTACCCCAGCTAGTCTACTATTAGTGTGTGTGTGTGTGTGTGTGTGTGTGTGTGTCGTACGTTTTGTGTCTATTAATCACGTACGTCTATTCATCAGTTACACACTATTGGAATGTACCTTTTTACCCTTTAGCCTACTGAGATCCTTTTGACCTCTGAAGACCCCCAATACCCTTAATACCTCAAGTGCCATAAGATGCAGAACACCCAGAAGACCTTGAGGCCCCAAAAGATCCTAAAGACCCAGATGACCCAAAAGTCCCTGAGGACCCAAAGGACCAAAAGACCCCAAATACCCAGATAACCCAAAAGACTCCAAAGCCCAAAAAGACACAGAGGACTCAAAACACCCTGAAGAACCAAAATATCCAGATGACCCAAAAGTCCCCAAGGACCCAAAAGACCCAAAATATCCCAAGGACCCAAAAAACTCAAAACCTTCCAAGGACCCAAAAATTCCTGAGGACCCAAACTATCCAGAAGACCTAGAGGAACCAAAAGTCCTCGAGGACCAAAAAGTCCCCAAGGACCCAAAAGACTGAAGACCCATAAGGCCCTGAGGACCTCAATGACCCAGATGACCCAAAAGGCCCACAAGACATCTACGACCTTGTGGACCCTTTAAGACTCTACTGTGAATGGTTGAGCCTGGTGTTGGCTTAGTGGTTAAGGTGGCTGGCTTTGGGACCTTTAGGACCTGAGGTTGATACCCTGTTTTCTGTTTAATTAACACCAGGTGGGATTGACTCAGCCTGTCATCCTTCTGTGGTTGGTGAAATGAGTACCAGTGTACTGGGGTGATAACCATTTGGGGTAGCCTGTGTTGGAGTGGTGACCCATGCAGGACTGTCTGTTCTCCTCAATGAAACTGCCTTGGTAGCCCTGTGTGCCTTTACAGCATGAAAGGAATGGTGTTGTATTATTATTATAATAATAGTTATGTTATTATTATAACGTTCTATAGTTATGTTATTATTATTATTATTGTAAACTAGCTTAACGAATTCTTTTTTTCTCAACACGAGGAATGAAGTGAAGTTAGTGGGAAAGGAATACGATTAAAAAAACACGAGTGAACAATTCATGAATAATTAAATACGGAGTGGTAACCCCACCCATAGCTTTCGGGGTGTGGTTTGTGCCGGATAACAAGCGACCAGAGATCCCGACAGTCAATTCGGTTTCCAGATCGAAGTGTCGTGTTTTGCCGATTGTTCAGCGCAAGGGGTAAGCAGGTACGTGAAAGCAGCAGGTACCTGGAAGCAGGTACATGAAAGCAGGTATACGTGCAGCAAACTTTGATGATTGACTGTGTGTGTGTTTTCAGATCACAAACATCATGACACTTGAGGGTGGAATGAAGATTGTCAAATATTTGCTCTTCGTTTTCAACTTTCTATTCTGGGTATGTTTGATTTATTAATCAGTTTCAGCTGGTTGCATTTTGAAACCTGAGTTGCACTTTCCTTGACATCTTCTTCCTGGCTTTGGAGATCATGGGACTAATTCATGGTCACCTTCTTGTGAATGTGTTTGTCTCAAGTGGTAGACAAGGTGACTTTGTCTTCCACTGACCACTTGTGATGCCGTGGCGTGCAGCTCGAAATGCTACAGACATGTGTTTTGATGTACAATTTGTCATGAAGTTGTAACCCTTGGTGGTTGGAGTATTTAACATATTAAATAAGTGTGTGTGTGTGTGTGTGTGTGTGTGTGTGTGTGTGTGTGTGTGTGTGTGTGTGTGTGTGTGTGTTTTGGACCCCCATGACACAATCAATACAACTTGTATTATCATCTTGCACCAACCGGCCACCTAATGGTCTACGGTTCTCTTCTATGTGTCTGGCTTCTTATCCCAGGAGGTACAGGGTTAATTGTTGTCCAATAGATCTCTCTATGTGTGAAGTAATGACCACAAAATGAAAAGGTGGTTGTTTATGCATACTCCAGTATAAACCATGTTCACCCCCCTCATGACACCTTTGACCCTGAAAGATCCTACATTGGTAATTTTGTCAGCAGTTCAAATTGATCACATCGTCTGGTCATGCTCACATTGTGGATGAATATGAAATAACAAAACCTGTCCTACGTATACAGTCTCTAAACCGGTCATTCCACTTTCTCCCTTTTATTTTTTTTTTTAGGTTCCTGTCAACTTTCCAAACGAGAATCCATGTGTGTGACAGTTTTGACTTGTATTTACATGTTTGTGGTGGGGATTTAAGATGACGCCCAAGCTGCTGAGAAGGGTGGAGTGCTGACCTGGTAGAGTGTGGGAATGTCCACGCTGTTGTAAAGGACTGGGTTTGTGCACAAATCCAAAATTGGCAAATTATACACCTGGTGTGTTATACGGGAATTTAAACTTTGACCTCGATGTGAAACTCGTGAATACACAAGGTTGGGGTTCGGTGGTATTTTGCAACTACAACTGGGTTGCTGTTTGTCCGATCACCTGACGGGTTATGGACTTGGCGTGTAGGCAAAGCGTGTACAAATCTTCCATTGGTGCGGTAGTCATTGCCTTAGAAAACATCGACTGGATTGGGCATGCCATTGTGTGCACTGAAATTTCTCGAGGGCGTTTGGAAGTGGAAAATGTGGAAAGACAAGGTGTGGCAAAAAGATAATTCTTCGCTGAAAGTCATTTATGAGCCAACTGGGTTCTTCATTTTATTTATTTTGCTCACAATTTGACAACATGGTAAAAATTCTGCTAACTCTGTTTCCAGAAACTTTAGAATCCGAATCTTTAAAATGGTTTCCTTGAATCCCATCCACTGGGGTGTCGGTCCAATGTGTTTGCCACGAGGCTACTACCAATCATTTTATATTAGAATACCATGGATGTAACCAAACCGACCATAACTACTGTATGTAATGACATGCGAAATGGTAGGGATATATTTAAATATTCGAGTAAATTTCTGGATATAACCTTTTTTGAAATATTCGAGTCAATTTCTGGATATAACTTTTTTTGAAATATTCGAGTCAATTTCTGGAAAAACTGAACAAACTTTTCAAAGTGAAATAAATAAATGGTTGAACATTACTAAGTTTTTGCTTTAATTGTTAAGCATTGGCTTTGATAGTGAAGACGACACCTGCTGGTACCCTGATGAAATGTTTATTAATTTCTGCTTGGGTCAGTGTTTTGTGCCTTCTTTTTTTTGTTGTTTTGTTCTTTTATCCAGAATGAGTTATTTGGGGGCTGCGCTGCCTTTTCGTATGGAACGTTTAGGCTGTGGGGGGGGGGGGGGGGGGGGGGGGTGATCATTTTGACCACTCCCTCCCCCCCTCCCCCTCAACAAGATATCTAAGATGGAACTGATTGACACGACATTTATGCATATTTTCAAAAATAATTTTTTTAAATAAATTTGTTATCAAAAGATGTGCAAGACTTCAAAGAAAATAGTCATGAAACAATATTTGGCAATTTGTGGGGGTTTTGGAGAAATCACAATTTCTACAGGGGAGGGAGGTGGCAGGAGTCAAAATGACCCAGCCTGAATAGGCTTAAAAAATCAAGGTGAAACAAGAAAAAGAGCAATTCGAGATTGCAGACCCTCGGCAGGACTTGTTTTTTCTGGTGTTTGTGAACTGGTGTTACTTAATTAACAAAAGACATAATTAGAACTGCTACTTTATAAATGTTGGCAGTGATGACTGGTTCAGCCATTTCAGAGATTTTTGAAGGTAAAAAAAAAAATAAAAAAATGGTGGCCAAATCATGTGACCGATGATGTCGTCAAAAAACTTTTTGTGGACCATTTTATCCCGAGATGACCCTCAAAAATTTTCATACTGATCAGATGTAGCGTTCTACTACTTGCTATGTCGTGTATCAGTACTTGCTGTGTGCCAAGTTTCAATTTTTTTTCCTTGGTGTGGTTTCAGAGACAGAGGTCCAAAACATTTTTTCCCCATTTTTCCAATACAGCTGCCACACCACGTGACCTATGACGTCATAGTTAGTGTTAAAACGTTCTACATGAGTAGTCACACCAATGGTGAAAATTTCGTCTCACTCCAAGTGGTTGCGGAGAAAAACACGAATGTTTGTTCGGACAAACAAACAATTAAACAAGACGACGATGTCGTGCAGAGCCACGATACTTGCAAAATCCATAAAACAAATTTGACCTCAAAAATAATTGCTGGTTTAATTCAATGACCAAATATGCAACTCTTCTTCAAATGTCAAGTCAATCGGATGAAAATTGACTATTTTAGAAATTCGGCCTATGTTGACCACAAAAATAATTGGCTCGTTGAATTCAGTGACCTGACATGCAAATCCTCTTCAAATTTCAAGTCAATCAGATGAAAAATTGAGGACTTTAGAAATACCACCTTAGTTGTTGACCTTGGACCTATGTTGACCTATTCTCAAAAACAATAAATAGGTTTCTTCCTTATATTATGACAAACTCGACCATGTGGTGAAGTTTCTTGAAGATCGGTTTAAAATTGTGACCTGTACGCAATAAACAGACAGACCAGACAGACCAGACAGACCAGACACAGGCCAGACGACAGACCAAGCACAGGACAGACGACAGACCAGACACAGGACAGACAGACAGACGACACAGGACACAGAAAAAAACAAAGAACAAAAAGACCAGACACAGGACAGACAGACAGACCAGACACAGGACAGACAGACAAGACCAGACACAGGACAGACAGACGACCAGACACAGGCAGACGACAGACCAGACACAGGCAGACAGACAGACCAGACCAGACAGACAGACAGACCAGACACAGGACAGACAGACAGACAGACACAGGACAGACAGACAGACCAGACACAGGACACGACAGACACAGACAGACAGACAGACAGACAGAACAGAAACACAGGACAGACAGGACAGACAGCCAGACACAGGACAGACACAGGAAAGACAGACAGACAGACCAGACACAGGACAGACACAGACAGACAGACAGACAGACAGACCAGACAGACAAGGACAGACAGACAGACAGACCAGACACAGGACAGACACAGACAGACAGACAGACAGACAGACCAGACACAGGACAGACAGACAGACAGACAGACAGACAGCCAGACACGGACAGACAGAAGACCAGACAACAGACAGACAGACCAGACACAGGACAGACGACAGACACAGACAGACAGACCAGACACAGACACAGACACAGACACAGACACAGACACAGACATACAGACCAGACCAGACCAGACCAGACCAGAATAACAAAATCGACGAACCAATATATTTGAAAAATCTTCGATTTTGCAACTCACAAACAAACAAACGAACCCAATATCCTCTCCTTCAGCAAGGGTAATAATTTATCATAATTGGTGGGGTAATGGTTAGAACGTCCTTTCTGAGTCTGGCAGGTTGGTGGTTCAAAACCTGTCCGAGTCATACCATAGACTTTAACAACCATTGGACATGCTTAATGGGAAATACTGGGGTGACAGTTTATAGCTGGGTCAGGATTCAAACGCAGACGAGTGTGCGAACTAATAGGCCATCCGCTCAGCCCCATAATTCACTTTAGGAAGGGGTTCATCAGATAAGTGAATTGGAGGATTTGAGAGATGATCTTTGTGTTAAGACAGGGTGAGTGTGAGATATCAACTTGGTGTTAATTACATGTTCCAAGGATGTGTTCAGTTACCAAGCAGCCAGCTAGCGCTTGTCAAGTTCCTTCTCAACAGTTTGGAATGGATTGCTTGCTTGAGTGCATCAGCCACTTGGCAAGTGCTCTAAAAGAAACTTTGTAATTGAACACACCCTTGGTGTTTGACTAGTTTTGGATCCTCAGGCCATTTTTGTTACCTTATTTATTTATTTTTCTCATGATTATCCTGCAATAATTGTGGCCTTGGTCAAATGTACTGTTGATCTTTTGTGTAACTGCATGCTAAGCGAGAAAGGTATATAATTTCAGAATGGTGCCTGGTGTACACAGTGGGCCTGTCCGTACCCTTTACAAAACGAGGGGAGCACCGTTTTTGTAAGGGTTGCAGTTGTTCTGCTCATGCATTGCTCTTTGTCGGTTGGGGCAGGATATTTTAATTTGGCCAGGATGCTGGGGATAACTCGCCTACTCGTACATACTCCATCGAAAGCCACTTTCCCATTGACGTGTGCTGCCGCTTCTGCATGTGAAACACCAGCATGGCAGTTTATATTCAAGTTGGGTTGGGATTTGAGCCCAGGCTAGACAACTCAAAGGTGTATGTGCATACCTAGAGGCTATCCTGTCATGCCTAATCCATGCTTTATCCTTCAATGCTGAGTGTCAAGCAAGGAAGCAGCATGGCGTTTTTAAAATCGCTGGTACGACTCGGCTGGAGTTAGAGCCGCTGACCTCCCAGGCTCAGAGTGGACCCTCCAACCACTGAGTCTGGTTTGTTTAGGTTGTTTGTTTATTATTGTACACCGCCCCCTCCCTATTCCATCTTTAGATGCTGCGTGACATCATCGCCAGGTACCCGCGATGACATGCGCCGAAAGAGCGTACTCGGTTTTCACTCCATTCGTTTGTTTTCTTGTTTGTGCGGGCGATATCTCCACTATCCTTTGAGATAGGAAGCTGAAATTTGGCCACAATAGTGAACAAGTGCTTTGGCCAAAGAGGTAATTTTTTCATTAATTAATTGATTAATTATTTCTTTAATATCGATGAATTAATTAATTTTCTTTCTTCTCTGGGCAATATCTCGGGCACCTTTTGAGTGAGGAAGATATTTGGGCATGACCGTGAACGTGATTTGGCTATAAAAGGGTATTTTTGACTTGTTGATTGATCAATTAATTATTCATTTTTCGATTAATTACTTCATTTTCAAAAAGTTACAGATTCCGATGAAATGGTGGTGGTTTTGGTATGCTGTTGGCCAATTGATTAAGAAATTAATTATTAGGTCATCTCGTTAGAGATGACCTAATAAAACCAGTCTCGATGTCTGTACGTACGTCCCCATTTTCTTGATATTTAGTATGTGGGTAGATATCGATGAGGGATGCACGACGGTAGGACCTTTGACCCGATTGAAGGTCAACGTCAAGGCCACTCCAAAGTTGCGAAATCGTCCATTTTCAAAATCTATCTCCTCTGCCCGTTTATGATCCGATCTTCGAAATTCCTTCGGATTCTGATAATATGGAACTATCTAAATTTTGTCGGGCCGGTTTTTTGAAATTCGTCTGGTTATCGAGTCACGTGTCTTCAAAGTTGGAAAAATCGTCGATGTGATACGGTCAAAAAAAAATTCGCCCGATCTTGATGAAACTTGTTATGTAGGTGGGGTCGATGAGTGATGCACGACAGTATGACTTTAGACCTGATTGAAGGTCAAGGTCAAGGTCACCGATGCTGTAAACTTGTGAAATCATCCATTGTCAAAATATCATCCGCCATTTATGACTCAGAAATGCGGTTTGATTTCTGAGGTCCGGTTTCTATCCTTTTGAAGACACATTGATCATAAATTTCCAAATCAACCATTTTCAAAATCTATCTCCGGATAACTCAGAAATGTAGTTTGATTTCTGAGGTTTTCTATCCTTTTTACTCCTGGGCTTTCGTCTGTACGTTGAACCAAAAGACAAGACGACATCGAAGCCATTCTAAGCCTGATCAGAGATCCACATCTACAGAGCTTCAGAGATGACAGTCACCCCCAACCGGGGGTAATTTTTTTACAATTACTATTTATTTATTTTAGTTACGCAATTAATTAACTAATTATTGTACACCGCTCCCTCCCAATTTCCATCTCCATGTGCTGCTCGGCGGCATCACCGGGCACCATAGGCACCCCAGCAATGTCACGTGCTGGAGGATTTGTTGTTTGTTTATTTATTTGGCATGGGGGGGGGCGTGTGCTTTAAATGTACCTCGACTTGTTTACTGCTTTGGTTATTATTTAGTACCACTTCTATCATGTTTCTATCATGATTCAATTGCAGTTTTATTTTAAAACAAACTTGCGTCGTGCGCATAACGTACTTACCATTACTGGCTCGGATGGAGTACAAGCATTTTGCGAATCTTCGGGAATGCCCGTCCAAATGGGGCAGATTCTGACACTTGTATTCTATTTGATAGGAAACCTGGAATACATAAAAACTCGATCACATATGAACTCCAGGTATTGCATGGCCTACTGACCTTCCCTCAGGATTTCTTTTTTTCTGCTTCTTATGACTTGTCACAGTTACTGGGAGATACATCGGACCTGTTTACTAAAACAACCTTGTTTGTTATGATGCTGTGTTTCCAACATCAGGAAACAATAACTTTCCCAAGATTGTCCTTTTCTCAAAGATAGCAGAATTGCTGAAACCATTGAAGTGGAGTCAAAAATTGGAATTGGACATTCTTGCATCATGACAATGCTTTGAGTGCCATTTTGTTGTCAACCAGGAAGTGGTGATTGAGGCAAAAGACTGGAGATGCTCTAATCTAGGGGAGCCAAGAAGCACAGGAAGAATTGTGAAATGTTTTTTTTCATCTGAACATCCCAGCTTTGAGTGTTTGGGGAAAAAAAAAAAATTTTAATCTACAGGTCCCTCCCTCCCTGCCCTTGCCGTGGGCGCAACCAGCCTGTACAAGTACAAAGAGGATCAGATACAAAGTAACACCACTGTACTTTCAATTGGGCACCGGTGCTATACATTTAGCTCTGAGTTGACCAGAAAGGCCTCTGACCTTTTTAAGAATGTCAAAAGCCCTTGTTTATTGCACGAATAGCAATGTAATTCTCAGAAAACAAATCTAGTTTTGAGACATGGTAGCAAGATTGGCTAAACTTGCCCAACCCTGTGGTGAAACGTTGTGTACCAATTGATATACCTGCCTCCTGCCGGTGGACAAAATATGTCAGGTGTGTGATGGATTACTGTTTTGACATGCAAGTGAGTTTATTTTGATTTTTTTTTTTCATCAAATCTCACGTCTTGGGCTGCAAACTCATCCGATATATACTTTCTGCCATAAACGAGCAAAATCTCTTGTCATCTAGCCGTGCAGAACAGTAATGTGAACTATTGTGATGTCATGATTGTGGTGGCTTTTTGAACACTGCGTCATTGCTTTCTGTGCTTGTGGAGGCTGCTGTTATATGGATGGTCAATGGGTCGTGTAGTCTTCTGAGTATGAAGGTAAAGTGTGTTGGTCCATCCTTGAATGAAATTCCCAAACTATGCTGAGACAACTATGGTTTCCTTCCAGTGCATGGTTTCTGCTTTGGTCTACTTTGTAATTCATGTCTGCTTGGGTCGTCTCACTTTGCCTTCCACAGCTGTACAAAGGAATAATTGTGTGATGGTTCCTTCGAAGAGCCTTCATTTTAATGATACTGCCACGGTGCTTGTACTTTGTCACATGCTTGTCTGTAAATGAGCTGGCTGTTGGGTTGAGTGGTTCGTTGTTTAACGGCTTTCTCCCTGCTGTGAGTTTGATTCCCATGTCACATGTGGGTTGATGAGAGCAAGCGGACAACTGCACTTAGGGTGTCGAATGCCCCTCGGGATGAGGTCTGGTCGGCCTTCATCTCTTAGTAGACTAGACTAAGCTGTTTTATGGCTTTTGGTAGGCCTCCATCCCTTAGCGGACTGGAATACGCTGTTTATGGCTTCTCTGTAGGTCTGAATGTGTGTATACATATACTTTGTGCAGTTCTTTGTTGGTTTGTAATAGTCTTGTTCCTATTTAATTTTGTTATTCAATGACCCAAATCATCCCATCATTAAAAATATGAATTTTAAAAACGGAAAGTCAAAATGACTGCGTTGGCACTTCTCGCGCTAAAATGTTCATCTAATTTGACGATTGAATGCTTGAGTTTTGTCATGAATTTCCAAAATAGATTTGTTTGACATTTATTGGAATATCCCCAAGGATGCTATGAAGGACGTTCAAAAAGTTATCGGAACAAGGTACAATACTCAATATAACGGAGGGAAAGTATGTTTCATCTGCTCCCCTGAGAGGATTTGACCAAGGAAGCTGAAACTTTCAGGGATTAATGAGGGCACCCTGAAGTTGTGCCTGTTCTCGTTTTGTTTGATTCCATTAAGTTTTGAAGAAACAATTTCACCCATCTTGCCATTTTCTTCCTTTGTGGGAGTGGGGGAGGATGCATTTGGAATTATCCGAGCTATGTAACCACGCTGTATTATATACGCACATAAGCAGTACGCATGTTTTTGCTTCATATACGCAACCTGGGTTATTTTTTTTTTATTATCGGGAGTGATTGAGGCAGCAGTCTGTAGCCTATACACCGCCCAAGTAAAGAACGTTGCACGCTTGGAACAAGATTGCCCGCTGGGTGGGTGCTCTGCTAGTACTCTCAATGGTCGAAGACATTTTTATTATGATGTGTAACAAGCGTGCAATGACATGACTAACTTGACACTAGGTTTTTTTGAACTGTGATTGCCAATCATTACTACAATGGGATAGTTTTAAAATAAAGATTTTTTTTGATTTCCATTTATTTACTTTGGTGTGGACTACTCATCCATTCTAAAGTATGTAGCACCTGGCTGCTGGTTGCATAATTCCTGGAGCACAACCATGCTGCCTATGCAGCACTTCACTGAAGTTTAGGACCGTAATTTTGCGAAAGATGCGGTATCTAAGATCCACTAAGTGACGGAAGACAAGTCCTCTGTGTTAAACGTCCCATCTGACTGACTGAAGTCTTGGTGACTTGAAGTACCGGGATGACTGTTTGTGGTCGGGGCGGCAATCAAACAAAGACTAGTCTCCTCAAAGGTAGGTATGCCACTTGTCAGCCCTTGTAATGCTCAGAGCTTTGTACATTATCACATGCAAGTCAATGACCGTTGGAGACCACAGATACAACACTGAGGAATTGAAACCAGAAGTGACAACATTTCATGGTAAAAGCCAAACTTGCTCCTGTTGCATCATGGAACTACTACCATCAACAGATATTTTATATAGACAAATACTCTTAACCTGATATCCTTTGCTGGCATCACTTAAAGCTGAATTTGTCTCACCAAGTGATGCCATTAAACCACCACTTCCTGTTTTAACCTCAAGCTCTCTTGTTTGCCATCAGATCTCGGGCCTGATTTTGATAATTATTGGTGCGGTGGTACAATCTAAGGTGGGTGGTTCACGTGAACTCGGCCATAACGTTGGCTCTGGTGCACCCATTCTCCTCATCATTGTTGGTTCGGTCATCTTCATCGTCGCCTTCTTTGGATGCTGTGGAGCTGTTCGTGAGAGTCGGTGCATGCTGGGCACGGTACGTTGAGCAGGAAGGATCGAACTGACCTTGTTGTCCCATGGATGTTTTGAGTAACAGTAGCAAGTTTGTCTAAACTTCTCTACGTATTGTGCAACATCGGAGCAGAATGTCTGTCTCGAGGTGCAGAGATAAGTGGGATAATCAAGTACCTTTTGAAGTTCAACTTTTGCTCAGGCATAATGAAAAATGAGGGGTAGATATAATGAGAGTTATTTGAGTGTTCCAGATGAATCAAGTGATGGAATGGTAGCAATCATGTGTAAATGTGGTTGTATTAACGATTTGTGCAAATATCCTTGCATTGGTGAGTTTGCATTATCCTGTTGTCAGAGCAACCACTCCATCCACCTTCATTCATTATATTTATTCATTTACACCTTGATCATAACAGTTCATTGGCCTTCTGGTGATCATCCTTATTGTCGAGATCGCTGCTGCCATTGCTGCATTTGTCTACAAGGACAAGGTACGTGTTGCATACACCTGTTCTGTGTGATACGAGCCACCCTCCCCTCACCTTTTATTAACTGAAAGATTAATACCAGGCCATCTGTATGTTGACAGGTCAAGGGACTCGTTGATGTGCAGCTGAAGAAGTCCTTGAAAACGTATCCGAAACAAAACAAGAAGATGATCGATGACCTACAACAGAATGTAAGTATTGTTTGTTATTTTGGCTTGAAGTTCTCGAATAGGTATGTCCTATCGTCTGAAGATTTCCCATCATAGGCTTTTCCATACAAATGACTTCCTCTTGCCTCTTGAATTCGCCAGGTTGTCAGTATAGTGTACACTCATCAGCATTTCGGGTAAAATTGTTTACACGTCTTTGACGACACTATGAAAGTCTCTTGTGACGTCTCCTCTGCCATTTGATGTTCTCTAAACCTGAACAGATGCAGTGCTGTGGAGCAGCCGGTTATAAAGACTATGAAGACCTCCCGGAATGGCCGGCAAAGAATGACGTCCCAAAATCCTGCTGTCTGGATTTGGCCTCCAACAGCACGTGCAATGAGGGCGTAATACAGAAACCTCTGAGCGTTGCTGAGAAGAACGTGTATACTCGGGTAAAGTCACTGTGATTCTTCATTCCCTCTGTCAGCTGCGTTTCGTACTGTGATATTTGAGAAGCATTAGCAACCGGATGCTCGCTTTGAAGCGAGGTATCTTGCAATCCGCCTGGGGAGGCTGGGCCCTCTTTGTGAACCCTGGGAGCCAGTGGGATCACATCCTCCAATGTATGGTTCTTCGTAGAACGTTTTTAATTTGAAAATTTGCCATTTTGAGAATAACTCCAATGTGAAACTTTTTGAATGTATGGAATGCACTGAAATCTCAAACTCTATGATTGACTTTCCACATCAAAGTGCCAAGTGATTGGTTTAATTTTGAAAGGAAAGCTATTTGTATGAATTGCATTCTGGGAAGGTCTTTCATTAAATTATCTGATTTGAACTGTCTTGCAACAAGATGAAAATAACTTGCAATAGTCACCTGTACCCAAGTATGTTTACCCTCGACGACGCGACCACGACCTTCGAAAAGACGTATGAATGCTAAATGAGGTTTTCAAAAGAAAAATTAAAAAAATTTGCGCATGCCTTGTGTGTGCGTTTACACTGACTCGGCTGATCATCAGGGCACTTTTAACCTGCCATTGCTAGCGCAAACTGTGTAATACAAATAATCTTTTAAATATAATTTTTCAGCATTTAGACAAAAGAGTGGCAATTTCAAAATGGTTAACCACAATTATTCTGTTCCTGAATGCAAATCGGACTCACTGAAATGTAGGGAATATGAGAAATATCCATGGATGAGGTGTTGGGTTCGTACCATTTCCTGTCAATACAATTATCGAGCAATAGCCATACACACACTGACGTGAGCTTTTTTGATGAGTTCAGGGGGGTCTCCAACTCTTTTGTTGTGCAGAGGCATACCCTTTCTTACAAGTACGTTTCCAAGTATTCTCGGCTTCTTTTCGAAGCTTTGTGAGCCTTTCTTGGTAACAATCATTATCTAGTACTCACAATATATGTTCAGGTTCCAGGGGGTTCTGCGCATACTCACGGAGCATTCTGCGGCAGATTGTCATTTTGAAAGTCACATGTTCCCTAAGGGCTTGGAGGATTTGTAATCTAACTCAGTGTCTCCATACAAATCGATGTAAATATAGAATAATTCTCAGATCTAACATATATATATATATATAATAATATTGTTGTTTCCGCGCGTTCGGCGTGCGGACGACCGTTCTAGCCAAATTGCGGTCGTACGTCCACCGAAGGCCGCAATCCAGTCGTGACTTTCCGGATCAACGCCGGAAAGTCACGGATGCCTTAACGCATCATAAACTAGCCAATTATTCTGTCCACGCGCTACAGGGTCGATCGCCGGATTATTGATGTACCTAATTATTCGCGCGGACAGAAATACCGGGAGTTTATAC
>CM068956.1:175409348-175436215 GCA_035128595.1 Eptatretus atami
CCCCAAAACGACCTATTTGACCACATTATATGCATTGAAAAAATGTGAAACATGGATTTTCTGTTTTGGTGGTGTTTAAGCTTTCCAGAAATGTTGGGGTTAGCTACTCTCCAAAAAATTCCAACGAACGTCAAATTATGGACACAAGGAACCTGACTACAGACCTTGTGGCCTATTAATTATATTCGTGAACAATGGTATCCTTAAGGCTTGGGGAACATGTGGGTGAAGTTTCCTCTCGATCTGTCAAGCCATTCTGGAGAAGAAGATTTTTGAAGACTTTTATGTTAAAATAAATATTGCTGCCGAACCATGCGACCGATGAAGTCATCAGTTTTTTTCCCCCATACAATTTGGCCCTAGATGACCCTGAAATATTTTCATACTGATCTCATAAAGCATTCGACGTATGCAATGACATCATCAAAAAAAAAAACATTTCCCATGTAGGAGTACTTGCCATGTGCCAAGTGTTAATTTTTGGCATGGAGTGGTTTCGGAGATACAGAGGTCCAAAGTTTTTCCTTTTTTTCCAACATGGCAACCACACCACATGACCTATGGTGTCATAATCATCATTGAAACGTTCTACATGAGTAGTCGCATCGATGGTGAAAATTTGGTGTCAATCAGACAAGGGGCTGCAGAGAAAACAGAAAATTAGCACGGATGGACGTAGGCACATAACGTACGGATGGACAACCCGAAAACATAATGCCTTCGGCGACTGTCACTGGACGCATAAAAATGTGCTGAGAGCACAGGACCTTTTATTGAAATGTGATATTCACAAATTATAACGGCAATAAATGGCCATTTTTTTAGTGTTTTATTTACATTAACAAAGTGGTATTTCTATATTCAAAATAGGGAATTAATTATGGATCATCCATATTGCTAAGCGTTTTATTTACATATTCAAAATAGGGAATTAATTATGGATCATCCATATTGCTAAAGGCGCTGTCACACCTTGACGATTTAGCCAGCGTATGCAAGACTTATGAAAAATTTGTCTAAAACGCTGGCACACGTCGAATACGTTATGGGTAAGTTTTGATAACATTAGAGCACGCTGAAAAACACTGCCATAGTCGTAGTACGCTGGCTTTCATCGTTTGTACTTTTGCGGTTGTCCTCAAATTTTAGCATGACTTGAATTTACGACGTATGCCAGCGTATGCTCACACGTTCCGCTACGCTGGCATAAGTTGTAGGCCACGTTATGCGATCGTTGACACAATTGACACACGTTACTTGTAAGTACTCACAAGTCGAAACACGTCAAGGTATGATTAGCGTACCCGAACTTATTTATAACCTAGAGTAACGTGTTGTAGGCACGTTACACGATCGTTGCACACGTCGAGGCACGTTACTTGTAAGTTACTCATAAGTCGAAACACGTCGAGGTAATGCTTAGCGTACCAAAACTTATTTCTAACCTATGAGTAACGTACCTCCAACGCATATTGACGTATGTAGACGTATTGATTGGACGTCGTCCGGACGACCACAGAACTTACTGAACGTGTTTCTAATTTACAGCTACCGTTTAATGGCGTATTGGCAAGCGTTTAAAAAACAAACAACAATAACTTCCGATATTTCGTCACGTGCCATTACGTCACGTCCGATTGCCTCTTTCAGTTTGCTCATGTCTTATTCTTAGTTCCTCCTCTGTGAATATTTTCTGTTTGAGGATATTGTCACGTCGACGTCGAAACTTAAAAGCAAATGTCCGATATATTTAAAATTCGTGATGATAAAAAAAAAAATAATAAAAAAACACAACAACTTCAGATATTTCGTCACGTGCCTTCACGAGAGAAATAAGTTTCGGGTTGCTTAAACATTCCTCGACGTGTTTCGACTTATGAGTATCTTACAAGGAACTTGTGTGACGTGTGTCAACGACGCATATCGTGCCTACAACTTATTCCCAGCGTAGCGGAACGTGTGAGCCATACGAGCGAGTACGTCGTAAAATTTTCAGCATGCTTGAAATTTCACGACGTACTAGACGTACCACGAAAATGACAGCGTACTCTTAACGTATACACAACTTACCACATACCGTATTCGACGTGTGCCAGCGTTTTAGACACATTTTTCATAGGTCGGCATATGCTGGCTAAATCGTCAAGGTGTGACTGCGTGGTTGACACTTCCAATTCTCAGCGGTTATAATTTAAATCGGCGTCGGCAGGTTTTTAACAGGCTACGCCACGAGTTCGTCGGCGATACGTGCAGTGCGCTATGCCTAAGTTAAACTATCGTTGGCATAGGTTATGAACGCCGACAACAGGCTAAGCATTCGTTGGTATAAGTTATCTATAAGACAACGAAACGTTCTGTGCCCGTTACTAATATGTTATGCATACGACCAAAACTTAAAAAAAAAAACATCAAAATTCAGCGTACGCCAACCTTTTACATACATTTTATACGTTGCCATTGCTGGCTAAATCGTCAAGGTGTGACAGCGCCTTAAGCAATGAGGTAATTTGCAAATGTAAGGTTATTTGGTAGTTTTGACTGATGGGACAAACTTGTTTGACAGCCATTACAAATTAATTAATGTTACTAATGCTGCTATTTCATAGCACTGGGTTGAAGGTGTTTGGGATAACATTGGGTAGTATACAGCGTAGTTTGTGTTAGTTTAAGGGAATTTCACCCTCACACCAGTCTGACAATCCAGCATCACTTGCAATATGAATGGCATTAGATCTCACAATCTGCATTCTTACAATCAAATGATGCCTCCCCTCCCATGGGCAAGGTGCATTCTGTGCTCATCAGACCTGAGCCTTGCCTACTGGATGGTTACACTAATTGGTAGCAATTTCATTTTGAATCGAGATCTTCCCCACTCCAAGCAGTTTGATTCTGTTGATACCCTGGGCAAGCTGTTCCAAGTTTAAAAATAAATAAATTTTATTTTCATACTTTTTACCTTCGATCGGTCCGAGTCTCAACACAACATAAAAACTCTTTGAAACACCTATATCTCCTTCATACTTGTTCACATTAAATTCCCACAATCTTCTTATCCCAAAACTACTGAAGCCCTAAAGCCTTGTTATTATAAAGTGAGCTCTGTTTAAAAATAGTTATTTCCTTTGTACAAGATAAACAGAAGAGCAAGTATACTTGGAAAGAGTATCAACATTACTTCTGCAGGCTTATATAATACTGCTCTCACTACCGTGTTACTAAATTATTTTGTCCAGTTAGAACAGACACAGAAGTAACTGCTTGAGTACTTTTCTCTTAACCTCTGCCACTTTAGGTGGCAGAGGTAATGTCTTCACCCATGTCTGTTTCTCTGTCTGAGCAGGATATCTCAAAAAGCTTTGGATGCATTCGGACGAAATTTGGTGGACAGGTTAGGTGTGTGAGGAAAATGAATTCATAAGATTTTGGTGAAAATCCAGATACGAGAATTTGAAAAATAGTCAATGCCGATTCTTCACCATTGTAAAATAGTGCCAAAAACGATATATAGCATGGCATCTCAAAAAGTTATAGACGAAGTTTGGTGGATAGGATTGGTGTGCGACGACAAATTGATTCGATTTTGGTTAATATCCTGATTTGAGAATTTCTTAATTTCTAAATAATTCTTCCCCAGGCAAAAATAACATTCCTTTCCTGTAGTAATTCTCTGCAGACTACTGTAGTAAATGAGAGTACAACTCTCATATACTATCTTTCTAACTGCAGCATTTTTGCCGAGGTGATTGCCCTTGAGAGATGGGGCCAAAAACGATAGATCGCACAATATTTCAAAAAAGTTATGGACGAGTTTTGACAAAACTTGGTGGATGAGTTGGGAAGTTGAAAAAGAACAAGTAGATCAGATTTTGGTTCAGGTCTGGATGCAGATCCAGCTTATCGGGGGATTACAACATGTAAACTCTTCAGCTTGGCAGACGTATGCGCTCAACCGAATGCCGTTCGATTTATATTTGGGGAATTAATGTAAGAGAATAATTGATTAAATGATTTCACTATAACTGACAGGCCTTGGGTGATTAATACTGGACACGTTACCCATGACATGTAACCATTGTAAGCATACTGATAGCAAAATGCATGATGGTTAAGCAATGCTTGAAATACGAGGCCAGACCCCATGTGACAAAATCTCAGTTGGTTATGCTTTTACAAATAATCCCAAGTTCAAAATATTCTTAAACACAACCATATGTAACCACCAGTTTAGCATCAATTGATCATCGTGTGAAAAGTGCAGTGACTGTTGCTTTTGTACCTTAAAGGATACCAAATCAACCTGCCCCATTTATGTGCACAACACAAACTTGGGGAAATGAAAAGATGGAAACAATGCCAAAGTAAATGCAATGCATTCATTTACTTGTGGAAAAATAAAACAAACAACCACACATTAAAATGCTCTTTAAAGTACTAAATTATTCCATTTCATATCAAAACTTTGAAGTGGAATTTAAAACATGTACAAACTAAATATTACCGAAAAGAAAATTGACGATAAGTACAAAAGTGCAAAGGTATAACTTGATGCAGTTGCAATGTAGATAACGAACCATTTCTTTGAAATGTCGTCGCTCCAGCTGGCCCTTTGTCACTGCTGCGGATTAGGGCACAGGGTGCTTTGCAGACGAGCAATGTCGGCGTTGAGTGCCGCCAAACCTGCATGAAAATCACGATCGTCCCGCGATGTATACGTCGAGGCCGTGATCCCCGTGGCACCTGTGTTACAAGTTGCATCTGAGGGGCAGAGCATGGCCGAGAAGCTCGAGTTGGGACCACATGTGCTAAATCGGTCTTCCTGCACCACGCCGATTGCGTTGCACTCGCTCGCGGATTCACAAGTGTCCGGATTAGTCATGTGTTGCATTTTCCAGGAAGGTTGGCGAAACTCAGAAGGCACACTTTCCACCGCTACGTCTGCAAATCCCGGAACATCATCTCCGACCGCAAAGGATCCCTGACCCAAAGGTAACCAATCTGTTTTGTGGTCCAAGTCTCCTTGCTCAACAGGATGTCCCGCATTATTTTTCAATGGATGTACACCTGCTGGTAGGAGGTAGCTCATCTTGTCAAAAGCCTTTCCATTTGCTTGTACTAGAGTGCAACTACTGTTGCAATCTATAACATCTGACAATGGCTGTACAACTGTATGCACTCCTGGCATCATGGAAGACCTGTGAGAGCCCACAGTCATCTCCTTGGCAAGCAAATCGTGCTTTGCGAGGATGAACGGGGTGAGACGTGGCTGGTCCGAGTCAATTGGTGTGGATCTTGCACATCTTGACGGATCCCAATAGTGATTTTGCTGCTTCAGTTGGGATAATAATGCAGTCATGCTGCACTGCATGTTCCTAGAAGAAAACACAATAGACAGGATCTAAAGGCCTGAACCACAAAGTTAATTATTGTTGGTTGTTGCAGCATATGTACATAATAACCACATATAATGAGAATATATAGAGATAGAAGACATATATAAGAGATATATATATATAATAAATAATAATAGAGATATATATAGTAAGAAATCAGACGACCTCCAGCATAAATATGAAGTGAACCCATTGGGTTCCGTTGTGACAGCAGTTGATGAAAAAATCATTTCAAGAAAAAAAGTAGGCTCCAGCGAACTATACAGCGGAGGTTGTTTGCATTGATCAAATACTCCGCGAAGAGTACTTGACTGAATCGAGAATTGAATTTTTAAAATTTTTTTTGTTGCCAGATTTGAACGAAACTTAATATTGCACGTCAATGTGAAAAAAAAAACGGAGAAAAGAAAGTCGAAGAAATTATTGTGATAATTCTCTAAACAATATTATTTATTAATGAACATGGAAGTATTAGATCAAATGGTGATTTATTTTATGCTTAAAATAAATTGTTCTTTGTCTAACTAAATGTTTGAGATTTTAAAATAAATCATTTCAGAAAAAAAAAAAAAGATAGCTCAGCAAACTATACCGTTGAGGTTGTTTGCATTGATCAAATTCTCCCGAAGAGTACTTGACTGAATCGGGAATTGTTTTTTAATCATTTTTTCGTTGCCCGATTTGAACGAACTTGATACTGCACACCGCGGAGAATGGTGAGTAAGGTGGCCCTAACATTTTTGCGCTATCTGTACCGTTTTAGCTGTATTTCAGGAACATACATACTAGTGGGGCACTTAGCATAACAATTGTGCATTTTGTGAGGAAAGCACCAAATTTGGCCACTAGTAGCCTATCATATTATGAACAGATTGGATTTGGCCATCTCAAAATTTTTGATGGAGTGGAAAATGGCTGCCACAGCCATCAGCGGCTGAATTTGAGATGGCCCAATATCCAAATCTGTTCATAATATGATAGGCTACGAGTGTGCCAAATTTGGTGGCTTTCCTCACAAAATGCACAATTGTTATGTTATATTAGCTAAGTTGCCCCACTATACATACATACAAGATGAGAGTTTTAGTAATATATAGATAGACGAGTGAACACCTGCGGAGACGGAGAAGGGAACAATTGATTTTCTCAACATGAGTTGAAAAAATGGAAGTTTATGGCCATGAGAAACAAAGCGAGAAAGACGTTTTAGCATCAACTTTTTGTCTTTTGCTCCTCAAAGAAGAAAGCTTAATGCAAACATTTTCCCCCATTAATTTGTTCCCATTGTTTATGATTGGCCAATCACAAAACTTGCTGATATTGAAGCACAACAGAGGTTTGTGTATTTGGGAGTTAATATTATACATTAATAGAGTGAAAAAGATGACCCGAAAATTAATATAAGATTCATGTAGGTTATACAGTAATAGCTCACTTCGCGCTCAGTATGCATTCCAGGAGGGTGTGAGCATGAATTCAAAATGCGCTTAAATGGGGTCATTATACAATTGTTTTATATGGAGATGCATTCCTAACAGCGTTATTTGTATGCTTGAGCAGTATAGGAGGGCTTCATTGCATATTGGTAATCGTGCTAATAATGATAATACAGATGGTAAACATTATTTTAGAAATAAAATAACAATGGTTTATTACAATATAGTAAGTAGAACCAAAAAACACAAAATATGTACAAACAGCAATAAAAAAAAAAATTGCCATCACTTCTGCTCTGCTCCTCCTACATGTCAACAGTGGGAGACAAGGTGAAAAGTGGGCTCATCCTGATGCAAAACGAAGACAGAGTAAACAGCACTGATTGGTCAGAGCATGTGCATACAATACAAACAATGGTGGTGGGTGCTTTACTTGGCGAGTGCTGTGTGTTATGGATTTTTCCTTTTTTTTTTTGTGTAAAATTTTCTCAGGACAAAGAGCTCGGTAAAAATCGGGGTTCATGGGACAGCGTGAAGTGGGTATTACTGGATGGTTCATGAAAAACGTGTTTACTACACCTAAAATATTTTAGAGTTTTATTAAATTAAATCTAAATTAGTGATCGTTTAAAAAATATTCCACTAAAAAAGATAAAACAAACAAAAAAAAGAAAAAGAAAAAAGAAAGAGGGGAGAAGGGGAAAGAAGAAAGGGGAAAAAAGAAGGAGAGAAAAGAAAAAAAGAAGAAGAGAAGAAAGCAAGGAAGGGAAAGAAGGAAAAAAGAATAAAGAAAAAAGGAAGGGGGCGGAGAGAAAAAAAGGAGGGAAGAGGAAGAAAAAAAAAAAAAAAGAAAAAAAGAAAAAAAAGAAACAGGGCAGGTAAAAGGGTAAGGGAGAGAGGGGACGGAAAGGAGGAATATAAAAAGGGAAGGGGGAAAGAAAAAAGAAAGAGAGAGAAAAAAAGGAGGGAGAAAGAAGAAGGTAAGAAAGGGGAAGAAAAGAAGAGGGGAACAAAGGGGAGGAAAAAGAAAAGGGAGGGGGGGAGGAAAAAGGAGGAAAAAGGAGACGGAAGAAAAGAGGGGGGAGAAGAAAAAGGGGGAGGGAGGGGTAGAAAAAAGGGAAAAACAGGAGAAAGGAGGGAAAAAGTAGTAAGAAGAGAGAAGAAAAAAACGAAAAAAGGGGGAAAAGGAAAAAGCGAAAAAGGGGGGAAAGGGAGGAGGTGAAAAAAGAAAAAAGAAGGAAGAAGGAAAAAGAAGAAGGGAAAGAAAGAGGAAAGGAGGAAGAGGGAGAAAAGAAAGAAAAAGGAAAGAAGGAAGAAGCGGAGGGGAGGAAGAGGAAAAGAAAAAAAAAAGGAGGAAGGGGAAAAAAAGGAAAGGAAAAGAAAAAAAGAGAAAGAAAAAAGAAGAGGGAGGGAAGAGGGAAGAAAAAAAAAGGGGGGGGGAGGGAAGAAGAAAAGAGAGAAGCAAAGAAGGAAGAAAGAAGGAAAAAGGGAAAAATAGGGAAGGGGAGGGAAAGAAGGAGGGGGGAAGGAAAGGGAAAAAAACAGAGGAAGGAAAGAAGAAGAAAAAAAAGAAAAAGAAAAGGGAGAGGAGAGGGAAAAGGAAGAGGGAGGGAAAAAAAAGAACAAAGAAAAAGGAGAACAAGGGAAAAAAAAAAGACAAAGGGGAAGGAAGGAAAGAAGGATAGAGGGGAGAAAGAGGCAGCCAAAAGAGAACAGAAAAGGGAAAGAAAAAAGAAAAGGGACGGGGATAGAAAAACCGGAAAGGATGAAGAAGGGGGGATGAAAGGGAAGGGAAAAAAACTAAAAAGGGGAAAAAAGGGGAAAGGAAAAAAAGAGTAAAAGAAAAAAAAAGGAGGAAAAAACTAAAAAGAAAGAGGGGGAGAGAAGGACACGAAAGAAGGGGGGGAAGGGAGGGAGGAAACAAGGAAAAGGAGGGAAAAAGAGAAAAAGGGAAGGTAAGGAGAAAGAGGGGGGAAAAAAAAAAAAAGGGAAGGAAAAGAAAGGGAGAAGGATAAAAGAGGAAAGGAAAAGGGAAAACAGAGGGAAGGAGAAAGAGGGGGAAAAAAAAAAAAAAGGGGGGGAAAAAGGAGGGAGAAAAAAAAAGAAGAGAAGAGAGAAAAAGGAAGAAATAGGAGAAAAGAAGAACCGGGAAGAAAAAAGAAAAAGGGAGGAAGAGAGAAGAAAAAGAGGGAAAAAAGGAAAGGGATGGAAGGAGAAGAGAAAAGAAGGGGGGGAGGGAAAAAGGAGGGGGAAAAAAAGGGGCAGACGAAGGCAAAAGGAAAGGAAAAAAAAAAAAAGAAAAAGAAAACAGTAGGAAAAAGAGAAAAAGAAGGAAGAGAGAAAAAAAAAGGCGCAACCGAAGAAAAAAAAAGGGGAAGAGAAAAGAGAAAAAGGAAAAGAAAAAAAAGGAGGGGAGGGAAAAAGGGGGAAAAAGAAAAGGGAAGAGAGGAGAAACAAAAAAAAAAAAAAAAAAAGAAAGGCATGAAAGCGAAAAGGGAAGGGAAAAGGAGAAAAAAAAAGAAAGAAGAGGAGGGGAAAGAAAAAAAAGGAAGAAAACAAAGGGGGGGGGGAAAAAAAAAGAAGAGAAAAAAAAGGGGAAGAAAGGAAAAAGGGAAGAAAAGGAAGCCGGGAACAGAGAAGGAGGGAAGGAAAGAAAAAAGGCAAGGGGGAAAGAAGAAAGGGGGGAATGGGGGGAGGGGAGAAAGGAAAAGGAAAAAGGAAGAGAAAAAAAGAAGAAGAAGAGAGGAGGAAGAAAAAAAAGAGACGGAGGAAGAAGGGGAAAAAAGGAAGAAAAAAAAGAAAGCAAGGAGGGAAAGGGAAAAAGAGAAAAAGGGGAAAAGAAGGAAGGAAAAAAAAAAAAATAAAAAGAAAGAAAGGAGAAGTAAAGGGAAGGAAAAGGTAAGGGAGGAAGGAAAGAGAAAGAAAATAAAAAAAAAGCTAATAGGTGGGAGGAAGGAAAAAAAGTAATAAAAAGGAGGGTGTGGGGGTTAAGGGAAAGAGAAAAAGAGGGAAGAAAAATATAAGATAGGAAATAAAAAGGTAAGAGAAGGGGGCAAAGGGAAAGAAAGAAAAATAATATGAGTAGGTAAATATAAAATATATGGGAGAGGGGGGGGAAAAGAAAGTAAACAGGGAGGAAAAGAGAAAAAAGAGGAATAGAAGGAAGGGGAGGGAGGAGGAAGGAAGGGAGAAGGAGAAAAGAAAAAAAAAGAGGAAAAAAAGAAAGGAAAGAAAGATAAGGAAGAAAGGGAAAAGGAACAAAAAGAAACAGGGGAAAAGGGGAAAACAGGAAGAAAAAGGGCAAAAAAAAAAAGGGAGAAAAAAGAAAGAAAAAAGGAGAAAAAGGGAAGAAAAGAAAAGAAATAAGGGAAGAGAAGAAAAAGAAGAAAAGGGGGAGGAGGAAGGGAGGGGAAAAGGGGAAGAGGGAATTTTAAAAACAGGAAGGAAAAGGAGAAAGAGGAAAAAAAGGAAAGAAGAAGGAAAAAAAAAAGGGGGGTGAAAAGAAGGCGGAAGAAAAAATAGGGAAGAGGAGGAAAAAGAGAAGGAGAGGAAGGAAGGGAAAAAGGAGGAGGAAAAGAGAGGAGGAGAAAAAAAAGGAATAAGAGAAAGAAAAAAAAAGGGGGGGAAGGTTAAAAAGGAAACCAGAAAAGGGGAGAAGAGGGGGGAAGGAAGAGGGGGAAAAGGGACAAAGAAGGAGAGAAAAAAAGGAAGAAAAAAAAGGAAAACAGAAGAGGAAAGATAAAAAAGAGGGGGGGAAAGAGGGAGATAAAGAGAGGGGAAGGGAAAAAGGAAAAAGAAAGGAGAAAGAAAAAGAAGAAACAGGAGGTAGAGGAAGGAAAGGGAAAACAAGGGGAAGGAAAGGGAAAAAGAGGAAAACAAGGAAAAAAAGAGAAAACAGGGTAGAGAAGGGAGGAAGAAATAAGAGGGAAAAAAAGGGAAGGAGGGAAAGGTAAGTAGTGGGAAAAGGATACAAAGTAGAAAAGTGGAGAGGATGCAGGAAAGAAGAAAAGGGGAAAAAAAAAAAAGAAAGAAAGGAGAAGGGAAAAGAAAGAGGAACGATGAGAAGTAGAATTAAGTAACAAAAAAAAAAAAAAGAAAGGGAAGAAGGAAAAAAGGGGGGGTAAATGGAAAAAAGAAGGGGGGAAGAAGGGGAAAGGAGAACAGAGAAAATAGGGGAAGAGGGAGGGGTGAAATAAAATAAGGATAAAAGAAGGGAGGAAGAAAGAAAAAGGAAGGAAAAAGGAAAGAAGTAGGGGGGTAAAAAAAGGGGGAAAAAGGAAAGAGAGGAAAATGAAAAAGGGAGGACAAGAAAAGAAGAAGAAAAAAGCAGAAAAAAATAAAAAAGGAGAGCGAGAGAAAGAAAAGAAAAGGGGAAAAGGAAGAAAAGGAAAAGGAAGGGGAAAGGGGGACGGGATAGAGAAAAGAAATTAAAAGAGAAGAGGAAAGAGAAAAAGGGAAACAAAAGAGAGAAACAAAGGCAAAGTTAAGGAGATAGGGGGGGAGAAGGGGGAGAAAAAAAAAACGACGAATAAAGAAGGAGAAAAGAGAGGGGGGGGGGAGAAAAGAGGGAAAAAAAGGGAAAGAAAGGGGAAAAAAGGGGGAGAGAGGAGGAGCACAGAAGGGAAAGGGGGGGAGAAAAAGGAAAAGGGAGAGAAGAGGGGAAAAAAAAAAAGGGAGAGAAGGAAGAAAGGGGAAAGGGAGGGAAGACAGAATAAGAGAAAGAGGAAGGGAAGAGAAGGAAAAAAAGGAGGGGGGAGAAAAACGGAGGGGGGAGGGAACGGAAGGGCAAAAAAAAAAAGGAAAAAGAAAAGGAAGGGAGGGGAAAGAAGAAGAAAAAAGAAAAAGGAGGGGGAAGGGAGGAAGACGCAAATGTCATAGCCCCGTTGGTTTGTAATTTGCTGTACGGAATTAAAGGCGTAGTCCATATTTATGAACAAATAAAATGGCCGCCAGTCTACCAGTGCATCTTCGATGAGATCGCAAAATAAAGTGAGGTGCACGTGTATCCATCATGTACTGTGCTTGTGCCAAGTTTGAACCATCAGACCCTCATATCTGAAAAATGGTTGGGGATACATTTAAGTAACAAAATGGCCACAGTTGGCCATCTTTGACCGCATTGCGAACAAAAAAATTATGTGCATATGATATACCATCATGTGTTGTCTTTCTGCCTAGTGAGAATAAAAATCAGTCCATACAAGTCCGAGACATGGTTGCGACGCAAAAATCGAGACTAAATCCATGAGCCCCACTAAGTCAAAGGAGCTCATGAAATTCAAAATAACAACTCCCTGTAGCAAAACACCATTCAGGTAAAGTAATTATATCTTTCATGATTAGTTCATGTCAAAAATCTTTTATGATTTTTTTTCAAGTGAAAAATGTTTCATCAATAGTTTCCTCATAAAAGTATGAAAAACACCCAAAAGATATGCATTTGTAGAAGATGTTTAAACACATTCCTGAACTAGAAAGGCACTCGGAAGAGCGCATACCTCCACCAAGCAATGCCTGATCCACAAGAACATATTGGGCCCAACACATTTTTGAAATATCATGCTATATATCGTTTTTGGCCCTATCTCTCAATGGTGAAGAATCACTTTAAGGATTAAATCATTCTTGTATCCAGATTCGAATCTTCACTAAAATAGAATCAATTCGCCCTTGTCACACACCCAACCTGTCCACCACTTTGTGAGATGTCGTGCTATATATCAGTTTAGCCCGATCTCTCAATGGTGAGGAATCACTTAAAAAATTATCAGATCCGGATTCGGATCTTCACCAAAATTGAATCAGTTCTTCCTTGTCACACACCAAACGTGTCAAAGTTTCGTCTGAATCCATCCACCACTTTTTGAGATACTGTGCCATATATAGTTTTTGGCCATATCTATCAATGGTAAAGAATCACTTAAAAAATTCCAGGAGCCGGATCCGGATCCAGATCTTCACCAAACTCTATACAGTTCGTCCTTGTCACACACCCAACCTGTCCACCAAATTTCATCCAATCCGTCTACAACTTTGAGATATCCTACACACAAACAACAAGAAAAAGATGTCGTGCAGAGCACGATACTTGCAAAATCCAACCCCCGCAGCCTCTCCAAAGGTTGCCATGGATACATCAAATTGTCCATTTCATTCAGATTAAAAATGAGAACGTTACTCAAAGCCCAGGTCAATCGGATGGAAACTGATTATTTTTCAGATTCAAATAGATGACTTTAGAAGTTTGACCTCGAGTTGACCTTTGACCTCAAAAATAATTGGTTTCCAAATTCAGTGAGACTATGCAATTGCTGCTTAATTTTCAGGTTAATCAGATGAAAAATGATGAACTTTCAGATGAAATTTGATTTTAGAAGTTTGACCTTAAGTTGACCATTAACATTTTGACCTCATTGATGCACTCTGCAATTGCTGTTTAATCTTCAAGTCAATCTGATGAAAAATTACGATTTTAGCAATTGCACCTCAAGATGACCTTTGACCTTAGACCTCAAAGTCAATGGGCTTCTCAGTTGAGACTACCTCTACAACTTCGTAAAGTTTCATGACGATCGGTTTGGAATTGTGAGCTGGAGGTGATTGACAAACAAACAGACAGAATAACAATCGACTGACCAAAATCGACTGACCAAAAAGAGCTCGGTCTCAGCGCAAGTCCGTCCATCCTTCCAGCCATGTAACTATATGTATATTATTTTTTACGTACTATTGGAATGTACCTTTCGACCCTTTAGACTGCTGAGACCCCTTAGACCTTTGAAGACCCTCTAAGACCATGAGGACCCTTAAGATGCAAAAGACCCCAAAGACCCTTAAATACCCAGACGATACAAAAAATCCCGAAGACCCGAAATACCCCGAAGACTCAAAAGTCACTGAAAACCCAAAAGGTCCCTGAAGACCCAAAACACGACCAAGATCCCCTTAGACCTTAATACCATTTAGACCCCTTACACCCTTCAGACAAAGTCACTGAAGACCCAAAAAGACTCTGAAAACCCAAAGGTCTTTATGATGAAGTCTCCTGCTGCATTGAAGCAGATTAAACATTCGGAATTTTAAGTGGCCATAAAATGATGATGATGATGATGATGATGATGATGATGATGATGATGATGATGAGACCCTTGACAACTTAGACCTTCTTATATCACAAATTAAATTTCAAATAAATATATAATCACCAATATAACAAATAAATTTGTCGAAAATAAATGTTTGTATGATGATTGGTGTAAATCATCCAACACAGCAAATATCTGATATCAATCTCGACGACGATGTGTGGAGAAGTGAGCGGAGCGAGCCAATCCATGCTAATAAACTTGAAAAATCTTCGATTTTACAAGTAACAGACAGAAAGAAAGGGGTGAAAACATTACCTCCTTCCACCTTCGGTGACAGAGGTAATGAAAAAAGATAAGAAAAACGTGAAGAATATTGTATCCACAATGAAATTCCTAAAAATGCCAGAAATGCATGATCAAAAACTTTCAGGAGATGAAGCATCCATTTGTAATATACATGGCCTTTGAATGTATTCTAGAAAAGACTTTCTTATAAACATTCTCTCCAAAACCAGAAACTCCCTATAATCAGAAACATACTTCCTACAGATTTTATTACAAAATAAAATCCTCAGCCTGTGATGAATATGGAAATAAAGAATGAAACAGAGGAAGAGATGCAGGAATACAATTTGTGAAAAGACTCGCGAATGATATAAAATTATTCACAAAACTGTTATTGTTGAGAAAGAACAAAATTATATTCAGACAGAAAGATAATTTTATTCAGGTTAGAGTGTGTCATATTTGGGAAGAAAACTTAAGGGGATAAATGGTGTGACTGGGAAATGTATGCATTCATTGTCATAGAACTGGGAGAAGAAATAGAGGAGCAGCTCGTAATGCTTGCAATCTAAAACTTGAAAAATCCAAAGTTCTTTCTGTAATTTTTCACAATCTTTCAAACATAAATTTATAAAAGAGTTCGGGAAAACACGGGGATACATAAGTGCTAATCCATCCACCGACCAAAAAAGCATGTTGCTTGATAATTACTATGGTTTGACTGGCAAATGTATGCGGACAGCACAAACATTCTTTGTAAGATTTAGTACTTTAATCTCCCTTTAAAAAGGCAAATATATTCATGCGTTGTTAGATTCTCGCTTCCCCGTTGTAGCGCAAAATGCACAAAAATTGATGTATTGTGAAAATTTGCACTTTTACAGTAATTGAAAGTAGACTACAAAGTTAATGGATTGTGTTCCAGAATGGAATTGTCCCATTTCCTGACATTTTGCATTATTATGACAATTTCAAACCCCACTCCCCTTCAAAAGGTCAACATTTACTGCTACAATTTTTTTTAAATACAATAAAATAATTATTGAGAGATGGACGGTCAATGTCGAGTGCGGTGTTTTACTACTCCAAAAATATGGAATGAGACATGGCCAGACTGCAGCACATGTAAAATAGCCGCAAAATTGAGAACAATGTGCAAAATGAGATTGCAAAAGATTTACTTGTCAGCAATGTTATAGAGAAAGAGGAGCAATGTTGAAATTTAGGTTAAGTGATTTTGCAATGAAAACTGAGTCTACCACTGAGAACAAGGGTGCAAAGATATCCAGGCAAAGGTGTATATGGAGTACAGCAGCAGAATGCAGTTCAACACAACCACATCGACACAAAGGAATGCTATCAAATGAAAAGGAACCAGACACGAGAGACAAACGGGGAGACCAAAATACTCTTCACTCAAATGCTGTTCATAATTCAAATTCAAGTTAATGGGACAAGTAAGTAAAATATGGTTTTCAGCTCATCAAAATTTGTTTTACTGGGTGTTAATCTAAACGGGACTACTTATATGTACAGAGACATGACAGAAGTAAATAGACACCATAATTTTAAATTAATTTATTTATTGAACATTTGATCCATTTTAATACATATACAAATATTTTGTTGACGCCATTTGCAGATTTCAATGCTTTTACTCTTTCAGGCATAGAACCGAGTTCTGAAATTTTCTCTTGTGGGATTTCTGCCCAGGCTTCATGCAAAAGGTTGAGCAATTCGTGCCGTGATGTTGGTTTCCTGGACTTTTTCCACACAGCTCGATCCAATATGGCCCAGAGGTGTTCAATGGGATTCATGTCAAGAGACTGACTTAGCCATGGAAGTTGCTTGATCCCATTTCTGTCCTGCCATTCTTTGGTCTTTTTTGCAGTGTGGATGGAGCTCCATCTTCCATGAACAGAGTGTTGTTTTTGACCATTGACCAGTGGAGAAGAGGGGGAGAAATCCATCCTCAAGGATAGAAATGCATATCGTAGTGTTGATGTTGCCAACACACTCCACAAGCTCTGACCGACCAGTGCTCCAGATTGCTCCCCACACCATCACTAAAAAACCACCGTGTTTGACAGTTGGCTGCAATCAGTTCAAAGAGAGCTCTTGACTGGGAAGTCTCCAGCTCCAGACATGTCCACTGTCAGAAAATTGAGTAAATTGGGACTCATCTGAAAAAATGACAGTTTGCCAAAACTCCAAGGGTCTGTTGGCCATCTTGTCAGCCCACTTCTTTCTCCTTTGAATGTTGGCTGGTCTCCCATAGTAGCCCAGTTGATGAAGGTACTGCACGGCAGTTCTTGAGCTAACTTATACCTCCTCTGCAACATCTTCTGCCTTGCAATGGGGAGTTTTCTCAATGGACCGCTTGACAGCTCGAAGACAACTTTCTGAAGGCCGAGATTGACCAGAATGGGAAGCTGTGGATTCCTTGCCTTTGCTGGTGAATTGCACAATCACCCGATTGACCGAAGAAAGCGGAATGCCAAGGTTCTGAGCTATCTGACACTGGCCGACTCCACCTTCCGATTGGCGAACAATTTGTTCTCTGAAAATCAGAAAGTTTGTGTGCTCCCTGGGTTTGAGGCATTTTATTATATTAATAAGCTAAGCCATATTTTGTGGACGTATCTCCTCCGAAACTGCCAGACGGATTGTCACCACTTTCGGCATGCGGGTGCTCTGTGGTCTAATGTACAGCATAGGCTATGTGAGATCGTGCCAGACGGACAGGTTTGGGAATTTTGGGCGGTTTTCTAATTTTTACATTCGTTTACATGGTGACGTGTGACGTCACCGCTGAGAGGCTCATGACATATCGGTCATTCGCTGAGGTCATTATGTCTGTCGTCGACAGACCGTCACCGCTGAGAGTCGTAATGCCACTCCTAGAAAACAGCGTCTGCAATGTAAAACCCTCTTCTGCACATGCTACTACCTCAGAAGGTGCATTTGACACAAAAATGTAACAAGAAAACATTGTATATAAAGAAATTCTATAAATCACATTGTGAACACTGGATATATTGACGTTCTAACGAACCTTCACTTTAGAAACTTTGCACGGAGGGCAGGTTTGGCTAGTCGTTAATTGTCATACAAAACACAGGAACTCGTTTCTGCAAATAAATAGTGGAATATTAGTTCAAATCACTGAGTAAAACTGCGTTATACAGATGAAATTAAGAAATTTAAGGTGTCTTTGTACTTCTGTCATGTCTCTGTACCTTTTAATCCAAAGAGCCAAAGTCTTTCGTCTACCAATTGCTCGCGTTTCGTTTTCCCAGTTTTTGTATTTTAAACCTGTACTCACCTCCATAAGACATACATGGAGTAGGTGAAAATCCTTCTCGTATCTCATCACAAATGAGGTGTTGATATCCTGGGAATGCAGTGACTACTATCTGTTGCAAATTATGTGTTAATTATCTGTGATCGCAACAGGTAGTTGAAGCAAGTGGCTGTTTCCTGTAGTGATTAATAGGACATGGGACTTTAAAGAATACATAGTCCGTCAACAAATTGTCATGCGAGTCTGGTCTTGCTGACGAGGCCTTGAATGCTGAAGCACATCAAAGATCAATAATGGAATATAGGCTGACACACCTGTACCTCGCGATTTATGGTGAGAACTCGCACACTTTTGCTTTGTTCGGTAAAAAACTTTAAATGACATTTAAATAGAGCATGTGGTAGAATCTGCATGATTTACAAAGACCAATCAACACTCAAAACAGATTGGACTTTGTTGTTGTGGAACCTTAGTAGTTCATCATCAGCCCATCCGATAATTCTCTCCTTGACCTTTATCATTTGCTCATATTGTCAGTTGTGCACAGAGATAACCAATCGATGTCCTGGGAGCAACTCAGAGATCCCTCACATCTAAGGTGTTGATTCTGGTTAAACTCAGTGATGTAATGAGTTGAAATGGAGCATGTGGCAGTATTTATAGTAGTATCAATTGAACATTCTTTTGCCACATTAAAACATACACACTACAAGCACTCGCATAAAAATTACAATCCAAATATTCAAGCTTTTACCACTTTACCTCGTCAATGCTCGCAGGCCTGCCAGCTCTTGGTCCCTTTGGTATAGCACCGACTGGAGGTGCTGGTTCTCTCTTTCGACAGCTTCCAACTCCAACTGCGTCTCCCGCATAGTCCCCAAGGCATCAGCCACCTCTGAGGCAGAGTACAGTATTTTCAATTATCGATGTGCCTGAGAATCTCAACTGCTGATGATTACCAAAAGTAGTTACGATTGTTAGGAGTTTTGAAAAAATTTTTTTTTAAAAATAATCCAACAGGAATTATGTGCAAACATGGAAAATTATGCAACCAAATCTCACCATTTGGTACCATCTCACCATTTCTGCTGGGAAATGGCCATTCCAAATGACGTGAAAGCTATATGCTTAAAACTATATATATATTTTTTAAACCATACAAGAGGAAGTCAAAAGGTTTTCCCTATAAAACAATCTTCTATTCCAATGACATCAGAAAACTCACCCAGCACCAGGAGGAACGTGTCACAGTGACTAGAAATTATATAGAAAATGACTGACATTGGTGGTTTATCTGGCACATGACCCATTCCTTCATGGTTGCGGGTGGGGGGATTAGGGTTTGGCTGCAGCTGGAATGTGACCTGCAGGGAATATCAAAACGATGCCAGTTAGCTAAACTCTTCACTAAATGAACCTACATGCTCACCCTGATGTATGCATTCGGCATCCGTCTCGCAGCTGTGCTTCCCCGCTACCCGTTGCGCTTCATCAGCCTTTCTTTGCTCGGCCTCCCGACGAGCCTCCGCATGGACAGCCTGCAGGGAGTCCCAAAGCTCCTCTGCTCGGATGCGCTCCACCGCTGTCTCCTGTTGACTCTCAAGCAACTGCTGTCGAAAGGATGCAATTTCTTCTTTGAGAGACAGCCCTGGATAAGAGATAGAGGATGAGAGAGATAGTATGATAAACAATAGTCAAGGTTGTATAATAAAATTAAATCAAAATGGAAAGTGATTGATACGTTGATAGATAATGGATTATTCCGAATATGCATAAGCTATGTAGGATTTTTGATTGTGCATGGCTGTCCTAGCTTGGTGAAGAAAAATCCATTCTTGTGGGTAGAGTGCAAATCATTGCATTCATCAAGTTCAAGATCTGGTTGGTGTTACAATCTGTGCATTTCTTGTGATTTTGTGACCCAAGGTTTAAAATCAAACATGTGCTACGTTGATCGATCGATCAAACATGTGCACAATTTGTTTTCAGATTAGAGTTGTTTTCCATATTATATAGGGGTCAAAGGTCATAATCAGTTACACAATTGAGGTTTTTATCCTGCCATGCCTCTGTATTTCAAACCAATTCAGAAATGAATGAGCAAAATGACACCCTACCAACCCTTCCCTTCCCCTTACTGACTAAAGCAGGTAAACAGTGGTCTAATGCCTTCTTTTCGATTTTATAGGGGTAAAAGTCACAACTGGTCATGAAATACAGATTTTACCATGCCAAGTCTTTCTATTTTAACCAATGCAGACAAGACCTGGCACCAACATACCAGCCCATAAGGAAAATAAATAAATATCATGTGGCTATTGGCCTGGTGTCTTCCTTTCAACTTCACAGGAGTCAAAAGTGAAAACTGGTCCCAAAATTAAGGTTTGTGGTCAGCCGAAGCGTTATATTTAAACTGAACCAAACAAGAGCTGGCATAAAATACCATAAAACACCTATGGACAAAAGCAAGTAAAGATTGGTCTAGTTAGTGTATTCCTTTTGATTTTATAGGGGTCAAGTGGATAAAGTGGGTCGGGAGGAAGGAATAAATAAATAAAATAAATAAATAATGTCGTGTGAGACAGAGGGCCATAAACAATACTGTGGCCTTCAAAAGTATTCACCTATGGCATTTTCTTATGTTCGTCTGCCTTTCTAGTTCATCTTGTATTTCTATGTTATCATATCATGCTCTTCTATAAGTCTTGGAAGGTTGTGATTTTTTAAAATTTATTATTATTGTTATTTAAGATCTCAAAGTTACCATCAAACTAGTAATTATCACTTTGTGCAAATGTGACGAAAACATTTGGATGCCAAATCAATTGGTCTTCTAATTACCTCCACCTGTCTGTATGTATGTCTGTGAGCAGGATATCTCAAAAAGCTATGGATGGATTCAGCTGAAACTTGGTGAACAGGTTGGTTGTGTGACAAGGACAAACTGATGAGACTTTGGTGAAGATCTGGATCCGGACATGATAATTTAATTTTTCCAAGTGATTCTTCACCATTGAGACAGAGGGCCATAAACAATACAGTGGCCTTCAAAAGTATTCACCTCCCTCCAAAGTTTTCACATTTTGATGGCACCTGAGCTTATTTCATGATGCTTTCAAATCAAAGTTTATATATAGAGACTTCCCAAATTACTCCAAAATGAAAAAGCTAAAAAAAATGCAGATTAATATGTGAATAAGTTAGATTAACAGAGAAAATCATTTATTTATTTGTACACATTGCCATGACTCGTGTAAGAGCTAACACAGAACATACTGTCGTGGCCAAAATATTGTCATCCTTGCACTTTTTTCAAATAATGTACCATTTCTTCCAGAAAATTGTTGAAATTAAAAACTCTTTTGGTATCCACATATGTATTTCTTTGGTTTGCAGTGGAACAAAACAAAAAAAGCTGAAAAAAAATTTACTAAATCTTAGCTTATTCCACACAGAAATCCTAAAATGGCCCGAACAATATTGTTGGCACCTTTTAGAAATAATTAGATTTCAAGCAGGTGATTCTCCTTTACTTTGGAATTGAACTGACCTGTGGTGAGTTGCAGGTACCTACAATATAAAAATCACTCATTCAACCAGTTTGAATAGAGAAAAGGAGTCATTCTGCTGCTTTGTGTCACTGTGTGTACCACAATGAACATGGAGAAAAGAAAGAAAACCAGAGAATTGTCTGAGGAGGTCAGATACAAGATTGTAGCCAAACATGGACAATCTCAAGGCAACAAGTCCATCTCCAGAGACCTTGCTATTCCTGTGTCCACCGTACGCAATGTTATCAAGAAGTTTAAGGCCCATGACACTGTAGCCAACCTCCCTGGACGTGGCCACAAGAGAAAACTTGATCGACGATTGCAGCGAAGGATTGTTCGAATGGTGAAGAAATCACCTCGCTCAACTGCCAAACAGAATCAAGTTGACCTTCAGACACAAGGTTCAACAGTTTCAACTCGTACCATCCGTCGCCAACTCAATGAAAGGGGGTTCTATGGTAGGAGACCCAGGAGGACCCCACTGCTGAGAGAGAGACATAAAAAAAGCCCGACTAGAGTTTGCCAAAACACACTTGAACAAGCCACAATCCTTCTGGAAGAATGTCCTGTGGACAGATGAGACCAAATTAGAGATTTTCGGTCAAGCATATCATCTCTATGTTTACAGAAAACAAAATGAAGCCTTCAAAGAAAAACACCTTCCCTAAAGTCAAACATGGAGGAGGTTCAGTGATGTTTTGGGGTTACTGTGCTGTCTCTGGCAATGGGTGCCTTGAATGTGTGCATGGCATCATGAAATCAGGAGATTACCAAAGCATTTTGGAGCTCAATGTTCAGTCCAGTGTCAGAAAGCTGGGTCTCCAGGTCTAAAGCCACACTGGAGTGGTCGAAGGTCATTGGTCTTGCAGCATGACAATGACCCCAAACACTTCAAAAAGCACCCATGAATGGTTCAAGAAAAAAACAAAAACGCTGGACGGTTCTGAAGTGGCCAGCAATGAATCCAGATCTAAATCCCATTGAACACCTGTGGGGAGATCTGAAAACAACAGTTGGGAGAGGGCACCCTTCATATCTGGGAGAACTGCAGCAGTTTGCATAAGAAGAGTGGGACAAACTGCCAGTAGAGAGGTGTAGGAAGCTCATTCATGGCTATAGGAAGTGCTTGACTGCAGTTATTTTGTCCAAAGGCTGTGCTACTAAAACACCTGAACAAGCCAAAATCCTTCTGCAAGAATGTCGAGGTTGTCAATAATTTTGTCAATGCCATTTCTTTATATTTTCTGATTTAAAAGGATGGATATATTAAGTTCTGAATCAGAAACAAATGTTCTGTAATATTAACAGTGAAATCAAGAATTGTGGAGACCAAATACTTTTGTCAATTTCAACTTATTTTGAGAGAAAATTGTGAGTCATTTGACAAAAAGTGCGAGGGGGTGCCAATATTTTTGGCCACGACAGTATAACAAAGGGAGCAGGAGCCAAGAGGGGTGGGAGTGGGAAGCAAAAAACAGTAGGGAGCAGAGACATTAGATCTGTGGAAGGATGAGGGATGGGGTGGGGGTATACGGGGTAAACAAGATGGACACTACAGGGACTTTCCGGAAGGAAAGCAGGGAATTTGGAGGTGGGTATGGGGTGGAGTAACAGGGGTAGAAAAGATCATGGCTTTGTCTGTGGGAAGTCAAGAAATGGTGGTGAACAGCCGTTTTGAAGACCTGGATGATTCTCAGTTGCACAAGTATTCAAACCCTTTCCCGAATTAACCCTTAATCACTTTAGGAGCAAATTATTTGTTTGAAAGGTTACAAAATAAGTGTAAGAGGCTTCATCTGTATGTAATCAGTGGTTTGACTAAAAATTAAGCTCCTCGACTTATCTAAGGAGTTTTCAGGTGAAACTCACTTGGTCAACCAACATGGCAAACATGAAGACCAAGGAGCTTTCCAAAGAAGTCAGACAAAGTGGTGGAGAAAATCCGTTCAAGAGAGGATTATAATAAGATTTCAGTCGCATCACTCATTATCCCTTTGATTATTGTGAAATCCATCATTAAGAAGTGGAAGACGTATCATACCACCCATACTCAAAAATATCTCGTTCCCTTCACAAAGCTGGCCTCTACGGACAGGTGGCTAGAAAGAAGCCATCACTGAAAAAGATGCATCTAAACACTCGCATGAAGTTTGCAAAAAAAAGCATCTTAATGATACTGCAGGAATGTGGAGAAATGTTTTGTGGTCAGATGAGACAAAAATTTAACTTTTTGGTCTAAATTCAAAGTGTTACTTCTGGTGCAAGGCTAACACTGCACATCACCCAGTCAGCACCATCCCTACTGTCAAGCATGGTGGTGGCAGCATCATGTGATTGAGGCTGCTTTTCATCAACAGGACTGGCAAGATTGTCAGGAAAGAAGGGACAAAGGACGGTGCAAAGTACAGGCTCCTTCATGAAAACCTGCTTAAGCCAGCCATGAATCTGAAACTGGGTAGGAGATTCACATTTCAGCAGAACAATGATCCAAAACACAAAGCTAAAGACACACTGGAGTGGTTGGATAAGAAGGAAATACATGTTGTTGAGTGGTTCAGTCAAAGTCCTGACTTAAACGCAAATGAACATTTATGGTGAGACTTGAAGATTGCAGTCCATCAACGATCCCTATAAAACTTGACAGAGATAGAACAATTTTCACATGAAGAATGGGAAAATATTTCATCATCTCACTTTGTGTGCAAATCTGGTAGAGACCGACCCAAAAAGACTCGTAGTAGTCATTGCCTCAAAAGGTGCTTCCACCAAGTACTGACCTAAGGAGTGAAATATTTCACATCCAGTGAATTTTGATTTGTACATGTTTTTTGCAGGTATTCCTGACATGTAACCTCCTCCTTCAACTCGAACAGTGTTTAGTTTGATCTCTCCAGTGATGAATAAAAACGTTCATTTGGAAAAATTGTTTCAACATAATTCGTAATTCATCTAAATGTGGCATTATTGGTCAATACTTTTGCAGGTGACTGTATATAGCACAATATTTCAAAAAGTTGTAGACAGATTACGGTAAACCTTTGTGGATGAGTTGGGTGGGTCACAAGAACAACCCAATTAGATTTCGGTTAATGCCAGGATGCAGATCCGGCCTATAAATGGGATTCAAAAACTGTTTAGCCTGGCGGAGGTATGCACTCTACCATGTGCCATTGTAGTTTTAGGAGCTTTTTGAAGCAGCTCACATCACTGTCGAGATAAACAAAGGCATTTGATGGAACAGTAAAGAACTGCTGGAATATTCATGATAAACACAAACGCATCTTTAAAATACTCCAATAGCAGCATTACCTGAAAGTTTATCAGCATCAATGGATCAAGCTCTGATGAGTCATTCAAAATTATTCCCCAAAGTAAATCAAACAGGATTACATATATCTATCTGCAATCTGCATATATGTTAATGTCAGGATGAATACAACCAGGCAGAGGTGCTTCGTGCAGTAAAAAATTTCATTACGTATGATATCAGCACATTATCTAGCTTCATCGGCCTTAAAATTATCGAAGGAATCAGGCCAAGTACAGTGGAAGGGCTCAAAAAGATCAAGGTTACCACAATCGGTGACACGAATTAGAACGTCTGCTCTGAGTCTGGGAGGTCGCCAGTGCGAACCCTGTCCAAGTCATATTAAAGAAATTTTTTTTAATGTTATGTGCTGCTTCCTTGCTTGATGCTTAACAATTAAAAGGATAGAGCATAGACAAACAACCAGAGCCCAGGCTTTGATGGGCCCCATAGCCTATTCCAGTGTTGAAGTTCAGCATTCATAGAATCATATTTTAGCAATCATCAATGATCCCTTCAACACACCAACAGCACCAAAGAGGATCGTGGAGCCCAAGGGTGTTTAGGGCTTACATTCAGAGTCTTCATGACCATGCTGGTGTTCACTCTCAACGCCAGGGTTCATTTTCATCAGTTGTTGATTTACAAGCATCAGCTGCCTGTGAATGTTCAAAAGAAAGAAGTACTTGTTATTACTATGAGTCATACAACAAAATTTAAATATGCATTTCAATAAAAGACATTATCAAAGCTTTTCGACTTGCACGCCTCAAGATAAAACCGCAAGCAGATGAAGAAGCACCAAATACTGTTAATAAAGTAACAATGTAATGTCCTCAACGTTGATTGGTTGAGAGATAGAAAGGATGGGATTACCTGATTGGTGGAACCACAGAGCATCATGAATAATGAGTAGGCAGAGAAGAATCACCAAAGTACCGGCAGAAACATAATGCTAATTAGCTGAGGGCTAGTTTGGGGGAGGGGGTGGTGGTTTTCATGATGACTTAATGTTGACTGTGGTAGAGTTTCAACACAGTAAAGCCATCATACATATACATACATATACACACACATATATGTACACATATATATGATAACATCACACACACACACACTATATATATATATATATTATTTCTGTTAACGTCTGCGTGTAATTTGACTATCTCCTCCAAAACTGCCGGAAGGATTGTCGCCATTTTCGGCAAGCGGGTGCTCTGTGGTCTAATGAACAGCATGGGCTATGTGAGATCGCACCAGACGGACAGGTTTGGGAATTTTGGCCGATTTTCTAATTTTTACGTTTGTTTGCATGGCGACGTGTGACGTCACCGCTGAGAGGCGTAATTCCGTCATGACATCATCGGTCATTCATGACGTCATTACGTCGACACACACATCACCGCCGAGAGGAATGTGCTCATTTTCCATATACTGGGGTTTCTTAATGTGACGAAGACGATGCCTAAATTTCTAAGCTGGAATTGGATGACAACGTCAACCCATCGACGGCCGCATTTATTCCCGTTCGGTCGCCATCGCTGAACTGTTGTCCGGTAAGTGCTGCCGTCTATCCAAAAAATATGAACTAGAGCAGTGCTTCTCAACCTTTTTCACTCGAGGCCCACTCTGGCTCTGAGGAAATTTTCGAGGCCATCATACAGAATCGTAATGAGAAAAATGGCAATAAAACTTAATGCCAAAACAAATCATTATGCTACCTTTAATGAGACACTTGAGCTTGCTTCTTGGAAATAAGATGGTCAAGTCGTGGTTTGATGGGGACAGGCTCACACGCAAAGTGGCATTCAGAGTGTCTGTTTTTAGACTATTTCGTGCTTTTGATTTTGTCACAGTTACAGTCGAGAAGCCCGATTCACAGAGATAGGTTGTGGTGAATGGTAAAAGAAATCTGATGGCACGCTTTGACAAAGAAGTGTATTCACTGCTTGCCAATATCCAGAATGAAGGAAGGTCTACTTGTGCATGCTGAAGCTTCAGACTACTGTCTGCAGAAAGTTCCATCAGTTCATTTTCATAAGTACAACGGACAAGGCCACATCTTCTGAAGCAGGATCCACTGAGAAAGGGTTCAAAATCCAAAGGTTTCCTTGCCTTGGGTCCTCTGGAAAGTAGTCTGCAAACTTTTGTGATAACTCGGTCAAATGCTGGATTATGAGCCCAGATATATGTCTGTATGAGGAGTGGATTCCAAAGTTTCACTCAGAGGTGGAAACATCTCAAGTCGTCCATCCTTCACTTTTCTGTTCCAAAGAACAAGCTTTTTTTGAAGCCTTCAATTTTGTCAGCAACCAAGAACACTGAACTGTTCCTACCTTGCATTGATATGTTGAGCTGATTTAACTGGTCAAACACATCTGACAGGTAAGCCAATTTGGCACAAAAGTTATCATTACTGAAATGATCAGCAAGTGGTGAGTGTTTCTCTTCAAGGAACATGTGGACTTCATGTCTCAGTTCAAAGAGGCGATTTAAGCAT
>CM068956.1:175456372-175471133 GCA_035128595.1 Eptatretus atami
CTCTCCGGCCTCTCTCCAGCGACCCACTGTTCGGCACGGCACGGCAGGCTGTGCTCCAGGCTCCCCCGACTGCCCTCCACTGGACTCGAACCCCGGCTCCAAGCTCCAGGCTTCCGCTCTCTGTGGGGCTCAAAAATGGCAAACGCGAGTTACGAGAGTTGGAGCGAGCAACGTCTGAGGGAGTACAGGGACCCTGCATGCAAAAAGACACAACTGGACTATGATATCTAGGCTTGTGTCGCTAAGTTTCATCAAAGATCGGCATGGCAAACGTCATGGAGCTATGCTCTGGAGAGAGTCACAACAGACAAACACAGCGAAAAATAGTGGTCACTGCTGGCGCCCCAGCGACCAATAATCAACAAGGGCGGGTATGGGGGCAGTATAACGGCATTTTTGAGAGGAATCATGGCAATGATGATACATTGTGGACTGTGGTTCGGTCCCGCGTGGACGAGAAAACATTAAATACCGAATTGAGTAGGGTCATCAGGTATGTACCTTATTCGCACTCGCGACGAGCGAGAGATACTGATAATGGCACGATGAGAATACTGCCATGATAATAAGGTGGAGAACGGCGACCACATTTGAAAAATCCTAGAATTTTTATGATAAGTAATCTGAAAACACCAACCAAAGTAGAAACGTGTCGAAAAGGTACAGACGAAGAGATATCCACTAGAAACCAAAGGTGAGACGCGAAATTGCAATAAATAGTCTAGTTGGGATATGCTGGCTGAGAAATTCTAGAACAGGTGGGAGAGATATGGATGGTACAAAGTAAGACACGGTTCGAAGATACACACAAGACGAGCCATCTCCACCAGTCTGCCACACCAATCGCTGTTCTCTGACATCATTCAACCCTCTCTACACCACACACACACACACACAGCGGAAGGCAGACGAGCGAGACGTCACATCCAGTAACGCAGGGGCACACACCCACCACACACACACACGTAGTGAGGGACCCATGAGGGGGAGCTCTGGGGAAGGGTGTCGTGACCCGAGACAGTATGGAGCAGGAATCCCTGCTACCTGAGCTTATGCCTGCAGCTTCAGCGCCTATTGCAGGAAAGACACTAACGATGCAGTGAGGATAGTGCCCTGGCACCTTCGAGAGGCCACATATCACCGTACCAGGCGCTTCGGGTCTGGTACCCGGATGGACGTCAAGAGCGAACGCGGTTGCACGCGGAGCTTGGGGGTTTATGGAAACCAGGCATCGGCACATGTTCTCAAGACCTAGTTCTCTCTGTGTAGGTGGATGGGCAGTACAATTCCGCACTAATTGCTGTGGTATTTGACCGTCAGTAATTGACTTTTTGCGAGTGTGCCGAAAATGCGTGTCCTGTTCCCAGGAGTCATTAGCATTCTTAATGAGGTATGATGGAATGAAGGCACCTCTCGCTGAGCGTCCATTGGATGACAAGCCGATAACCCGTCTGCGATGTGGATGAAGACCTGCCCTGGTTGTTGTGGAACTGAAAATAGTCTACCCGAGCGTGTGGTGGGATGACAAAGATTCCTCTTCAATGACGAACAATGGAGTACACACGCATGCATCCTCGTGAGTGACTATCCTTGTGTTTTGGCGAATACCGGCATCTTCTCGGCTTTTTGTGACAATGACTTGTGCTTGCGTCGTTGGTGAGTAGTATGGTGTCTGTTGTGAGTGCAAAGTCAGCGCACTAGCGACTGTAGTAGATCGTTCTTCGCATTCTAGCAGGGAGCAAGGGAACGTGAGACAGCTTAGATCACATGCCTGTCAGCACCTCGTCAGCTCGAGAATAGTCTTCTCTGACATTGTATCTTAGGGGTCGTGTAGCATGGTGTTTGTCTCGCGTGTGATGCAGGTTCCGTGCGCTCATATCTGCCAGCTGATGATGTCGCGCGTCTGCCGGTCCTGATTTGTTGTCGACGCACGACCTGCGACAATTGGCCTCGACTTCAGACTTGACTTCTTGTACACATCAACACACTGAGCGTCCACGGACCACTCAAAGACCGCGGTAGGTACGCGGCCTCGGCACGTATGGATTCCACCTTTGGGGGTGATGTCTTCTTAGACGCTATATGTCTTGGAGAGTCGAAACCTATTATGTTCTTTGAAGTGGTTCGGGTAGGATAGGAGCAACCATGATAAGCAGCTGGCTGAGTGAGCTGGTGCGGCGTCATCCAGTGATGTGACTGCATCTCCGGCCCTGTTTCTGGTTCTTTTCTGCCATGTACTGGGATGCGCTTTACACTTGCGTCTTGAGGCAAGATTTCAGCCAGCTCGTGACTGGGTTCAGAACTGTTTTGCCTTGCGATAAAAAGGACGGTTTTTCTTTTTCAAAATTCTTTTTCATAAAAGGTCTGCTGGAGTATTTTCAAAAATCGGTCCGTAATAAACGAAATGCCCGGTCCGGAAACGTCCCCGCGCAGATTTGATCAGAAAGCGCCTGGCAAATTGGAATGAACCAGTAAATGCCAAATTTTTGATGCTTGTATCATAATTTGCACGTTTTTCTACAAGCTGGCTACACTAGGAGAAGCCGCGAGACCGATGGTTTCGGCAGCATTATTGACCGGAAGCCGCGACCGTACGAAAAACCACGCACGTACTCTTTTCCGTCAAAACTATGAGACCCAAAAGGCAAAAAATAGATTAGATCGACATTTTTTCTATATGTTGTAAATTGTGGACATTAACGGCACAGCTTCTAGGAAATGAAATTTGCGAACGAAAAAAATCGACAAAATAAAATAGTTCAAGTGGGCGTGGCTCAAGCCCGTAACAACCTGTGGGCGGTATTGTGAATTTTTGAATGTGGAGCGGCCCCTTCATACCAGGGCGATTAAAGACATCAACTAGACGGATGGATATCTAGGCTTGTGTCGGCCAGAGGAATTTCAGTGTAGAATGATCGTGTAAAGCCTCCATGGGCAGTCGAGAACGTCCACGTGCGTCGCCCGACGGGTGTCTCGATTGCTCTGGAGAGTCAGTCACAAACAGACAGACAAGATAAGCCACAGGTACACAGCGAAGCAGGTTTCCTCTCCGATGACGCGTGAGCACATGAAAATAAGTGGTCCCACGTGCTGGTCCGGGCTTTGCCCGCGAAGGCCGCGGGGAGAGCGAAGCCAATAACACAACCTGAAGTGTCCTCGGATCCGTTTGTGGCTGCCATCATGCATACGTTACAGATAATGTTTCAGTTGGTTGGGCGCGAAGGTCACATGGTTCTCATGTCTGGGACGAAGATTTCTTGGAGGGTCATGTCGCGCTTATGATGTGATCAGACGGAATGCGCGGGTATAGTATTACACTAAGGACTTGTTTAGGACAGGTCATCAGTGGTTTCGGTGAGGGACTGCTGAGTGGCAAAACACATGTCTATTTGATTGACCAGTCCAAAGGGATTCTGCTCTGGGGTGGGGGGAACCCGGCGAGGGGGGGGGGAGAATCGTTGCTGGGGCTTTGAGCCTTTTGAGGGATCTGAGGTGCAGAGTGTGGACGCTGTGGGCGGCCTCATTCCATTGTATGTATTAACCACATTTGTGGATGTTCGTCCCGGCCAGAAGGAGATCCTGCGTAGCCCGAGAGAAATATGCTGGTACACACCAATCCGTTTGTTCAATGGTTTAATAATTGCTTGCGTCATACCCCATGGTTACGTTCCGGTCCCAAGGGGAGGAACCCGGGTATAAGGTGATTCGACTGCATGATAAAAGAAGAGGAATTGACGGCACTGCACACAAAGGCAATGTTAGTACAGATTTTTTACGAGGAGTGTGGTCCTTGCCAAAATGAACGATCATTCGTGGCCAATGGCCCTGTATATCTAATAGCTTTAAGAAGGTGTTTGACAATGTACCTGCGATCAAATGGACGGAGGGAAATTAGTCCAAAGCCGTGATGGGCTTGTGGAGTGGCCTGGTCAGGTAGCTAATTGAGCTTGCAATGGCCTTGAGATAGGGTTAAGCAAAGAGTGGGTGCTGCTGAGTCCAGAAGAGGGAGGGGAAGTAAAATTAAATAAAAGGGGGCAGCCTCCAGGGTCACCAACATCTCGAGTGGACCACGAAGCCATCTCAGGCAAAAGAGCAGGGTGTGATGAATAAGACGCGCTGCACTCCATCTTACTATGGTGCGCATGTCAACTTGGGATAAGCTATTCAAACGGATTTAGTGTATACTAGATGGGAGTGGGGTTTTGAGGAGTTAAATTAAAGACCCAGAGTAAGTTTTCCAATTTGGCAGATGACACTTCATGGGGGACATGAGTTGTTCCCTCATGGAGCCCGTGGAACACAAAATTGCTTGTAGTTAGGATGAGGTAAAGAGGATTGGATTGCAGCATGTATGAAGGGGATTTTGAGTGGATCATGGGAATTCATGATAGAGTTTTTTGTCTAAGGCTAGACAGTTGCGCACAAATTGGGCGAGACACGCGATTTTAACCTGATAGCAGAAAGATGTGTGATAGGTGTTGGTGAGGCGACATGTAGGCCGTTGAGAAACGATCTGAGTGTTGAGTATTAGAAAAATAGAGAAAGTGAATTAGTGACGAGGATGCATGGAGGAGAGTGGTAAAATTTGGAGCCGTGTCAGACTAGACAGGGAGCACGACGAATTTAGTTCGAGCGCAGTGAGGACAGGAGTTCATTGGAGGATGGGTAATTGTGAGATGGTGATATAGTTGGGTGACCGGTGTGGTGTAGAGATGAGTGTGGGACCACGCAGGGCCAAGTGTGTGAGTGGAAGTGAATTGTGATATGCATAGTGCGAATGACTGTTTATTGGGGGGGGTCTGCGGTGGCAGGAAGTGAGTCACCCACCCAAAGTGAACCCGACCGCTAGGGGGAGGCAGTTAGAGGTCGGGCTCCAACCGAACACGCCCTGCGCTGAATTTAGGCCGCTCGTAGCCTTCAGATAAATCCGAAAGGTCATGGGTCGTGGGCGCGTCAAGTATTCAAAATGGGTAAGGCCCGATAAGTGGGAGTATTCAAAATCGGTCATGTCAAATAGATCGAGGAGAGGCCAGTCTTTTGTTGTGTCAAAGAAGAAGAGAACGACCAGCCGTTGGAGGGTAGCCAGGAGTGTTCGAAATGGGGCCGGGCTGGAGTGCTGGGACTTGTGGAAAGTTGATGGTAGTTGGATATTGGTGTCATCTATTGAGATGTAATAAATACGCCCACCACATAGAGACTAAGCCCCGGACGAGTCGGCACGCAGTGCATAAACAACGCGCCAAGGGCCGAGAGAGGGCAAGCTACGAGCGAACTCCTCTGTAAGGGGGCACGGCTGAAACTGTGCGGGCACGATCACGAGCTCGCGGCCCGTGGAGGAAATGTAGAGCAACCCGTAGGGCCCTAGCGAATCCGATGCGCGCACGTCAGAGTCCCGATAGTGGGCAGCGGGGCGAAGTTACCCCCCATCCGGGAGCCAAAAGGACCGCGAGGCAAGTCACCGGAACCCCAAACACGACCTTTGAAGAGATAGAGAAGAGCATCAATTTCCGGCACGCGTGGGGCATTTATGCCAGATCGAGGCTAAGCAAATTCTTTCCCCCGCACAACCCAACCTCATTTATGGGTAGCAAGCAACCATGCTGAAGCCATGAACCTAGGGCATACACAGGAGGCACTGCGGACAGAAACTGGGCAGCTGTTTACGTTAGTATGAGCAAAACAGAGGGGGGAGTGCGACTGTCATCTGTTTGAAGCAATAGTTGGGACGAGGGGAAGCCAACAGCAGTAGGGAAGAGTTATACGAGCATTGAGCTCACCAGCAAGGCTAAATAACGATATTACAAGGAACCAAGAGGACTGTAAACATTGATGCGATTTCTAGTTAGTCGAGATGGAGGCGGAAAACTCCCATGAGAAATATTTGCAGGAGAGAGAGCAGCCCAAATTTGATAATGGAACACACACGACACAACAAGGCAGATGGGAAATCACATCAGGCGCTTAATTTAGCACAACCCGATAGTTTTAAAAGTGTGAGCAGAGCAGTGACCTTGGAAAAGCCCCGGGTAGTTGTCAGGTGTAAGAGTCAAATGTTGGCGCGTCGGTCTTTATTGAAGCTTCGCAGCTCGAGTAGAGATTAGGAGATGTAAGGCTGAGCCTTGGTAGCACCAAGACGGCTTGGAACTGTCGCCTCGTGGCGTCTTCGACGTTCTGGCTCGAGTGAACCCCGGTGCCAAAGCTCTATAACAGCACCCTGCAACTGCCAGCACGATGCCCGTAACTTGTAGGCCCACCTGAGAGCACCGAGGACACGTGAGGGTGAAGACTAGTAGCACACCCTTGGGAAAGACACAAACTGGACAGACACGCTCTGAGGAGCCATTCTGAGGCTATGGGCATGAGCAAGGCCCTATGCGAGCGGCCAGAGAGACCAGGCTAAGGACGGCACGTACTATCATTCTGAGTATCGCATCCGGCAGGCTTATAACCCAACTGCCGGCAGTCTCCAGACGGGAGGGAAAGTTATTGAGTCGTCCAGGATCAAACCTAGGCCTGAATCAGGATAGTTATGGTTAGTCACACCTAGCACACACGTTGCCACGGACAAAGGGGGGAGGGGGTAGGAGACTGCGAGTCACTACCAGATTGATAACACACAGCGCGCACACATCCATATATAAGGGGTGGACTAAATTCTGTTGTGGTGTTTTGGGCTCGGCCAGCGACTACTCCGAGAGTGGCAAGTATGGCCGAGTAAATGGCACTGATGGAATTAGGGAACCAGAAGCGCGGTGCAGCAAAGTCCGCTGATGTGGGGGGAGTGGAACCAGTAAGGGGGAGGTGTGGGCTGGCTGGAGCCCCCGTGTGCCTCAGCAGGGGGACCGACTCAACCACAGAGAATGAGTAATGTTGTACTGCTGCGTTGGGCTCCGCATTGGCCGAGGAGCGACGGCGAAACCGCTCGTCACCATCTCTCTGATTGGTCGAGAGAGACGCAAGGTCCTTCATTGAATAAAACCGCGCCACTGCGAGCGGTTATGGCGTCAGGAGATGGAGCGAGGCGAAGTTTGTTGTTATAGTTAAAATGTAAAAGAAAACCCTAAACTTCAAAATAACTCTGCAGCGGCACGAACCTATGTCTAATCATCCCCATTGAGACACAGGGGATGGATTCTAACTATACACATATACTTAACGAAATAACTGAGGGCTAGAAACCCTGGCGAGGACCATAGCTCTGTTGTGTTGGTCGTATGGCACATGCTGCCAGAATTCATAAACAATAACCAAGATATGGGAGGTAAGCAGGCAGCACAACACTCCCAAGAGGCCACGCGGCTTGCCAGGTCAAAGACTGACTATGAATAGGGGTTTTACGGTGTGTATTTGGTGTGACTGGGGATCATGTTATCAGGATCCCAAGCAAAGATGCTTGTGTCTCAAATCGAGTATAGTATCATGCCTTGGGAACTTTAGTGGAGGCCTCTGGGCACATCTAGAATATTGTGTGCGGTTTGGTCAACAACTCAGGAGGACATAGTGATGCCATACGAGATGGTTCGTGTTGCCTTTGCCTGGCACAGGGAGCCTCACATGCCTGCTTAGCCGCTTGTTTGCGTTTGCCCCGTGGTCCATTTGATTCTGGGCCTAGCTAGACTCAGCTAATGAGGAAGGCGGCTGAAGGAGAAGGCGCTTTATCCCAGCAGAAGGAGGCGGTTACGAGGAGATACTGATATGGAGATGTTTACGATAAATGAAAGGTATAGACAAAGTAAGTACCGATGAATTATTCAACAGAGTAGACAGTGATAGGACCTAGGGGCCCCATTAGCCTGAGAGTAAAGAAGATAGAGAGTTAAGACAGATAGCAAGGCAGGGGACTTTTAACTCAGAAGTCGTTATAAATTGCATGGAATAGGCTCCCTAAAAAGGTCATGGCAGCAGTAAACACCGATAGCACACCAAATGTGCGGCCAAGGAAGTTTAACATTAGCCACGAATTCTGTATGAGTGGCGGGCAATGAGACCTCTGCTGCAAAGGCACGTGCATCCCATCATGCTCATTTTGTGTTTTGCGACCATCTCCATTCCATTTCCCGCTGCATCAACTGACAACTGGGAAAGGTGGAACTGAGTATTTGAACGTGGTATATCCTCTGGAGATGTCCTCTTGTACCACAGATCACAGTCCTAACTTTCTCAAGTGTGTAGTCTATATGAGTACTATTGGAGAATGGGTGATATGGTGTTTGATGTGCAAAAACTCGAAGTAACTAATGCCTTCGGGTTGATAATGACCCCCACCTGCATGTTTCGTTTGCGCCGCCAACCTTCCTACGTTTCAAGTTCTGTCGGCCAAATAGATCCTGTAGAGTTGGGTTTAGATTAGTTACGCAAAAAGAGAAAAACCCAGCGAGAATTAATCATGAAGAAGGAAATGTTATTTAAGCAATATTAAAGGAAACATTTTGCCGATATTTAAAGTAATATGTTATCGCTTATACACTCACAAGTGTAGAGAGATTTCCGAAGGTAGGTCTGTTGCTGTATCCGATGATGTGGGACAACTTAACCACAATGCTGGATCAAGGCATGATGGGGCAATGCCTCCCACCTGCATCTAATTTTCCTTATGTATTTGCTTGTGTAGTGATGCTTTGCGTATGTATTCAAACAAATAAGCATAACGAAAAATTTGACCTGACACTCCAGGTGGAGCCCAAAAGTCTACGTAAGTATGTAGGAGGGGAAGGCGAGCGCTCAGTGTTACGAAATTTGGAAATTCGATTTGCACACATAAATGACTCCGTGTTCTTTAGATCAGCTAATGTCGATAAGTGCCTGTTCCCTAGATAGGCTTCACCTTTCCACATTACATTCTAATCATGTTTTTAGAAATCGACTCTAGTGACAGCTGATAACCTGATCGATTTATAGTTAGGTGAAAGCGGCATACTAAATATGATGGACGTACGCTTCGCGTTCCTCCTCTTCTGCGAACAGGTAAGAAGCATTACTGCTGGCGTAACAGCCCTCCCAGCTCCTCTTGAGAAGCCGTCCGGCTTTTGACTTCATGATGTCACAACTTCCCTCCCACCCGTGGTTGAGCGGGATGGAGCACGAGGGCATGAGTATCGCTCTGAGGGTCAAAGGCTTTCCACGAGAATGTTTCCTGGGGAGGCGAGGAATTGGGCTAAGGGGGAAGAGGCATACGGAAGAGATTTCTTTTGTTCGTGTGCTGAGTCTTGGAGAAGGGCGTTGAGGGAGGGTCGTTCGAGGCCAGAGCCGAGTCGATGGAATTTGCTCTGCTTCAGGCTTTTCGTCTAGAGGGTTGAGGCCTTCGGCCAAGCAGCTTAGTTTGCTATCGGAGAATGGCTCAGTGACTTCGGCTGCGGCCTGAGTCTGGAGAAGGGCTTGTTGTGGCTTAGGTGGGTCACTTTCAGGAGATCTTTTGGGTTCCGATTCGCGGCTTTCTGCTTTGGCTCGGGTACTTGAGCTTTGTCTCTGGCTATGTCTCGAAGGGCTCCTCTTGTTGGAAGCGTTCAGTTCAGAGCCAGATTCATTGCTCCCCGCGCCCCCCCTCCCCGAGCTGCGAAAGGGGTGGTCTTTGTATGTCCGGTCTTGCTTTCGTTGGAGCGTCATCTTGCTTCTTCTTCGTTGTCCTGTCTGTGCAGTCGAGAAGCTTTTTGTTCTCCTCCATAGGTTTCTTTTGGTCCCCGGTTGTCATACGGACCTAATCCTCCAATCCGAGACCTCAAATTCTCTTCGGAACGCGTATTGTTCGGTCCTATGCGGACAATCGGAAACTTTGTCGCGGAGCGCAGGTCGGAGCGAGTTGATCAGATGCTTAGAATGCGCCCCAGGAAAGGGGGCCTTCCCGCAACACTGTTGCCTCGTCTCACACCAGCACGTGTTGAGAAGCCGCGGGGAGGAATTCGCGGGGATCGGAAAGATCGCGGCTCACCGCGATTAGGAGGAAGTTGACAGGCACATATCGATTTGTATGGGCTCGCTTCCTGGAGCGTAAGATTTCTCTTCGCTGGGACAAACGCCTCGGAGAGGGTATCGAAACAACTTGAAAGACACCGGGACACAAGGTGGAGAGGTTCGAGATCGGCTCTGGGTTTCAGCCTCAAGAGCCCAAACACCTGTCCTCTCCGATGCTGTGGAGAACGAGAATTATGCTAGCGCCAAAGGCCCTTCAAGAGCCACCATCTCCATTGAGATTTGTGCTGCTCGTTTCGACCGTGGTGTGGTGGGCCCGTCCTCAATAAGTACAAGAAACATTAACTATGCGTTAAGTGCGTATGGGTGATACTCTGTACATAATAAGTTGCATTCAGCGGTTTTGAGTCCTTTCTGGGGCTTGCTCGCATCTTGTCCCTAAGCAAGCGTTGTGGAGTTCTTATGGACGCCAGATGATCTAAATCTTCTTTTGTGTTATAATGGCGTTTTCCAGAGAGCTCCTCCCATCGGATTTGATATATTTTTTGTATATCATATCTTTTAATGCATTGAGACTCATCGACCACTCGTTATCATAATTTGACCTAGATGTACAAATAAATGTCGTGTTAGTACGAAACTCTTAAAACGTAAAACTGAACCCTACGGATTTTCAACGAATGCCGGTCATCTCTGAACCGATTTTCGAGAGAAATTCTTTAGAGAGCCCGTATTGATAAAATCAGGAAATAAATTTTAGTGCTTGAAGTTATGCTTGTTTGACCTGTTTAAACTTAACCCGACTAGAAAAGAAATAGGAGAAGTCCTATAATGGTTTGTAATGGGATAAAAATCCGCTCGGACGCGAACTGAGCGAGCGGGCTCTCACAGGCTCGTTTCCCGGTGTACAAGATTTTCCGTTGCAGAGCATTGAATCGTTTTAATGACCTTTTTAAGGTAGTATTTGTTTAATCCTCTTTATTCTTTGGCTATCAACTGCCGTCTCGTTGAGACTAAGCAACAGTCAAGACTTTACGTAATCGCATAGTCCGTCGGCGATCTTACCTGCTGCGTGGACCGAGAAAACGCTGGCATGATCTAAGGTGTGTTAAAAACACAATCGTAACCTGTGAACTCTGAACGTCGGCTAGTTTTGCAACGGCTGTTGTCGGAAAAGCCCGCGACTAGATTGTGCCCGCTCCAACATTTTACGCTTTCGGTTTTCCTTGAAAAAAAAAGGTCCGAGCGGATTAGGCCAGGTACCCGGGTTATTGGAAATAAAGCTAAACCAGCGGTCGCGACGGTAACTGAGAAAAAATAAAGAACCCCGTACAAGTTCTCCAGTTTTAAGTTTACTTGCATAAAATTATTTATGGGTTGAACGCCGGTACGGTGGTGAGTTGGTACAGATACAGGGTGCGAGAGTGAGATAAAATCTAACTAACATATATATATTGTTGCGGGAATGCGCGGCTGGGATGGAGGGTTCTCCACACCGGATTATAAACTATCGGACATGAAACTAACTCGTTATAAACAGAGGTATTATTTCTAGTGAGTATTATATATCCGGCCAACCATATTGTTGGGCGGGGTCGGGTGAGAAGTGCCACGGGGTGGGGGGAGCTTACTCTCGGGTTCGCGATACGCAGACATCCCTGGAATTACAGTGCCGTACAATCGCACCGAGGGCTAAGTCTGTGATACAGCGTATCATATTACTCCGTGACTTTCGGAGGACCGTGGGAGTGGTGGGTGTTCGCTAACACGAGTCCGTTCCGGGTTTATAAAACACCAATGGTTCGCCAGTGCACAGGCATGCCGGGCACGAAGCCAATGCGTTTCTAATCGCGAATATCCAACTCAACGACAGCAGGCTGTGTGACCTAGAAACCGTATACCTGTACCTAACCGGTCCTCAGACGTTTGGGGTAACTATTGAGGATTACCGACCCCGGGTTATCGCGTTTCAGACTTAAGTTAGAGTTTGCTACTTGGTCAGATAAACGTGACGGAGCTACGTGAATGATCCGTCTTCTGCCAAGTGCCTGTAGGCATGTTCGGGTTTTTAATAGTAGGGAATGTCGGAGCGAATTGTTTCTCAGCGCGAAGGAGACCCCCGGCAGGTACGAAGAATGGACTCAAGCGAGCAACTATCACGTACGATGACAGATTTTGGGAACATGGGGACACAACACACGAGTAGAAACCATTGCACACAATGTTAATATCAAATTAATAACCCGTTATAACTAGGAACTATGGAGTTATGGGTTTTTTCGGAAGGGAAACTCTCAACGAGATAAACCTTAATCCAGACATGAGGTCAAACAAACATGACAGATGCAGACGAAGACGAGAGTTACTGTGGTGATGTTTCAAATGGACAGAGGAAATTGGCGCTGTATACCGACACGAAGTCGCTGGCATTTCAGCCGTAACTTACGCAGAAACGGAAACGTCTTAGACCGATGTGCTCCACACGTCTGATGTCGACGCCACACAGCTTTCGAGCGCCAAAAGACGTCGGCCGGGCCTAAATGAGGGAATCCAAATGGAGTGGCGTCGTGCCATATTTGCTCGCAGCGGTACACCTTCTGGTACGCACTCGCGTCGCTTAGCAGTTAGGAGTACCGAGCGGCGGCGAGGTCCAAACTAGCAAGTCCCCACGCGGCAAAAGGACTAGGAATAGCCAGAATGCGCCCATGATTTTGGTCAGAATATCGATGCTGGGTTCAATGAAGAAAAGGACAGAGAGCCTCCTCACCTGATATCCTTGCACGTACAATGGGACAACATTATAAATCCTCCAGCTAAATGTCCGGCCTGCCTAATCACAGGCCTCCTTCACGAAGCAGATCGCCAGATAAATAACTAGCGACCCCTAAACAAGCAGATCAAAACGAACTCCCCACTCTCTCACAATAGTAATTTACTGTTATACAACTCGCACAGGCTAGTGAGGAAAGATTCCTGAGGGCAGACAGACCTTGTCATGCAGTCCTCCCTGGCCTTTCCTTTCGGGTAGCCCATTCTAGGGCTTGCTTTGTATCTATTGCTCCAAGGCTACGATGAATTGTACTCAGACACTCTGGTTGTGTGTCGGGTGCCCGAGGTAATCAGGTTTCTCTCTCCGAGCAAGGTAATATCACTACTGGTTATCCGTGTTTTCTGACACTGCAGCATATGCTTCGAAAGCCCGACACAGGCCGCTTACGGAAAGTCGGGACAACCTGGCAGTATTTTTAATTTACATCATCTAAGTATAGTATTTATTTCATTAATCCAACTTCCTGCTTTTTGGGTCGCGATACAAAAGGCAGACGAGGTCACGGCTCTCTGTTAGCACTAGTCATCTTTTTGGCCACTCCCGCACAGTTATCCCCCTCCACGCTGGGCGCCGCGGATCAGTGATCTAAAGTTGTCGGTTAGAGAAGGAAGGAAGGAAAGGAAGAAGATAGCTCTCGGCTACAGTTAATTACTGCACCATATTACGAACAATAACCTCCTCTTAACACCCTTCCCGATCATGTTCACTGTAACGTCCATTATATACCAAAAGTGCTGGCTAAACATGAGCACTTAATGGGGATTCTGGGCTTAATTCTATATTTATTTAGGCATACAAGTGGCCATATTTCCGCACATTACTAAATATTATAGGCGCTTGTCTTTAAATAATTAACGAGGTGTGTTTTACAAAGAACGAAAGTATAGCGAAGACCCTTATTTTCTGCCGTGTCGCGTGAAACATGAAGTAGGGAGGCGCGTGGTTTGTGCACGTATGTAGGGCCGAATGCCTAATACAAAGTCGTATACGCGCGATTGCAATTATTTCCCCCCCACCGCCTGCAGAAGTGTTAGTGCGCTCTACGACAGACTCGAGCGCGTGATGACGACTCAGGAAGGAAGTGTAGTGAGCACCCGTGGATTTCGTTTTGTGAGCTGGTTACCTGTCGCACACTTCGTGGCAAGTAAGTAGGGATAGACACGACATCTGCGTGGTGGCGCAGATTATCACTCGACTCTCCGATCCAAGTTATGAAGTAACTGGCGTGCTGGCGTGAACCGCCGACAAGGAGGCTCGGCGTCCTCGTAGGCCTCGAGTGGCGGCCTGGTCGATTGTGGGTCCTGATGTCCGAGCCGAACGGCTTGGCGCAGAGCGTTCAGAGGAACGAACGCTGGCCCTTTGGCTCTTTCAGGCAGTCCGGTGCTGCTCTTAATAGAGTCCGCCCTTCCATCGGCCGTCGTTTGGACTGTCCGGGAGCACCGATCCTGCGCGCGGATCACGTTATGAGGTACGAGGGGATGGTCCGGCTCACACGGTTTTGGCGCTCGATTCTGAAACTCTCCGCCAGTCATCTCAAAGCGACGAGAGGGAGACAACCGCAAGACTTGTAGTTCGGGCTCATTGGTCTCCTGTCTCTCATATATCCTCATAACAAACGGCAACGCAGCAAACGGCAAGGACGGCAGGGGACTCGCGCTCTCAGCTCTACAGTCTCCCCTCCGCCTCCTCCAGCTCCTCAAACCTTGCATCGATTCGAATCGATCTGCAGACTCCAGACTCCAGACTGACGCAGTCCCTCGTAAAATGCGGAGACGCGAACTTAGCGAGTTCGCTAAGCACTACCAGGAGTAGTGAGAGAAGCGCGTGAACTGCGATGAAGCGAATGTGCGCACTTGTCGTCATCTGCGCGCCGTTATATTGGATGCCGTGAGGGCGAGTTTTGATCTTCCGCGGATCTCTCACTCTGATACCCCTGTCAATCCGCTGGCTCTTCCGCCCCTTTTTATTTTGATAGCCGAATTGTCGGAGCTCGGAAGAGAGCGGTATCCGTGGGTTGAATCATCG
>CM068956.1:175483866-175505355 GCA_035128595.1 Eptatretus atami
AGGGCGTATCTTACAAAGATTTTTGGATATAGGGACATTCCAAATTCTTCCAAGAGCACAATGGCGGCCATTTTACAAAATAGCCGATTTTGTGTTGTACAAGGAGGATACATGTGGATACAACTATATTTAAGAAGCATACCAGTGGTTTTATTTAACTAATATAGATTCTAGCAAATAAGAAATAGCAAATAAAGGTGACAAAGCGTGAATAAACCATTTATTTGGTCATTTTTTGGTGCATTTTTGCCCTTTTGGACGGTTTTCTACAACAAACTCTTCAAAAAACTGTTATCAAGCACCATGGAATGACTGTTGTTCATTTAAACACTCTTGAACTCAGGAAGTGCTTCTGTTTGATCCTAACATCAACTTACAGAGTCAAAATTATACAGTGGAACCTCTAGATCCAGGTACAGAGTCTACTAGATGCATGGATACATGTGTACATGTTACATAATTATCATCTGTGATCTCTCTTGTCCCAGTTCTACTCTCTTGTACACTCCCCACCACAGTGATATAGAGCTGTGCACTGGAGTGCAGCCTTGACACACTTGCACTGTCCTCTGCATCCCTTTTTGCAGCCACACCTTAGTAGTTGCCGACATGCCTCAGTTGCCTCTGGGAGGGTTGTCCAGTATATGTCCCAGCCATTATCGGTGTGAACCACCCCCAGTCACTGGGCGATGGGAGCTCTGGTGTGGACACCATCATCTGGCCCCAACAGTAGCCGGCTTGGTAGGTAGCTCTCTTGATGTGCTGTTTCAGGGCTTCACGAGTTGGTGGGAGAGCATCTATTGATCTGCCATTCTGGGTGAACAGATGCTTGCGACACTCATTGACATGTTCCTGGCTACTGGTGCGATCATAGAGCACAACAACAAAACGCTCCAGTGCATCCATGTGGTCATCTACTGCTGAGAAGTTGGCGTGGCAGCCAAGGCACAGAATGCTGCAGTGACATCAGTGACCTCATCACAGGCTTTCCAGGTTTCCGATGCTTTTTTCTTCCCCCTGCCTCCGAAGCTTGAAACGGTGTCGTATCCAGTGAGGGCATGGAAGAATGGCAAACCTCGACACTTGTTAGGTCCCAGTGCCACAGACATCTCGTGAGCTGCCAAGAACCTGAAGTTCTTTCCTGTGCCAAAAGCAACCCAGAGCTCATCAATGTCCAGACGTCCAGCTGCTGTCACCGCAAGGACCACGACATCAGTGTCTACTGTACGGATCGACACTTTGCTGTATCCCTGCCTCACAGCGTCTTCAGCATGGAGTAGCATTCTTGTGTCAGCCTCTTCATGGCTACAAGGGGCAAGACCAGCAACATCTCGGGCCTGCGTACAAACCACATCTTTGTGGTGGGTGCTGATGACTTGTTTGTCTGTGTCTGTTGTTGCTACTCTGGTGGCTAGGAAGTCAAACAACTCCATCTTGTTCTCATCTGTGCGAAGAAAGGTCTGCCAGTTTCCAGGAATGGAACTAGATGGCTCGACTTGTCTCCTGATGCCTTTGCCTCGCTTCTTCCTAGTGTTTGCCTTCAAACTGTGTGAGGTATTCATCCCAGACAATATCCATCCTGCTCGTATGCTGCAGCTGAGATGTGATGTATGGCAAGAATACTTCTGATGCATACCGTTGAAGGTCTTTGCTGTGCCAGGTGGCAGCATACTGATGATCGCTGCACCATCAAGGATGATGACTTCAACTGCTGGACTAGCAGCAGCAGCAGCATTCTCCTGTGGAGGGACCAGATCTTCTAAGCAGCCAACCAGATCAGACTTTGTTCCAAGTCTCATCTTGCCCATGTGTGACAGTGCAGGGGACATGCTTGGTTCTCATGTGCGAAGAACTCATCAAGATCTCCATCACGTATCTGGGACGCAATGAACAACCTGGAGAACAGGGAGCAGTCATTCTTCAGAGATGAAACCTGCAGCTGTGCTCTTGACTTCTCTCTGACTGGAGGTCGGCTGAAGAGAGGGAGGTTGTTTCTCTTGATTGGGTCGGTGATGGGCTTTGTCTGGTTGATAAGTCTCTCATGGACATAGGAGTCATGCGGTTCTTGTCCCAGCTTCTCGATCTGGCGTACAGTATTGATAACTGCTGGGTCTGCCAGGTCTCTGCTGTCTAGCACCAGGAGATCCTTGCTGTCATCACAAAATGGGTTGCCCATCTCCCCCATGACTTGAGTGAGTGAACACACATCTCTAGCAAAGGCTACCTGTGTGTGCTTGTCTGCTCGTGGTGTTTGTGAACAGCCTTCTTGGTCTCTGATGTGGCCTGGAACTCAGCGATCACTCTGGCCATCTCTGGACCAGACACCATCCAGCGGCGTAATGCAGCGGGATTCTCTGTCAGGCCTACAGCTCCTCCGTCACCCTAAACTAATGCGTTATTCTGCTCGTGGGCTTGGTCGATGGCCATCGCAGAAAACGCATTCGAGTGGTCTTCTTTACTGTGAAGTTGCCGGCAAGAAACTGCGTGTATACACTTGCATGTTTGGCCCAGTGTCACCATGTCGCGCAGGTGAACTGGTATCCACCTGGCGTAGTTGGTATGACCCAAGGCGAAGAACCAGGGGACAATCTTGCTCAGGGCATCAATGTATAGCAGGAAGTTCCCTTCACGGACCGATCTGACGTAGATTAGGACAGTGAGTTCCAACTGTAGAATGATCCACCAGAAGTGGAACTGCGGACTGGCTTGCACACGTTCAGCACACCAGTCTTCTAGATCCTGTCCCTCATCTGCTCCTTGGCTGAAGGCTTTCTGTAGGAGAAGATAGAGGCTACTGGCTGTGACCTGGTGAGCTCGCCAAGTGCGTGTAACATGGGCAGCCTTCAGGAAGGAATCAGCAGTACCAGTTGTAGCAACTCCTGCCTGCACCAGAGCTCCTGTCCACCCACTGCTATCCAGAAGATCACCCAGAGTTTTCAGTGCAGCCATCTCAATGTGGAGTCACCAAATAGGATGACGAAGTGATCTTCTCCATGTGTTTCTGGCCATCTCCACTGGATCTGTTTGGCGAGTGCGTACAGTGGCTGATCGACTGTGAGGACTGGGATCTGACCAGGGTTCAGAATCTCAACTGCTGTCTTGATGACGTCCATGGAGTGACGAATCATAGCCACGGACTGGCCTGGTCGTAGAAGAGAGGCAGCAATGAGGTGAGGGTCACGCCACACTCTGGTTCCTCTGGAATGGACTGCTTGCTGGCATGATATGCAGCCATGACACAGTCTCGTCTCCCTGTAGTGGTGTGTCTGATGCTACACTAACTGCCATCTGCTCTAGCCACCTGTCAAAATGACAAGAACTCATCAACACAATTAACAAGACAGGACCTCAGCACCACACACAGTTAACAAGAGATTGAGGCACATATATGAATACAGAATATGTACAACTTTCAGATGATATATTTTCTGTGGCGTACCTGTATTCCACCTGCATTGCTTGAGGGATCAGTTGGCAGTCACTTCTGTTGGGACCAGCCAACTTGGGCATCGGTGGTTCACGTTTACTGAGAACCACAGGAGGTACAGTGGTGTATGACTCTGGCAGGTGTGCAGTGGTTGCTGTTGTAGTAACATCATCTGAGACTACTACCCGCAGCCGTTGAACTCCACGCACTTCACTATTCGGGTGCTGGAACAGCGAGATGCCAGTGCCGTGGAACGAGTCTTGAGCACTAGTTGAGCTGGGATTGTGGTCGATGTTATCCACTGCGCCAGTCGTGAACAGACCACTCTTCAGTTCAGGTGGGCAAACTGCACCCTCCTGCTGGAAGAAGCGGCAGATACTGTTCCCAAGTCCGTGGAGATGCTCAGCACCCTATCATAGGAGACGGAGAGACCCAAGTGGAACAGAGTGTCAACCAGGTCTCGTTTGCGAGTCTTTGTGTGCATCAGCATTCCCAGGTACACAGGCACGGGGGTCTCCCGATTGTGGCCGTGCTGGTAGACTCAATACTCGTACTCTGTCGGCGGCGTGCGTAGCTGTTGAACATGAGGAGCTTGAGATTGTAAGAGTGGGTGTTGATACAGATGAGTGGCTTGACTGCTCTTGGATCGTGGGACCATTCAGGATCATAGCAACTAGTGCCACGAGAGAATTTGGCACGGATTGTTCTTGGCAGAGGGCGTCAAATGAACCACTAAAGGCTGTCTTCATCTTCAACATGTCTCTTCGGACTATGTTCGCGGCTCTAGCAAGATGAACACCATCACTATCAGCATCGTGTTCACAGGCCTTGTGAAGGGCTGATCCGATGTCCTCGTTGAAAGCTAGCAGAACATCTCGGCCAGGCTTGTGCTCCTCCATGTCCGGAAAATATGTCATGATCCGGTGCTTGAGTTTGGTCGAGTGAACGTCCAGTCAAGACTGTTCCAAGCTGTTTCAGTCGGTTGTTGTACAGACTTGTTGGTCTGCCAGCTTGAACACTGGTGCCACAAGAGCGTCCATGCGGGCATCATCGATGTAGGACACCAGTTCTCCGAGAGCTATGCCATGATTGATATCATCCTGGTCATCCAAGGTTCTCTTTGTGTCCCTTGCTTTGTTATAGAGGGAAACCAGACACTTCACATGGTACAGGGCATCTTGCACCATCATATCTCCAGCACTCAGTTTAGCATAAGTGGCTTGTCTTCTAGTTTCAGAGCACATTTCCTGACTCGTCTGTCCAGGTCAAAGGTAGAAGCTTTGCGCAAAGACTCGTTACCTGCTGGCTTGTCACAAAAGAAACACGTTTCGAGCAGTGACTCTGTGGCGGTCCACACTCTGACGGGTATACTTTCGTGTCACGCCTTCGGTATCCCCACTGGTTGTTTTCCCTCTTCTCTGCCCGAATCAATTGAGTTTTGTTGTATTGTAGTCTGCACGAATCAGCCACTTAGCCCTGTGGTGCTGGAAGGTGGACTCAATACCCTCACCATCGTCCAAGCGGGACATGTCGAGAGATTTTGCCAAGCAGTCGATCTCACTGAACCTGAGGAGGTTGTCTGCCAGAGTCTGGTATCCAGACCCTCCTGTGCTTCGCTTGGAGTCAGCTGGACAATAAGAGGCTCAGTGGTGTCCATCTGACACAGCACACATAGGTTCCAGTGTGTCTGGTTAATTGATGTAACAGATGTACTTGGCCCTCGCTGCTGGGGGTCTAATAGTTTGAAATGCTTGGCCATTGTCTGAACCACCACCAATCAGTCACTGTAAAATTGGGAAGAACCACCACCAAGCAGGGGATTAGTCTTTGGGTACACTACAGTGGAGTTATCACCTGAAAACAGAATAGCAGAGTTAAAATGTTTTCAAGTACGAACCTCAGCCCAGAGGAGATGCATATATACACAATGGCGATCTTGGGTGATTGTCACTCGATGTCCCCAATAGGCCACCATACATTATTTCTTTGCGCTGGACAGGACCATGTTAAACCCAAATCAATATGAACACACCATTGTAGTTTGAACATTTCTATTATGCAATCATGAAAATTAATACAGTGAGTACATCAATATCGATTTCGCAAATTTATGCATTTAATCGCGACATTGCCAGCTACCAGTATGTAAATTAATAATGGAAATATTCATGGAGTCTAAGTTCCTTTCACCAAATTTGATTTTTGATCATTTATATTTTCCAGAAACAATATTCAGGTAACATTCACATGCATGATCATATTGCAGAGCTCTTGTTCCAGCCATGCATTATTGCGATGGTAAACTGTTATCTGTGTCCCTCATAGACCACCGTAGATGCATTTTTTAGTCAAATATGAAGTAGATAATGAAGCATGTGCATACTAGTTGATAATAATCATATTATACTCACTACATTGTGTTTTGCACCAAGCACATATGACTTTGCTGACCTTGTAGGCAGAATTTGTTATTCGTGGCAGCCATTTTGTAAAATGGCCACCATTTTGACCCTAGGGGTAATCTGGAATGTCCCTATATCCAAAATGTTTCCTAAGGGTATGCTATAACTGTGTACCAAATTTCATGCTTGTATCATCAAAGGCACAAAACTACCAGAATATTTCACATATCTGCCGGACTATTCTGCTTCAGCTCACTACTGCCCCCAAGGAGAGAATCTATTTTTTAAAAAGAACTTTTTTTTAATGAAAGCTTCAACTTTGTATTTAGACAAGGCTCAGTTTGTTGGAGGGGAAGTATTTTAGGAGCCACCGCAAGAACGTTTGTCATTGTGTGCATGGCATGCACTCTGGTGGTAGGACAATTGACAATATTTACACTTGATATCAGCCACCAGCTCGATTGTGCGAAGGAGATCAACATGGGTAAATAAGTTGTAATCCATACCAAGCCATCTTTTTTTTCATCACTTTTGGATTTGGGTTACTATGGCTATAAGGTGTAACAAAATCGAAGTGCTGAAATGATGCAGCTTCTAGGTTTGAAATTTATCACCTTTAGTGCTTCATTATAGGAGAGATGAAGGATCATAATAATTGGGGGCCTTGGTCCTCATTACTACAGAATTGTAGGAACAACCACTTTGGTGAAGATCCGCATCTAAATATGAGAATTTTTTTCGGTGATTGTTCTCCATTGAGAGATGTGGCCAAAAGCGATGAACAGCATGGTATTTCAAAGAGTGGTGGATGTATTGTGATTAAACTTGGTGGAAGAGTTGGTTCGATGACGAGAACAAGCTGGTTTAGATTTTGGTGAAGGTCCGGATGCAGATCCGGCCAATCGGTGGGCTACAAAACGTAAACTGTTCTGCCTGGTGAAGGGATGCATTCTACCGAGTGCCATCCAGTTTATATTTGCTTATTTGGGGGTATAAAGTATACCTGGCTTTTATATTTGTTTATTCTGTGAAAAGAAAGCACAACCATCATTGGATTTGAGTTCTGTTCCCTTTATGATCAATTTTTGATTTTGGGCTGGCAAACAATCACTGTCAAATAGTTCGATTTGAAAGGGCATTAATTGGGGTAATGTAACCTGTTTGACTGTCTTTTATTTTACCTTTACATTTTGAGACCTTTGGAAGTAGTTGGTCATGCAATCAGGCAAAAAAAGTGTTGTTGAAGATTCTCCTGCATCAAGTTGGTCGCTCTGCTCCCAGTCAATACACAGCATGATATTAATGCATTTGGATTACATGTACACTTAATGCACCACGTAAATAACTTTAACGATTGACCATGCCTTTCAACAGCACTTTCATATCTTGATCTTTTGCTTTCACAGATGACCTTCCTTTCTCTTTGTGAAGATGTGCAAAGAAGAAATTTACCAAATTTACTCTTGAGCCGTGGTAAACGAGTAGGTTGAGATGACAAAGCCTATGTTTGTTGCAGGTTGTAGTGACACACGATCATCACGCCTTGTCGGGCATTTGGAGGACTCAATATCCAGTTGACTTTATTGTCATCCGCCAGCACAGCGGAACATTCGTCGTTGGCCTGGCTTCGGAAGGAGAATGAAGAATTGCGACGGTGAGCTGCTGTTTCGATGGATGACTTTTTGCTGAACTTGCTTTCCTTGTCCTATAAAAAACATGAACATTGTATGACAGTGTTGCATCTACAGTAAATGCATGGCATATATATATATATATATATATATATAATATATATATATCTCTGGAAAAAAATGAGACCACTCCAAAAATTTTTTTATTCAGCATCTCTACATGTATGGCAGCCATTCCATTCCAGTGTCTGTTGAATTCCAACACAGGCACACCTCATTCTACTTAGTGAGGTACTTATTAGGTGATCAACTGAACGAATCTTATTTAACAAGGAAAAGTATAAAAACCACTGCTGTGGGTCATCACTATCCTCTTGCAATAGGACCAGCTGGATGGCAAAAACAGTGCCAGAAGTCCTCAAAAGTAATTGGAATCAAAAAAATAACTATTGACCATGCCAAAAGAGTTGAAAAAAAAGTTTTGAGTGAGGAAAAGAAGGATTCAATTCTGGCTTTACTGGCAGAGGGATACAGTGAGCGTCACGTTGCTTCCATCCTTAAAATTTCAAAGACGGCGGTTCATAAGAACAAGGTCAAGCAGCAGACATTTAGACCATGTGGAGGTACTCGCTATTACCTTCAGAAAATGATTTTTGTTGTGCAGATCACCAATCTGGATGAAATTTGGCATACTTAAAGAATTTTAACGCTGAGTCCAAATCCACTTGTTTCCACGTCGAGGATGTGACACAATTAGTCATTTTTGGCAATTAAAGATACACCGAACATTAAAGCACGATTTTGACACAGAAATGAAGAATCAAGGTTAGACTGATATGTATGTCAAAGAAAACTCTTGTGAGGTCTTAAAATGATACAATATGTTTATACAGAGTTATATATTATCAAAGAAAACCATATTCACTGTTATTAAAGATGTTTATAATTAAAGGTCGTAAACCGAAGCAGTTACATATTTGTACCGGCCGAAAACGTCTGGACCGACCAGACAGGCCTCGAGTTGACCAAGGCAACTTTTTGCTTAAAGGCAGCCACACTGGCTATTAAAGGTAGTTACATTGACTATTAAAGGCAGTTACAGCGCCTATTAAAGACAGTTACATTGGCTATTACGGATTAATCAAAGACAAAGAGACTGCGCGACTCAGCCTGATGAAAAGTAGAACCTGCCACAAGAGGATTACTGTCTTAGAACTCCAGTATTTCTTGCTCTGAAGCGGTTGCTGAACTAGGCTCTTGACTGCTGCTATTACAAAACTCAAGTCCACTATTTCATGCTAACCAACCTGAATACTACTGTGTAGTAGATCACCACAGCAAAAGCAGTGTGACACCTGCATTCACAGTTCGTCGTCGGAATCATCGTCACTTTCCGCTTCATCATCCATAAGTTCCATTTCTGCACGGGTCTGTTCATTGTTGGCGCAAGTTTTGACACCCACAGCACTCTGTGCAGGACAGTCCTTTTGACCGGCAAGAACACTGGTTGGTCGCCATTTCATCTTCTTGCAATTACATTTCGTCGCCTCTAACAGTTCCTTCGCGCTGGTGGTTTGCTCAGCCAGTGAACAGTCAGTGCTCCGTTGCGTTCCACCCATCCGTGAAATGTAGGAGAAGGGGCTTCTATAAAACCTCTCAGTCGCGCGGTGGTGGATCGCAGACTGATAGTTCACTCTTTTGCAATGCAGCATCAGAGCGTCGCTTGTAGGCGGCAACTTCTGTTCTCCCAGCGACTGGTTGCAGAATAGCTTGTAGCGAGCCTCATCCACACTCTCATGGTCGGCTGATTGTACATGGCGCAGACGAATTGTTCCAGGTCATGAATGATATTCTGATCTAGCGTGAATTCTCGACCAATGCTCCCGAAACAGGTGATGAGATGGGGACTCTTCATCATCAAGTCAAATGGCCTTGTTTTGCCCTTACCGTGGAATGCACTGGTGGTATCACTTCCCGTGAAATTGTGCAAACCTATCAACGCATCGCAGACAGAACTTTCCAAGGCATTACTCAGCTCCTAATGTCAACGACGATAATGTCTTGGGACTTCCTGTGGCCAGATGGAAATTTCGTGCTCGAATCGACTTCGAGTGAGCCAACGCCAACACAAACACATCGGTGTCGAAACTCTCTATGCGCACCGACTCTTCATTCTGTCCCGCGTGAGCGGCATGTTGCAGGAGCTTCGTGTCAGCTTCCTCATGGTCCCATTCAAGTTCAGGTACTGACGACTCAGTCATGAACATTCATGACACCATTCGACGCTCGATTTTCTCACATTTGCCGGCATGACTGATGTACAACAGCATGTCGCCCAGTTTTGATGGAGAGATGTTTCTCGTCACGATTCGACGATGAACTCTATCAACGCCTCCTTGTTGGCTCCGCTCAGGAGATAATTGGCCACTGTTTTGGAAGGCTTGATCACGTCCATAGATGGTTCGCACCTGAAGATCGCCCACCCTGCCCGCTCGTCTGGCATGCTCCAGGCACTTGATGCTGATACTTGGGTAAGTATCAAACACCACGTCCAGTCTCGAAGATTGGTTATGTCGTGCTTTGGCCACTACGATGTTCAGCACCATCTCTTCCATTTTGCCGAAAGTGTTAGGCAGTGAACCAGCCTTTATCGCCTGAATAACGGCCATTCCATCCACAATCGTTGCACCTTGGATAGGCCGAGCGTCCACACGTGCAATTGGGCCACAGTTTCAGTATATGGTTGCGGAGTTTGGCTTTGTCCGTCTTAGCAATCGAACCATCACCGGATGCCAGCGGGAAAGATATGTTCGCCAGTGGGTACGCGAGCAGATCGTGGAGTGTTAATTGCTTTTCTCTCCAATCAACAGCATCGTGTGAAAAGACGACGTTCATTCGCAATTTCAACCTTCGGCGTCTGCTGGTGGGGAGTCGCCGACTTGCCTCGCGCCTTCGAGAAAGTTGCCAATTTGGCCTTCGAAATCGGACTGAAGAATGGGACCTCACCCGAGAGAAGCCGATCATGCATGAATTGCACAACAGCAATTCTCTCCCTTGACATACGCGTTCATCAAGTCCGCGGAAGTGGCTGGCGGTGCGATGACACCTGAACTAATATTGACGAGTTTCAAGGTGAGCGCCGGAGAAAGGGTTAATCATTTGAAGTACTGTGTCCATCACTTGTACCACCGCTGCTTCGTTCTTCTTCGAGCTCGACACATCCAATCCTTTCTCGTTCGGGGCTCGTCGTGGATACCCGCCATGGACTCACATTTCCTTGCGATTTCCGCATGTGCTGGTTGGGACAGGATCCACTTCTTCACAGCTGTGCTTTTCTGAGTGTAACCAATGATGCCTCCACTGGTCTTGCTGTCCCTATTTAAAGTCTGCTCTATGATCTGATCAATGCAACACTACTAAATCCATAAACGAGTATGTCGTTGGGCAGTCCATTTGCCGTCCATGCACGCTTGATAGGTGTCTGGGTGGGAGTGCTCTAGCCCGGCCATTTCCAGCCAGTAAACGGGTAAGTACCTTGCATAGTTTAGGTGATCGTACGCAAAGTACCAGGGCATTGACGCTCTCGTGATCGCAAGGTGTTTCGGCCAGTTCGAAGTACGAGTTGCCCGTATAAGCTCTAGTGCTAGCTCCACCATTTCCAAGTAGGAGCACCAGAATGTGAATGTTTTGCTCGCTGTACATTGCTGCTGTCTGAAGTCGCTGTAGCGTGTGAACATTTCCGAGACCTCTTCCGATGACAGTAACTGTTCGAATAACGGAGACGGAAACGTTCCTGGAGATGCTCTATAACCTCTCGAATCGCACACGTGTCTCCTCTGCGAGGGAGTCCATGAAGGCCTGGAAGCATAGTCTTCCTAGCGCTTCGTAGACGAGCTTGTGACAGCGCAGACTCCTGTTATAGTGGTGGCCGTTTATTACTGAATTTGTATAACGCTGAGCGACAATACCAGATTCTATTATGAGGTCTAGCAGACCTGCGTCTGAATCTTTTGCCGATCATGCCTAGAAAGCTCATGAGTTGGTGGAATTCGCCGAGACGAATTACCAACCTTTCTGTCAACTCCGGGTGCAACCAACGAATCTCCTGCGCCTTACTGTAGATCGCAAGGTCGAAGACTAGAACTACTTCTTCACGTTCCAGTTTTCAGCCATATCAATGCTTTGGCGTAGGACCGTGTAAACGGTGTCCACTTCCGTGGGTGATGCCTCGATCACGGGAAGGTAGATGATGGCTGACTTGGTCAACTCTTCATCCCGACGAAGGAGGGTGTTGTACCCAGTCCATGTCGGCAACCGCCCGTCCGTTTTCTGGACCGTTTTCATTGTGTAATAGAGCACATCCAGCGATAGCCTGTCCTCTTGTGACGGACTGATGTCAATGTCACAACTGTAAAAGGCTGTGGTCCCTTGCCTTTTCCCGCCACCATACTTGAGAATGGGTGGCGTGTTACCAACTAATGACCGCTGACGGACGGCTAATTGGAGTCACTGGACGAGCGTGCTGAATCGGCTCAGAGGGTGCGTCTTGTATCATCAATCCATTGGTGTGGTGAGTGTCCCATGACCGGTGAGGGTCTCCTCACTGAAATCGATGTTATCGTACACAAATATTGTCGGTACATTTCTGAGGCAGTTTGAGGGCAGTTTTCCCTCCTGATCAATCTGCAACAGTGCCAAAGCAGTTTCCAACGCCTGTGTTGTACTGACCGAGACACAATGCCCAAGCTTGTTGAGCAGCTAACATGAGTAGAACCAGTCCAATGTTTCACAGTCAGGCCCAAGGCATAGGACTTCGGAGTAAACGTCTGACCCCTTGACGCTATAGAAATGTCTTGAAGAACAGAGAGCATTTTCAGATGAATATGCCGTGGAAGTTCCACAAATTTCTCCAGGGTTGGCTCGTCTGACAGGCCCACAATCCATGCAACAAGGTTGTACAATGCAACAGGGATGGCTCTTTCAGCATTTGAAATGTCGAAGTCAGGAGCAAGTGGTGGCCATGTAATGTCCACACTTTGGTGTTTGTTCAGGTCATCCCTCACCATGAGTGCTCCCGAGTATAGAACATGTAAATTGAGGGCCTGGGTCACCCTGCTGTGGACCCTGGCTGGCTTCATCCTCTGTAGTTGACTCTGTTTCTGTTGTAGAGCTACTGTCTACAACAGCAGCCTGAGCAATGGAACCAATATCAATGTCCTTCATGTACATCACTTCACTCTCAGACATTTTTGGTGGACGATAGAAAATCATGTCTGGGTACCGTTCCTGCAGTCTTTTCTTCAGTCTTGTTGCCTGGTAGTTGGCCTTATCCTGCCTGACCTTCGCATACTCTGAGTAGGTCATTGAACATCTCACACAACTTCTTCATATGTATAGATTGCTTTCCATCAATGAGTCTTACCTGGATTACTTTATCACAGAAAATGTCAAATGTTGAGTCATAGTTCACTTTCTGAGTTTGGAGATTACTTTCACTCTGTCTGTGGTATGTGTCATTCACATACTCGTAATAACATTTACGGTGATAACAAACTTCCAGCGCCACACAAGTCTTTATCCTTTATAGTTGTCATTATTCTCACATCACGTTCATCTCTCCTCTGCTCAGCAGTTTCCCTCAGCTTTCCTCCATCCTGTGTTTCTGCCAGGGACAACTGATCACGTTGAGATTTCCTTTGACACGGATGAATTTGTCTTTTTTCTGGCATATGATACAAATTCTTGGCAGTACACCAGCTGATTTGCCAGCCACCCTTTCTACAGAGGTTCTGAGGGATTTTCTACGTATTTTGTGGTATGAGTGCCCTCTTCTTCGAGTCCGCCCACCACCTCACTGGCTCTAGCAGAAACTGCAGTAGTGCTGGCTTCTGATTTCCTTTTCCTGGCTTCAGCGCGTTTTATATGATCCTTGTTACAAAACGACGCATAGCAGAACCGGTGACGGCCGGCATCCGCAGGAGGATCAGTCATTGGCAGCAGTTTCATAATTTGATCAGCCAGCAAACGGCATTTGTTGATAGTTTCACTATCTGTGGCGTCGCACCAAGCCTTCGCACACTCGCATACCTTACGCCAGCTCTCTTTTCCGTGAATTGCATCACTTCTCATCATCCTCCGCGCCCAAGTGTATGAAAAAACGCATATTTGGTTGTTGAAAGACCAAAAATCACTCAAATCACTCAATCACTCGAAACCATGGGCGCCGCCATCTTCATTTGTTGTTTCCTGGTCGTTTCCTCCGCGATTACAAGCATGCCACGCCCACTTCACGGCGGTAATTTCAAATTGGTAATAACTGTCGGTGTGTCAACTTGTGCATATGAAACAAGTAGGAATTTCAATGGTGTGTTCTCAGAATGTACAGGGTGAATTTTGTTTAGATTGGTGATCTGCACAACAAACTGAACGAACCGACCCACCTCCACATGACCTAATTGGGGACAACAAAGCTACAGACTGGCAGAGGGCGAAAACGACTTTCCACTGACCAGGATGACCGCCAACTCATTCAAATGTCACTCAACAACCGTAGGATGAACATCAAGTGACCTACAAAAAGAATGGCAAACGGCAGCTGGGTGAAGTGCATGGCGAGGACGGTTCGAAACAGGCTCGGAGGGGCAGTGCTGAAGTCGTGCAAAGCTCCACATAAAGCCCTTCATAAATGAGAAGCAAAGAAGAGCCAGGCTGAGGTTTGCAAAAGACCATAAGGATTGGACGTAGAGGACTGGAGTAAGGTCATCTTCTCTGATGAGTCCAATTTTCAGCTTTGCCAACACCTGTTCGTCTAATGGTTAGACGGAGACCTGGAGAGGCCTACAAGCACAGTGTCTCGCACCCACTGTGAAATTTGGTGGAGGATCTGTGATGATCTGGGGGTGCTTCAGCAAGGCTGGAATCGGGCAGATTTGTCTTTGTAAGGACTCATGAATCAAGCCACGTACAAGGTTGTCCTGGAAGAACACTGCTTCCTTCTGCTCTGACAATGTTCCCAACTCTGAGGATTGGTTTTTCCAGCAGGACAATGCTCCATGCCACACAGCCAGGTCAATAAAGGTGTAGATGGAGGACCATCAGATCAAGACCCTGTCATGGCCAGCCAATCTCCAGACCTGAACCCCATTGAAAACCTCTGGAATGTGATCAAGAGGAAGAGTGGATGGTCACAAGCCATCAAAAAAGCCGAGCTGCTTGATTTTTTGCGCCAGGAGTGGCATAAAGTCACCCAACAGCAATGTGAAAGACTGGTGGAGAGCATGCCAAGACGCATGAAAGCTGTGATTGAAAATCAGGGTTATTCCACAAAATATTGATTTCTGAACTCTTCCTAAGTTAAAACATGAGTATTGTGTTGTTTAAAAATGAATATGAACTTGCTTTGTTTGTATTATTTGAGGTCTGAAAACACTGAATCTTTGTGTTGTTATTTGACCAGTTGTCATTTTCTGCAAATAAATGCTCTAAATGGCAATATTTTTATTCGGAACTTGGGAGAAATGTTGTTCAGTAGTTTATAGAATAAAACAAAAATGTTCATTTTACTCAAACACATACCTATAAATAGTAAACCAGAAAAACTGATAATGTTGCAGTGGTCTCTTAATTTTTTCCAGAGCTGTGTATGTATATATATATATATATATATATATATATATATATATATATATATATATATATATATGTAGATTGTATTTTGTATATATGTATATATACGAGGTGTGTTCAAAAAGTATCCACCTTAATTTTTCGTGCGTAAACAAATGAAGCTAGGGAAGCGTGGTTTGGTGCACGTATGTAGGCGATCCTAATTCGTATGTGTGATTTTTTTCCCGCCTCTAGAAGCTGTCACTCGCCGAAGACTGCCAGATGAGTGAGGAAGTGTAAGTGAGCGCCGTCGGATTTTCGTTTTTGACAAAATGACGGAAAAAACTTTAACAACGCTACTGCATCAAATTTTGTGTAAAGCTTGGCGTTCCCAAGTGGAAACGATCCGGCAAGATTCAACAGGCCTTCGGGAACGAAGCAATGGGCACCACACAGATAAAAGAGTGGTACAACCGCTTCAAAAGATGGTCGCACATCAGTGGAAAGTGAAGCACGTTCTGGTAGGCCCTCAACATCCAAAATGAGATACATTGACCAGTGAGGACCCTGCTGATGCAGGATCGTCGAATCACAGATCAGAGAACTTGCAGACGAGGCGGGCGTCAGCATTGGATCCGTTCATTCCAATTGTGACTGAGGATTTGGGCTTAAGGAGAATCTCAGCGAAGTTCATGCAAAGCTGCTAACGATCGCAGAAGCAACTCCGTTGGAGATCGCACAGGACATGCTGGAGACCTGTGAACAGGCGATCCAACTTCTTCAACACAGTGATCACTGGCGATGAGACCACAGTGATCCGTCATTTTGTCAAAAACGAAAATCCGACGGCGCTCACTTGCACTTCCTCACTCATCGGCGGTCTGTCGGGCGACTGACAGCTTCTGCAGGCGGGAAAAAATTCACGCATACGAATTAGGATCGCCTCATACGTGCACCAAACCACGCCTCCCTAGCTTCATTTGTTTACGCACAGAAAATTAAGGTTGGATACTTTTTGAACACACCTCGTATATATATTTTTATGCATATGTGTTATATGTATAATCTTTGTATGTATATATATATATATATATAGATATAAACTGTTCTAAAGGACCTGAATGTTGAGTGCAGTAAGCTTCCAAATTCGTAACAATATGTATGTATATGTATATGTATATCGGTATGTGATATATAATGTATATATATATAATATACAGTGTATATATGTGTGTGTGTATATGTAAAGTAGAGGATAAATGGGGTTTCTAAGGCATCCATTCAAATGAATGGGGAAAATGGAAAAACTCTCTGAATCAATGCGGAAAAGCCCAAAACAGGAGACTGATTCCCTCCCCTCCCATACAAACAAATGTAAAATTGAGACTGTCTCAAGGCCCATAAGGTCAAAAGAGGAGACTGATTTCTCTCCCTCCCATACAAGCCAATGTTAAATTGAGATTGATCTCTGCCCCAGTGAGCAAATGTAAAACTGAGACTTACTGGTTAAAGCACTTCTTTCCTTTATATATTTTCATTCCATTCAAAGAGTGATCCAATGCATATTTGTTCATGTTCTACTCCAGGTAATAAATTAATTTTTCTATTATATTCACTTTATCTCTTCAAGCACGAAAGAAAGGGCTGTTGCGGTTAGTTTCGTAAAATGGAGAAGTATTTTTAGAACACAGTCGTGCTGCGAAAAATGAGGAAGTATTATGTGAGAGACAAGGTCTCGTGGTTATATTTTAATTCATCAGAACACTAACAGAACAAAGTTTAGTTAAAAACGGCTTTTAAACGTAGGTTTTATCAAAATCATTTAAAGCATTTCATTTTCGTGTTAAAACGAGTCAGGTTTGAAAGTCAGCCAAGCTGCCTCGTCCGAACCAAGCAAAAAAAATTCCGTTCATTTCCTATGTGGGAACACACCCTGGAAAAACCATTGTTCTGTAATCTCCCATTACGTCAAGTTGTTTATTTAACCAAACTTGTGTACCGAGCGTGTTTCATTCAGAGAATGAATTGTGCAGAGGAGTACTCCAAACTTACGGATCAATCGTTTTCACAAGATGAGAGGTGAGATTCTCACCATTTATTAATTTATTGTTTAAAAACAGAATTAAATCACTATACAACCAATAATTATTATATGTCTTTTTTTTCAACAGGTTGTTCCGAATCAAACATCGTTCATTACAAATGTGGAGAATGAATTATTTGAATACTCCATGAGGAATGGATAAAAATTAACGACTTTCTTGAAGAGATTTATTCCTTTTGAAAATCACACTGATGCATATCCATTGTGACTGGAAAGAATTCTCTCATGCCTTTGATTCAATCAAGTGAGAAAACACACGTGTGTGTGGTGTGTGGTGTGGGTCTCTGAGTGTCTCTTGCTATCTCTGTCTTCCTCTTGTGTCTCTGTCTCTCTTTGTCTCTGTCTATCTATCTGTCTCTATCTATCTATCTCTTCTCTGTCTCTCTGTCTCTGCTCTCTGTCTTCTGCTCTGTCTCTGTCTCTCTGTCTCTGTCTCTCTGTCTCTGTCTCTCTGTCTCTGTCCTCTGCTCTGTCTCTTCTCTGTCTCTCTGTCTCTGTCTCTCTGTCTCTGTCCTACTGTCTCGTCTATCTGTCCTGTCTATCTGTCCTCTCTGTCTGTCTCTGTCTATCTGTCTCTCTATCTGTCTTGTCTGTCTGTCTCTGTCCCTCTGTCTTGTCTCGCATCTGCCTCTCTTATCCCTGCGTCTCTATATCTCTGTCCTAGTATCTGTCTTTGAGTGTTGACTCATTATTATTATATTTTTTCTTTCCAGTTTAAACACCTGTTGCTGGATGAATCAAACACACAACTTAATCGTCTGGAGGAATCTGACAAATGAACTCAAGACATCTGAAGCAGACTGCTGGAAAAGATCATCCTATTCTTAAATCATATTTATCCAAAGAAGAATGTTTAATATTTTCAAATTTTGATTAATTATATTTGTGTTTTCCTTATTAATTATCTGATTTTGAATGAATAAGAAAAGAATAAAGGAGATGTAAAGGAAGGGTGGGGGGGGGGGGGTAGGGCGGCTCCCCCCCCCAACGACTCCACCACCCCCTCAATCCCACCCATCCCACTCCCGTTGTGGTGTGTGTGGGGAAGGTGGGGGGTGGCGATGAGGGGGTGGTGGGTACAAGAGGTGGGGGCGCAGAAAAGGGGGGGGATGAGGGGGTTGGGTTCGGGGGGTTGTTGGTGGGGCGGGGCTTGTGTGGTGTTGGCGGGCTTGTGTGGGAGTTGGTGATGGTGGCGGGGGCAATGTGTGGGCGGGGCTTGTGGGCGGGGCTTGGTGGGCGGATGCTGTGGGCGGCTGGTGCAGTTGTGGTGGTGGCGGGCTTTGTGTGGGCGGGCTTTGTGTGGATGTTGTGGGCGGGGTTTTGGTGTGGGTGGGCTTGGGCGGGGTTTGTTGTGGGTGGGGCTTCTATGGGTGGGGGGTGTGTGGGTTGTGGGATGTTGTGGGCGGGGTTTTGTGGGCGGGCCTTCTGTGGGAGGGCTTCTGTGGATGGGTGGTGGTGGGTGGGGTTTTGGTGGCTGGAGCTTGTGTGGATGGGTGGTGTGTTGTGGACTTGTATGGGTGGAGCTTGTGTGGATGGGTGGATGTATGGGTGGAGCTATTTTTTTTATTACTTAATTTATAACTTAAATAACATGTGTGTGGGGACTAATTAACTAATCACTAATTATGTGTATATAATAATTGTGGTTTGTGTGTGTGAGCTTGTGTGGATGGTGGGCTTGTGGGGCGGAGTCAAAAAGGGGGCGGAGTTAAATAAATTCCAATTTATTTTGTCTTTTGTAATTCCCTGTGAATAAATGAACCTAAAATCTCTTCCCCCCTTTAAATCAATTACTTTATAAGTCCAAGGAACTGTATCTATCCATCAAAGATTTTAAAAAGCTGCCCATTTGTCTACGCTTTTGTATAAGCTTTTTCACAAATGAGATTTCCACCAATATCACCAACTTTGAACTTAGGCTTTCTGACATTAATCTCTTTTTTTTCATATTCCTAAATTTTTGTAAATGTTTCTGATGTTTGGTATTCGTTGAAGTGTGAATCGTATCATTATACTTATCTGCAATGTCCTGAATAAAAGATACCATTGTTAAGAACCGAGTTGAGTGAATTTTTTTATATCGTCTTCTATTTTTAAAGTGCGATTGAAGCGCTCAATAACCACTTTTCCTTCATTAAAGGTATGAATAATGCAAATGCTGTTATTTTAAAGAAAATTCAGTAAAATGTCTTGTTATAGAACTTGTACCCCATTCAGTCCCATTATTTTTTAGTTTTCTTCTTACTTTTATTAAATATCTGTTGAAAGGCGTATTACCTGTTTGTTTTTTTAAAGGGACAACCCACGCATATCTACTCCTCAAATCAATAACAGTTAAGCATACTGTACCCCTTATCATTATTGAGTTCAATCAAATCAGCGACCAAGATATAATCAACTTCCTTGGAATAAACCTTCCTTCTAAATGAAACTTGTGATTATTGGTTATGTAATTCATCCAGCTAATTGTTCTTCAGTCTTAATGACATCATTAGAGCCTATAAGTTTTTGATTTCCAGTCCAAGTTTCAATTTAGTATTGATCATCTTCCTTCAACGATGAACCTATCAACTTTTTCTCTCAGGTTGGATTTTGGTATCAGAGACAAATTATACAACATTTTTCTCCTATCGGCTTCATGCTTTTCTCCAACTTGTGGTATTCCATAATCAATATCGTGTCCAATGCACACTTCATCAACCTATTGATGTGTTTACTCCATGGTTTAGGATTGTCCTGCCTCATCTACTCTTTTATCCAAGTTTGGTGCCTGGACCACAGAAAGAATACCCTGCTTGATGAAAGTCCCCTTGGTATTCCAGTCGTAAATTTACTTTCCTGATAAAAACTTTTGTATCTCTCCTCCATGTTTGTGTTTGGAGATAAATTTAGTCTTTTTAGAGCCACACCCGAAACATATACCTTTTTTGGTATACCCTGTTATTTTTACTTTAAAAATCGAGATATTTTTTATAGTATTAGTTTTCTTTTTACATTTTAAAGAAAATAACTCAAATTTATTTATGGAGAAAAATCGTAACAGAAGTGCAAAACCTTTTTAGTTTCCAACATGCACATTTGAATCTTAATTTTTAAAAAACATAAGAATCCTTAGAAATGCCTCACCCTCTCCTCCATTTATTAAGAAAAAAAATGAAAAACCTTTAATTAAAGTCAATCACACCACATCATCAATAAATATAATCTTTATCTCCCACTGTTCTCGTTTATATCTTCTCACTGAAGACGATGTTAATAGTCCTTGACAAAATATTTCAATAGACCTTGTCATTCTTTGTTTTCCTCCTCGGTGCGTGAGATTTATTTATTTTTTTGTAAACCCTCCAATCCTTTTTCAGCAGTGTGCCAAATTTCATGCTTGTATCACTAAAGGCACATTTTTTTCACATATCTGCCGGACTAGAAGAGAAATTAATTGTTGCATCCATTATTTGTGCAATACAGTTGGTGATATAGTGGATGTAACCATGAGTTAGTGTTATAAAAAGACAGGAGTATTTATTCAATTTCTCACAGGTCAATCGATTTATAATATGCACGAGCACACAGGCACCTTGTTGTCCTGTTAAGCTCTCTAGTTCTTCGAGCAAGGCCTTCACCAAACGTCCTTGCGGACACTGCTGGAGCCAACTTGTGTTGACATTTTGAGCAACGACTTCTTCAGGTTTTTCTGCTTGTAGCCTGCAAAAGTGATTGAACATCCATCAAAGCAATCAGATAATAATCAGGACATGAGTGGCAAATTGGTACCAAAATTTCAAGAAGTTCTTAAAATTAATTCTTGAGATGCAGATCCAGGTAAAGTTTGGGCCTACGATAACTAAATCACAAAACCCAGGTGTGAGGCCCAAGGCGGACCTGAAGGACTGAATGGTATTACAATTTTTAAGATTCAACTTGTAAAACAGCACCATGGAGGGTAGGGATTTAGGGTGTTAACAAGGGTTCCTACACCACATACAGGACTTTCAAAATTAAGTGATGAATGCTAAATGAGGCCTTTTGCACATGTACTCCGTGTTTGTTTACACTTTTTTGGTTCGGCTCGCAGGGCACTTTCAAAAACCATTGCTAGCATGAAATCTGATTCAAACAATCTTTTAAACATATTTCTCAGCATCTCGATGAAAGAGCGGCTATGTCAACATGGTTAACCATAATTGTTGTGTTCCTGAAAGAAAATCGGGCTCAAGGAAATATCTGTGGAAGAGGAGTTGGTTCGTGCCATTTCCTGTTAATACTATGACCTAGCGGTGCCCGTGGTTATAAACACACACACACACACACACACACACACTG
>CM068956.1:175509543-175520225 GCA_035128595.1 Eptatretus atami
CACCCTCTGCTGTACCATCTGTCATCCCTCAGACCAGAAAGCAGCAGCTTCTTCGCTCACTGCAGATCTAGGAAAAATCACAAACTGGTCCAACACGTGGAACGTGTCTTTCAATCCGGACAAATCTCACACTCACTTTGTCTCTCCGAAAGGACCGTTTGGAAAACCACCCTCCCTCTACCTTCTCAACAATCCTTTGGAAGAAGTCCTTTCTTTCAAGCTTCTGGGTGTCACCATCTGCCATGATCTTTCCTGGGAAAGCCACATTTCCAACCTGGCCTCCAAAGCCAGTCGCCGACTGGGAATTCTCCGTCGTGCAAAGTCCTTCTCACCTGAGCTCCTGACCACATACAAAGCTTTCGTCCGCAGCCTGATGGAGTACTGCTTTCTCATTTGGGCTGGTGCTCCTGCCTCCCACCTTTCTTGGCTTCACGCTGTGGAAACCAAGGCATTTTGGATCATTGGCATCTCCAGCGATGAGGCTGAGTCTTTGTGCCTCTCAAGCTCTCACCGCAGGCAGGTCGGTGGTCTTTCTGTCTTCTACCGTCTCCTCTCCGGTCTCACCCCCCACCCCCCTGCTCTGTCTGCAATTTGATCCCACCATATTTCCGCATGGCGTTCAAGGTCTGCCAACAACCCCCTTCTGGTAAAACTACCAAAATCACAAATAACTGCTCACCTTCACTCTTTCATTACTCTTTTTTTCCCACCCTTGGAATAAACTCCGTCACTCTGTTCAATCCCATTCTTCCCTCCAGGCCTTCAAAACAGCTGTTCACCACCACCTCTTATCGTCCCCCATCCAAATCCTCGATCTTTTCAACCCCGTTAATCCACCCCAAACTCACCTCCTTCAAATTCCCTGCTTTCCTTCCTGAAAGTCCCTGTAATATCCATCTTATATTCCCCATGTTCCCCACCCCATCCCTCCCCTGCCACAGATCTCCTAATGTCTCTGTTCCCCACTGTGTTGTCCTTCCCACTCCCACCCCCCTCGCTGTGCGTTGTGTGTTAGCTCTCATACGAGCCTCGACAAGGTATACAAAAAAAAAACAATGGACGACTGTGCTGACTTTGGAGTTGCTTGGAGTCCTAGTACCTGTGTGGAACTAAATCTTCAAATTGATGAACTTCATTCAAACCTCTTATCTGTTGAGGTAAGATTTTCTTTTCATATTTACAGAGTTTGGTTTAAACATATAATAATTTAATAATTACTTCACTTAATTAATACGTTTTTATTTTTTCTCACAGGAAATTGTATCTGAGAAATTGTATCAGGAAATTGCCAACAGTGCTTCCACAAATATCATTATCCCCACCAAGTGGATAATATTCATCTTTACGAGACTGATTAAATTTTCAGGTCTTGTAGTTTTATTTTAAATGACCAATTATAACCCAAGTCATTCATATCAAACCCCGAAGATTCTAGTCTCATAAAAACTATACACTCTTCTTTATCAAATTTAATTTCAATTGGAGCTGTGAATTCTGTATGACCCAGAGATAAAAAGCAACACTTCTGTATTCTTGGAATTTAAGGATATATATTGTGATAAATCATAATCTCACCAAGTCATTTGCATCTACAGGGCTTGGATAATTGGTTAATTTAAAAGCATTTTTCATATTAATTTTTTTTGTTATATTGTATTTCTGTCGTTCAGCCTGTGCCTTGGTATAATAATTATTTCAAGTCCCTCCAAATTATAATTTGACAAATCAATATCTAACTTCGGTTAGACCAAAGGTCGAACCATCTTTTCCAACATGTCATTTATATTAGAATAAAAATAACTTCATAATTTTTTTTATTATTGTTGAGTTGAAATAACACATATAGGCATAATTGACCACAACATTTGGAATTTAATTATTGGACTTGAAATGTTTGATAAACACCATTCTGGAGGAATCTCATTCCTTCAACAGGTGGTGGAAGACCATAACTATCAAATTATATTTGTCCTGATTATTATAAATACAAACCCAATGAGAACCATTTCCATTATTATCTTCCAAATTCATAATAATGTACTTTGTATATTTAGACAAGTTTGTTATGACCTTAATTAATCGATCATACAAATAACCACATTCTCAATTTATAATTTCTTTTACAATATTTGGCAAGTTCTATATTTGATGATGTATTCTTTCCAAATTCTTTAAATGACTCATCAATGCTCATTTATTTATGACAAATATATAATCCATTACCCCTTTTAGTAAATTTTACACCAGTTTGTGTGATGGAAGAAAGCATATCTCCAAATAACATTCTTGCTTTATCATGTAGGCTTTCAAATTTTTCAGCAAAATCGACAATTACACCACTCCCACCAATTTGTTTCGATAACTCTTTGTTATGTCTTTCCAACGCCTTTTGAGCCTTCCTTTCAATGGCAGTTTTTACCGCTGTGGAGATACCACCTGTCAAAGCTCCCACCATAGCAAGACCTGCCAATAAAGGAGGGAGGGATATAATAAATCCTCCAGTTGTCTCCCTGACTGAATATTTCTTCAACATCGGTTTTGACATTATATTTTTTATGAGCCAGTATCATTCAAGATTTTCACCTGTTCTCTTGTGAGCCAAACATCAATTCTTCCAGCTCCTTTTCTCTGAATTGTATGAACGTTAATCATAGAAGGCTTTTGATTTTGAATACATAATTTTAGCTTATTATGATCGATTTGATTAACATATACCACAGTTGGCACTTTACTACTCATTTATTTATCAAAGAAATTAAGAGATTAATCATAACACCATTCTCTGTATTCATATGTATTGTTTCTTCCAAAAGCAAACAATATGCATCAACTTCTTCACTCTCTCTCCTCTTTCAATGTATAGGGAAGTATCCACTCCATTAGACTTTATAGTTTCCTTTTGAACGCTCAGGTTAATTGTGTAGATTGTATAAAGTTTTTTTTTTATGCTACCATATCCAAAATAGGTTCGTTATTACCATTGCTTTCACACACCTTTTGGTAAGACTTTTATGCTTCAGCATAATCTTTTTTTACCAATCATTTTCCAATCTATCTCATGGATAAAATGTTCCATCCAGAGAAACCCAAAGTTGTTTCACCTTGGCATTATCACACAATGCATTATTCTTATCAGTCGCAGCATCTCCATCTGGTTTCTTAAAAATGAGCCATAGGTATCGTGGCTTTCCTTCTAGAACATCAAAATTCCAAGTGTAAGTGGTTTGGTTTAGTTTAACGTGTTGACATCTTTTAAGGTATGATACATTTAGTGGTTTCTTTGAGTTAAGTCTTGCACGAGCTAAGAGGATATGTTCCAACTCCAAGCTTCAGACAGAGATGGACAAGATTGCTGGCATCCTCAATGAGAATGGATATCCTGAGTATATAATCAGGAGGTTTATGCACAAATTCCTCACTGCTATAGATGAACGGAAGATGGGTCCTGAAAAGTGCCCGGTCTACACCAAGATTCCTTGGAAAGGGAAAACGGCACAAAGATATGAGGAACAAATCAAAAGATACATCTCAAGCATGTATCTGGCTGTTCGTCCAAGAAAGATTTTCACCTCTCGACGTCTGATTCCTGCAGTTAAGAAGGATGTTCTGCTTGCCTCAAAACTTAGCAATATTATTTACGAGTTCAAGTGCCGGTGTGATGCTTCGTATGTTAAAGGCAGAACTACCCAGACTCTGACTGACAGAATCAAACAGCATGTCCCTTTGTCCATCAGGAAAACCCCTCTTGGTACACGAATACAGCCGGTACATGCTTGTAAGGTCTCAGTATCAATCCCAACATCATGTGTATCTGCTATTGAACAGCATTTGATTGAGAATCCAAACTGTGCTGAACAATATAATGTGGATGCATTCAAGATATTGAGTAGAGGACGAAGTATAACGCGTCTCCAACTACTAGAAGCGACATTTATCTATTCCATAGACCCTACGTTATTACGGAAAAAAAGAGTTTGCCCACTCGCTTTGCTTATTTGTGAAAGAAGAATAAGAACACAAACTCATCTCACGATCACAGATATTGATGAAGAGGATTCCACAACAGCCTTAGCGGCTCCGCCTCAGACTCTGCAACCTCCAATTTGAGAGCTGATCACTGAACAGGCTCCTCCCACCTCGACCATTGGGAGGTGACGCATCAGTAGAGAACGTCCAATCCGAAATGACTTTGTTGATAGGTGATTTCCTCTATATTTTCTCGAAGCCCAGGAACCAAACCCCCCTTTTCCCATTAGCTTTTGGTTTCCACTATCACGGCATTTCCTAGGAATCTAACTCCTACGATATTTGAGGGTTTACTGTACTTGTAATGGCACTCACAGCCAATACATCTCTCACCCCACCCCACCCCCTCCTCCCAAACATGATTAATAGTAAATAACATTATTTTAAATTTACCCTGTGTATCGACAAGCCCCGGATATGACCTTCCCACTGATGTTAAGAAGCACGAAGGCTTGGTTAGAACATACCATCTTCGGCCTTTCACAGGTGCACATCACCAGGAATTTTTGCAATACGGACTGTAACATATCAACTTTTTGAACAAGTTGATCAGGAAGTTCTCCAACTGCTTCAATTGTGCAAGGTACAACCCTTTCTCATGGATATACTTACAAATACTTGCAGCTTCTTTAAAAGTTTTGTTTTAGTCATTTCATTCTGCAATCCTTATCTGAGGCATGAAAGATGTTCAAGACCACCCTGATTTACTTTCTTACTCAGGGGTTTCTGTGCATGCGCGACAAGCAATTAGGGAGGGGAAATACACCATTTTGAAAGTCCTGTATTAGCTACAGAGTACAACACATACAATTCTCAGTGTCTAATTTCCATTGGTATGCAGGACTTCCTCAACAATTTGAACCCAATGAGTCATGGGCATTTAGGAAACAGTGTGTTGCCCAATGTATCACACCTGCTGAGTGATGAACACTCGTCGGTTGTCGTATGCTTCACTCTGGAGGAGACATGGTTGGTGTGAACATTAGTGGAATGAGATCGCCTGTCGTTGGACACAGCTTGTTCATCAAACGTAGAAACGACAGGCACAAAGGGTGCTGAAGTGGCATGTAACTGGGATGGAGGACTTGCAGGCAGCGATGAGGATTGGACAAAATTGCTTGAAGTCCAGAATCTTGTACCACAACCCTGAAGGAGGAGGATACAAATCTAAAACAAAGCATAAACCCACTTTCTAAATTACCTGAAATTTTCCTTAAAAAGCAGTCACCACATTTACATTTAACAGCTTTGTATCGAACATGGAAATTGATTCCTCAAATGTTATGCCTTCAACATATTTGGTCAAGATAAGTGGCCACAAGGGTGTGCCCATGTTGCCACATTATTTGGGTTAGTTTTGCGAGATTGGCTAAAGTAGAGGAAACTCCAGTTTTCCCATACCTGTGCTTGCTCATCTTGCTGTCCATGGGAAGAGGTCATTTGGCGCTCAGGAGAGGCAAGTGCTGGCGTGGGATAGGGAAATCGAGCATCAAATGCCAACTCAGGCTCATACCCTGGAGGAATACACATAAAAGGAGGAGAAAGGGGCCTCAAAATACGATGCACAGCGGCTCATGACCAACTTAGCAAAATCGGAAAATTGGTTTTGTAAGTAAATAGCTGCCGTTTGTACAATGAAACTTAAACCAAATACGACAGAAGTGCCTCTTGAAAGCATCACATCAGTGAAAAGGCATTAACCAAGTCTTGCTGGGAAAGATTGGCTGTGTGTCGAATGAGGAATCGTCTTGGGGTAGTTCAAACTTGTGGCTGGTGGAAAGCACTCCGACTGAAAGGCAACTTGTGTTTGCTGTTGAAAACCCATGGAAGGGTTGTGATTAGCAGAAGATGGGTCTCGTTCTCCAATTGAGACTGGTGATACACAAACAGGACATAATAAAATCCAATTCTCAATAACTGAACCATAGGCAAGCCACGTCTACATTGTCATTGGGAGTCCGGTAAGACCGAGCTTCAATATCATGTAACCAGCAAAATATACGGTATAATACACATATACTGTTTACATAAACTTGATAAATATGTAATTTAAATGGAACTTTCAGCGAAGTTGCAGTTTGTGGGACAGAACTGCCCCATGCTAAATGTGGTGTCAGCTGCAACATTGCTAACTACAGCATCAACGACAACACCATTCAATACAGTATAGTGCATACCTCCGCTCGGCTGAACAGTTTACGTTTAGTATCCTACCAATAGGCCAGATCTACTGACTTGAACCAAAATCTAATTGGCTTGTTCTCGTCATCTAACCAACTTACCCACCAAGTTTTGTCATAATCCATTCACAACTTTGAGATATTGTGCTATATATAGATTTTGGTCTCATTGCTCAATGGTGAAGAATCACTTGTAAAACTTTAAAAAATAAAAATTGTTGTATCCAGATCCGGATTTGGATCTTCACCAAAATCGAATACATTTGTGCTCGTCACACACCCAATCTGTCAACAAAGTTTCGTTCAAATCCGTCCATAACTTTTTGAGATATCGTACTATATACAGCTTTTTGCCCTGTCACTCAATGGTGAAGAATCATAACAGCTTTTCAGATCCGGATCTGGATTCACATCTTCACCAAAATGGAATATATGCTTCCTTGTCATGCACCCAACGTGTCCACAAAGTCACATCCGAATCCATCCAAAATTATTTGAGATTTTAATATTTTTTGAACACGTGGTCAAGGCTCGTGGAAGAGATAGTACAGTGCACGGATCAGGATGCAATCAGACAAAAACAGGACACAAAACACACATGAATGGGGTGGACAAAATGGATACAAAAGGAAACTCCAAGGAGGGAAAACTGGAAAATTGGAAAGAGGAAGGATTGGGGTGGGGTTAACGAGGGTAGAAACGATCATGGTTTAAGATTGGGGATGATCTGAGATGGTGTGAACAGCTGTCTTGAAGACCTGGATGGAAGAATGAGATTGAAGAGGATGTGGAAGTTGATCCCACAGGTCAGGAAAAAATAAAAAACAAAAAAATTAAAAGAGAGGAACAAATGAGTTGAGGTGAGCCGCGAGCCTGGATTTAGGTAGCTTCACCAGAAGGAGATTGATGGTGGACTGTGTGAGCCCTACAGAAACCAGGGAAGAAAGGTGGAGGACAAAGCACAGAAAGGGCAGAGGGTGCAAGACCAGAAAGGAGGTGGTAAAAGACAGAGAGATGGCAGGGTGATAGACCCGTAGACTCAGCTTCAGCGTGGGAGATTCCAATGATCTTGAAGGCCATGGTTTCCACAGCATCATGAGCAAGATGTGAGGCAGGGGAGCAAGCCCAGGGGTGAGAACAGTACTCCATCAAGTTGTGGATGAAAGCTTTGTAAGTGGATATGAGTTCAGGTGTTCCTAAGAAAGACTTTGTATGATGGAGGATGCCCAGTCAGCGGTTGACTTTGGAAGCCAATTTTGACAGGAGGTTTGCCCAAGAAAGATCGTGGCTGACAGTAAGACCCAGGAGAATGAAGGACTGAACTTCAAGTGGTCAGGTCAGGTATGGGAACATGCGCAGGAGCAGCACGTCACTGCGTCCACTTTACACTGGTACTCCAGGGGCCTCTATCTGTCCATCCCCCAGGTAGATGCCTGGCCCATACCCATCTCCTGGAGATGCCGATCAACCTGCTGCGACCACGAGCACATGGGCGGCCCATTGGCCTCCTCCACTGACGAAGCTCCCTCGCTGAGAGAATCTGGTGAGCAGGATCAGCGTCAGGAAAATGAGCCACATATCCATACAGAGCTGAAGCTCACGGGCTATGCAGGTAACAAATCTCATTTGAGTCTTCTCAGCAACCGCTCATTGGACACAAAGTCCGACCAGTGATAGCCAATAAATCTCCGAAGAGACCTGGTACCAAAGAAATCAAGTCTCCGTCTCAGATCCGCGCAGAGTCCAAGTCTCACATCCGTAGAGCAAGACTGGAAGCAAAAAAGACCTGAGGACTCAGACTTTCGTCCTCCCGCACAGGTACCGACAACACCACCCCCATGATCCAGTGAATCCACGACTCAAATGGCTCGACACAGACGTCTATTGAGCTCTGTCTCACAGCCAGCAGAGACATAAGTATCACTGCCAAGGTAAGTGAATTTCTCCGTGACCTCAACATCCTCACCACAAACAGGTCCAGACAAGATAGCAGCATCCAAGCTGTCAATGAAAGCATGGATATTAGTCTTGACCGAGGAAACCCATAATCCCAGTGGCTCAGACTCCTCATTCAGCACCTGAGGACCCCAAAAGGGACATCCAGTCTCCGCAAAGATGGCTGCATCATCTGTGAAATCAAGGTCAGAGATCTTGACATTCCCAAACGATGCACTGCAGCTTGATATCTCCGACATCCTCCCCAAAATCCAGTCCATACAAGTGCTGAAAAGTGTGGAGGCCAGTACAAACCCCTAACGAACTTCAGCAACAATTGGAAATAAGTTGGAGATGGTACCACCACATCTCACAGCACTCCCAGTACCAGAATATAGTTCAGGCATCAGATTAATAATCAGTTTTGGTGGTACCCCACAAAGACCAAGAATTCTCCAGAGGGCATCCTGAGTCACTGAATCGAACGCTTTGCAGAGAACAACATAGGCTGCAAGCAGCCCCTGCTGAAACTCTCGTCTGCATTCGGTGAGGACCCGAAGGGCAAGAATACGGTCAATTGTTGACCTCTTTGGTGTAAAGCCTGATTGCTCTGGGTGCTGGTGCTCATGCAGATGGTGGTGAACCCCATCAATAATTATCTAAGCAAAGACCTTGCCTGGCACTGTGAGCAGCGTCACCCCTCGGTAGTTGTTGCAGTCCTGGCGATCACCCTTTCCTTTCCAGAGAGGGACAATAAGGCCCCTCCTCCTGTCAGTTGGGATGATGCCTGTGTTCCATGCAGAGCACAGAACTGCATGCAACGACACGAGTGTAGCATTTCCACCAGCCTTGAGAAGTTCAGCATGGATGTCACAGATCCCCAGAGCTTTACCTCATTTAAACCGCTTCACTGCAGCCTGTGTTTCCACAAATGAAGGTGGATCACAGTTGATTGTAGGGTCAGCTACAGGGATAGTAACACCCATGACATCTAACTTAACAGCTGGTGGATTAGCCTGGTACTGCCAAAGTAACCGACCCAGCTGACCTTCACTTCGGACTGCTCTGTCAAGAGCCCAACACCCTCCGCTCTAACTGCAGTACACCGAGGGACGGGTTTGGAGGAACGCAATGTGCGAATTCCCCTGTAAGGACGAGAACCACTTGACCACAGGTGATGCCCTACACCCTCACAGATTCCACGCACATAGGCCTCCTCGTCCACCCTCAGCGAACGTACAGGTTTACACCTCAACTCCCTGAACAGCTCAGCTCTGTCATTAAGCCTGGCCCTGGAACTCTGGTCAATGGCATCCAGTGCCCCTTGAGACACAAAATTCTTCTTCTTCCTCCGGGAGTTTCAACACATCCACCGGCAACATCCTTGATGTTGCCGGAGCTTGATCGCCAGGACTGCAACAACTACTGAGGGGTGACGCTGCTCTCAATGCCAGGCAAGGTCTTTGCATTTTTAATTCTTAATGGGATTCGCCACCATCTGCATGAGCACCATCACCCAGAGCAATCAGGCTTTACACCAGAGGTCAACAATTGACCGTATCCTTCCCCTTCGGGTCCTCACCGAACGCAGACGAGAGTTTCGTCAGGGGCTGCTTGCAGCCTATGTTGATCTCCGCAAAGTGTTCGATTCAGTGAATCGGGATGCCCTCTGGAGGATTCTTGGCCTTTGTTGGGTACCACCAAAACTATTTAATCTGATGCTTAATCTCTTGAAGGCACTCCACAACTCTTCAGGATTCCCCAAAGCACCCAGATCCCCCCCCCCAAATCCCCACTCAACCTGTTCGCAAAGTCATCGACCCTCTCATCCTTGAGCTTGCCAGCATCCAGCCGAGGATAGGATAGTACCATTCTCCAGGATTTAAGCTGCAACTTCAGAGTTGCTACCACAAGCCTGTGGTCGGTATTGAGGAACTGAGCACTCCGGTAGACCCTGCAGTTCTGGATAATCCTCCGCTTATCATCAAGCACATGGTCATTCTCCTTTGCCAAACCACCAGTGTTGGAATACCACGTCCAGCGATGAGCCTTTGGGTGCTGAAACCATGAACCAGCCACCCTAAGTCCATGACTTCTTGGGCAAAGTCAAGGAACTTAGTGGTCTAATTCTGGTTCACAGTTCCAGACCCATGGGGACAAACACATGTCTCATAACCATCCCTATCAGTTCGTCGATGCATTGAAATCCCCCAAAACTAGAATAGTATCTCTCCTGGGGCACTGATCAACCACAGACTCGAGCATGACACAGAATGCATCCTTCACGGTGAGATCACTCGCCTCAGTCAGAGCATATACAGAGACCAGGAAAACAGCACCCACGTAGTGATGAATCCTTATTCTCACAATGCGCTCGTTGACTGATGTTACCTCAATTATCATTGGAGTCAGCTTATTGGACACAGCTATAGCAACTCCTTTGCCATGATAATCATCAGAGCGACCAGACCAACAGTAGTTGAAACCCCCCTGCCATAATCTCGCCCCACAATCCGGTCTCCAAACCTCAGAGAGTGCTGC
>CM068956.1:175527886-175547120 GCA_035128595.1 Eptatretus atami
ACTAACATATAAATCAACAACTATTTATTAAAAATAACATACATCTAAATCAACAACTATTCTCTTAAAAAATACTAACATATAAATCAACAACTATCTATTAAAATAACATAACATAGTAAATCAACAACTATTCTATTAAATAATAAACACCCCCCCCCTTTAACATATAAATCAAAAACTATTCTATAAAAAAACACATAACAATAAAATCAAACAACATTCTATAAAAATAAACATAACATATAAAGCAACAACATATTCATTAAGAAATAACATAAATATAATATAACAACTTATTCTATTAAAAATAATCATGAACATATAAATCAACCAATCCTCCATTAAAGAATAACATAACATATAAGATCAAACAACTTTTCTGAATTAAAAAATAACCATATTTAAAACAAAGTTATAAATCAACAACTATTCTATTAAAATAACATTAACATATTAAATCGAAGTACATATCTATCTATTAAAAATAACAAACAATAGTAAATCAACAACTCATTCTATTAAATAATAACATAACACTAAATCAACAACTTATTACTATTAAAAAATAACATAACATATAAATCAACAACTATTCGATTAAAAAATAAAAGGAAGATGCATATAACATATAAATCAACAACTAATTCTATAAAAATAACATAACATAAAATCAACAACTTATTCTATAAAAATAAACATAACATAATAATCAACAACTTATTCTATTAAAAATAACATAACATATAAATCAACAACTATTCTCTTAAATAACATACATATAAATCAACAACTATTCTATTAAAAATAACATAACAGTATAAATCACACTATTCTATTAAAAATAACATAACATATAAATCAAAATATTCATTCAAAAAATAACTACATATACAACAACAACTATTCTATTAAAAATAAATAACATATAAATCAACAACTATCTATTAAAAATAACATAACATAAATCAACAATATTCTATTAAATAACATAACATATAGATCAAACACTCTGCCATAAAATAAACGATAACATATAAATCAACAACTAAATAACATAACATCATAAATCAAACAACTATTCTAGTAAAAATAACAGTAAACATATAAGATCAACACTATTCTATGAAAAATAAATAACATATAATCACAAACTATTCTATTAAAAATAACAATAACATATAAATCAACAACAAGGAGCAAGGTATCTATTAAAAATAACATAACATATAAATCAACAACTATCTATAAAATAACCATAACATATAAATCCAACAACTATTCTATTAAAAATACAAACATATAAATTCAGACAAACTATTCTATTAAAAATAACATAAGCATATAAATCAACAACTATTTCTCTTAAAAATAACCTATAACATATAAATCAACACAACTATTCTAATTAAAAATAACATAAACATCTAAAATCAACAACATTCTCTTAAAATAACATAACATATAAAAATCAACAACTATTTCTATTAAAAATAACATTAACAGTATATCAACAACTATCTATTAAATAACAAATGCATATAAATCAACAACTATTCTATTAAAAATAAACCAATCACATATAACATCAGACAACTATTCTAATTAAACAATAACATAACATATAAATCAACAACTATTCTCAATTAAAAATACTAAACATATAAATCAACAACATTCTATTAAAATAACATAACATAATAAATCAACAACTATTCTATTAAAAATACTAACATATAAATCAACAGACTATTCTTATTAAAATAAACATAACATTAAATCAAAACATTTATTAAAATAACTACATAAATATTAAATCAACAACTCCTCCATAAAAATAACATTAACATATAAATCAAAACTATTCTATAAAATAACATAACATATAAATCAACAACTATTCTATTAAAATAACAGTAACATATAAATCAACCAACATTCTATTAAAAATAAGATAACATCTAAATCAACAACTATTCTGTATTAAAAATAACATAACATAGAGTTAAATCAACAACTATTCTAATTAAAAATAACATTAACATATAATCAACAATCTATCTATTAAAAATAACATAACATATAAATCAACAACTATTCTATTAAAAAAATAACCATAACATATAAATCAACAACTTATTCTATTATAAATAACGATAACATATAAATCAACAATCTATTCTCTTAAAAAACATAACATATAAATCAACAACTATTTCTATTAAAAATAAACATAACATATAAATCAAAACTATTCTATTAAAAATAACATAAAATAAATCAACAACTATTCCTATTTAAAAATAACAAACTATTAAATCAAACAACTTTCTATTAAAAAATAACATACATATAAATCAACAACTATTCATTAAAATAACATAACTAAATCAACAAACTATTCTATTTAAAAATACATAAACATATATATAAACAACTCCTGGCATTAAAAATAACATAACATATAAATCAACAACTATTCTATTAAAATAACATACATATAAATCAACAACTATTCTATTAAAAATACATAACTTATAACATCAACAACTATTCTATTAAAAAAAATAAACATATAACATCAACAACTATTCTCTTAAAAATAACTTATAACTATAAATAACAACTTCTCTAGTAAAAATAAATAACATATTTAAATCAACAACTATTCATTAAAAATAAATAACATATAATCAACAACTATTCTATTAAAATAACATAACATAAAAGTTCAACAACTATTCTCTTAAAAAACAATAACATATAAATCAACACACTATTCTATTAAAAATAACATAACATCTAAATCAACACTATTCTCTTAAAAATAACATAAAATAAATCAAACAACTATTTATTAAAAATAACATAACATATAAAAGTGAGATCAACAACTATTCTATTAAAATATTAACATATAAATCAACAACTATTCTATTAAAAATAACATAACATTATAAATCGAAACACTATTCTATTAAAAATAACCATAACATATAAATCAACAACTAATTTATTAAAATAACATAAATAAAATCAACAACTATCATTAAAAATAACATAACAATAAATCAACAAGTATCTATAAATAACATAACATTAAAATAACAACTATCATTAAATAACATACATATAAATAACAACTATTATTAAAAATAACATAACAGTATAAATCACAACTCCTCCGATTAAAAATAACATATAAATCACAACTATTCTATTAAAATAACATAACATCTAAATCAACAACGTATTCTATAAATATAACATAACATATAGATTCAACAACTGTATTCTATTAAAAATAACATAACATATTAAATCCAACAATGATTCTATTTAAAAATACATAACATATAAATCAACAACTATTCTATAAATAACATAAACATATAAATCAACAACTATTCTATTAAAAATAACATAACATATAAATCAACACTATTCTGATTAAAAATAACATAACATTATCAACAACTATTCTATAAAAATAACATAACATATAAATCAATAACTATTCTATTAAATAACATAACAATAATCAACAACTGTTCTATTAAAAATAACAAACATATAAGATCAACAACTTTTCTATTAAAATAACATAACAATAATCAACAACTATTCTTTAAAATAACATAACAGTCTAAGATCAACAACTCTTCCATTAAAAAAACAATACATCTAATCAACAATCCTCCATTAATAACATAACATCTAAATCAACAACTCTTCCATTAAACAATAACATAATCAAATCAACAAACATCTCCATTTAAATATACATAACATATAAACCAAAAATTTTTTGGGAAAAGTTGACAACCCCCAAAACATCCAGTCTCTAGTTATTAACTCAAAGAAACTGCCTCCTTGTGTAACATTGGGCTCTTTCCCTGCCTCAAAGTGTCATATCATAGAATATTATGTACGTAAGTTAAATAATGACGATGGGGAGCCTGGGGTTGGGGCCATGAAGGCGAATTGAGAAAAATAAAATACAACTGAGGAAAAGAAAAAGGAAAGGAGGCGGTTTTGTTGTAGAGAAGTGAAGATGAAGAGAAAGACGTGCAAAATAAAAAAACCCGGCCACACTGCGGGCACTTCTCTCAGTCATTAACTTTTTATTTATTTATTTTTCTTATATTTTATTGTAGTCTGCCAGATTGGATTATGAAACACTTCGCGGAAAAGGTATCGGCTACTTGAAATCTTCTGCATACACGTATATGTGAGTAGAATCGTACGGAATGACGACTGGGAATTGAGAATTCAATATTTATATAATTAAACTATTGGACAATATAAATGCATGCAACCTCTTATTTCTGCCTTATCATTTCTATCCATCATCCAGATTCTATATTAAGTATTTTCTTTTTAATTCTCAAAAATTTCCTGCAACCAAATATCTTTACCCATACACCTAGCTTCCCTCACTCACCTCATGTCACACAGTCGCAAAGCCATAACTTTGACTTCTTCTCCCAAGCACGTCCCGCCACGGAAATAAAAGAGAATACCTTATGCACTCCTTGCCACGCGGCCATGCCTTCATCCTCCCACACCCCATTATTTACAGATTACCTCCTGGTTCCCGCCATCCAAATCAAACAACCCATCCAGTACGACGAGCTCAAAGCCTGTGGCCTCTTGCATTGCTCTTCCTCCGTTGAAACGCCCACCTCAAAGCTCTATATCCGCAACACCAGTTATCTGCGACCAAAGCATTAGAGCAACCGCCCGAACACCGTGTTCCCACACCTTCACACGTAGGAATACATGCCAGAAGATGACATTTACAAATAGTACATTATCTAAGGTAAGACCATTGCATATTACAAACAAGAAACACACCCTCTCCCTTACCCCACTACTCTTCCGTAACTGTACGTTCAACACACCACTTCCACGAGATAAAAGCAGTTTCGAAGTTCTCTGTTTACATTGTTGAGTTGCATTTTTCTTATCAACAACAAAACAAAAACCAACATTTATTTCAAACCCTGGGCAAAAATCTATTTAATGCAATGTATTTATACCTAGGTTTCAAATTACGCTTGCACCTTGTCCTTGTATTATGATATAAATCGAATAGCAAAAAGAAACTACGTAATGAGCACATGAAGAAAGTTACTGACACCGTTTCATGACCGCAATTAAACCTCCCAAGACCCTTCACAATCCACTGAACAAATTTTCTCGTGCCGTTACTTCTCTTTGGTTCCGAAAGAAGATCCCCTTAGATACTATTTGTACAGTTACTGACCAAGGTAAGCACCAGACTTCAGACCAGGTTTTGCCAAAACATAACTTGCTATTCCTGGCCGCTTCAGTGTTATAATGAGGCGCTGAAACATTAAAACTACATTGCCGTATAAGTAAAAATTGTGCGCTTTTACAAGCAAATCTCAATCTTCTTGACCCATGGAATTCTAGTTTTAATAGATTAATAGCACAAACACTCCAATTCTGATACCAGAATTATATGTTTGTAGAACAAAGCCAGTTTCACATCAACATTATGAACATTTTCATATAACATTTTATTATCAATCTTCATAAAGAGGATTAATTTATCGCATTCAAAAAGCCTTCTAAAAACACATCATCGTTTTTACACTCTATGATTAATGAATAATTATTAATTGGGAATCTTTTTTTTTCACCATCGTGATATCCTGATATCACCCCATATATCTAAATTGTAAAAACTATCTCACCAATATTTTTTTACAATTTAAAATCAGAAAAAAAACAAAAGGTCAATCTAACTTACATCACTAGAAATAGTTCAAGCCCTTTCAAGTCAATAACTTCAAAACGCCTTTATGCATATTACACTCGTCTTCCGTATCATCGATATGGAATACTTATCAAAGACGTCATATTCCACATCTCTGATTAGAATCACTCTCCGCTTTCTTTGCCCCAAACTATTGCACAAGCTTTTCATCTGTCCCACCTTTCTCCAGTCTCACACATACATCCCTCTTCATATGCTCACTGTCTCCAGTTCTCCTCCCGACCCAAGTCTCTTCTTCCCACAGTGCGCAGTTTGAGTCCAGACACAAACGAACCAGCTACACCAGGAAGGCGTTATAACCACTGACACTTCTATTTCCGAATTAAAAACGCTCACTAGCTCTAACTCAACATACAAAACCATAGAATTTAACTCTGACAGTTTATAATCACACCAGAACACTTCCTCCTCCTGTCATTATCAACTTCTCTAACATAACAGGTGTCTATATTATTTCTATGCAGCTACTAATCTCGAAAAATCTACCATCATAACTACCTGAAACACATGTTAAGAGCGAGATACAAGCCAGCTTTCTGCAATATATACATCTAAGTTCCTCTCCCACCGCCTTATAGAAATAACTATTAAGTGCCCATTTCTCTCTATGCACCCTCTTGATCAACGCGACCACATCTACAATGACTGCAGCATCAGTCGACGTTCTCAAAAGTTTACATAAGAAGTCTCTCTCACCAGTAACCTTTGTCACAGCATGCACTGGAAGGTCAAGCATCAATGCTAAAAACGTGTGGTGAATGAGTCCTGCCTGCCACTCCGCCATCTCCGCTCTGCCGTCCAGACAAACCTTGGCATAAGTGTTTCAGAAATTCACAAATGCTTCATCAGAGGACTGAGCACCTTCTATCACACCAAATGCGCTCGCTCTATATCTAGCGAGCAGCTGCGCAAATATAGAATGATTACAACCATTGGGAGGCCTCTTGACTGGATGCATGCACTATACCTCCCAACTCAGCCATCACCATAAAACCAATTGGTGCTTCAGTGTCCACAGGCATGGCTCAAAGAAATATCTGGTGATCCTCGGCAGCCTGTGGAAAATATGGGGAACAAACTATTGGTGTTGCCTAACACCCAGCCCCTGATTCCCTTATTGCCTGAGAATGAAATTGAACAGAAAATGCTTCACTTGTAAAACTGATATAAAATTTTAACGAAGTGGAGAACATAAGAAGAATAGGGACAAATGTAAATCTACAAGCCTTTGCAGTACAGGTTTTCTGATGTATGTTCTTTTTGACATAACTGTGCGTCTATGACCAACACGACACTGATACGTCTTCAGTCATCGTTCTATGTTGATTCAAGCCTGACATAATCCACCTTTGGTGAGCTCCAATGACTAATAAAACGCTGATATCCTAAACACTTCTAACATGACGTAAATTTCACGCAGATGCAGAGTTTGTATGCGCATCACTAAGCTGATCTGCCGTCCCTCACACTTAAAACATACGGACGACTCAAATAAGCCATGTGTCCCATCTGTCGGCATTAGTGGTAAGACTCTATTTATATCCCCAGTAGTTCTTTCAGAGAGTAGGCAAGTTATCGTGCGTAACAGAGCTGAACAAATTAAAGTCTGCCTGACTTCACCTTTTTTCGCTAACCTCCTATACAGTCGAATACTCTACACTACCCAACCAGGCAGAAGCCTCCCTGTCAATACATCAATGCATACAGGTGAAAGCACATTAAGAACGTGTCAGCGAATATGATGCAGAGTGAAATTTTACCAAACATGTCTATTAAATGATCTTTATCAGGTGAATAAAAAGATGTCAGAAATAATATGATTACAGGCGCGAACAGAGTTAAAAGACACCAAAGACTGATGTAATATATGATACAGGTGAAGAATGCAAAAGAATGAATAATTTGCGATCCGTCTCATTGATGGACAAGCGCCGTGCAACTCTAAAAGGATGTAATATGTCTTACATGGTTGACATAAAAAAAGAGTCTTTCAAGTTCTTGTTCTAATAATATGGAGAAGTGAAATTAAAGAAAAGGTGTATCCATTCATCTGTTAATTAATATTAGTAGAATGTGAATACTGAAACATATTGTCTATTAACCATCTACACATAAAACAATAGACCGCATAGCACTCCACGTCATCTGTCTCTTACTCTCTCACTTGTCTTCCTACCTCGTTCCCAACAATGGCCCCGAATAACAAGAGCTCAATACACTCTTCTTAGAAAAAATTATAAAGCAAACGTGTGACCTACAAACTGACTGCATAGAACTCCAAATGGAAACTGTACGGAGAAGTAAATGAAATATTTTTTCAAGGTCCGGTATCCAATAAAGAACCCTTTGAACCTGTCGGTCGTTTCAAAATATGCTGACAGCCATGCTTCATCAGTCTCCGGTCCCCAAACCTCGTTTAAAAATTACTGACTTTTGACCCCACCCGGTGATCACGTGAATGGCTTAGACAGTGTTCCCATGTTTCAGTTTCTAGTTCTCAAGTCTTCTTTGAAAAAAAGTAGCCTCATCGTGTTATCCATCTTATTCCGATAACAACGGAGACCCGACACTCTAACTAGTTCCTACCCTGTTGCCCCGACTAACTTCTTAGAACGATACTCAACATGTAATGAGTAAGAATTCTGCGTGATTCCCTTCGCTATCTCGGTAAACTGGCTGACCCCCCCTATGGAATGGCTTAAACAAGTTCCATGAACAGATTCCCATAACATGGATCACCCTTTTACACACCACCCATCACTACTACCGATCGACGGTTTTGGAATCCCGATCAGCCCCTGCATACCTCTGAGATACACGTTGCATTTTCGTCTCACCCGTGCTAAAAGATAACGAACTACTTCTAAAAGTTAAAAATCTAACAAGCTCTGCGTCGTCGCCCCACTGAATCGATATTTTATCAGCAAAAAAAAAGTCTCAACCAAACTCTAGAAATTGTTTAACCCCCTAGATCAATGCCTTCTCAGATTCTCGGCACTCCTTGACTTCATGTAGTTTCTTTCTGACATGTACTGTCAAACTACATATATGAAAAATTGTCTTTCTAAATTTATTCCATTAAATTGATCCACAGGGCCCAACAATTAAACATCTCACGAGATCAAACGAAATTATAGCACCTAGCTCATTTTGAATCCACAGCAAATTTATATTAAATTATTATCAGGACATTTCAATTTTCATTTCATGGAATTTGCTAAAAATTCTGAAACATATTTCACTTGTCATTATGGGTATTTTGTAGATCGTGACTTTAAAAAAAATTAATCCATTTTAATCATCTTAACAACATTGACAAATCAGATGTAATACTTCTGAAGCACTGGCCATTCCTACCAGAACAATTCAGAATATCGTTCAAACTAACGGAAACTTAGCATGGATTTTCACTCTCAGGATAAAAACTACAATAAATCATTAAATTCGACCACCCATACACCATGTATATAGTACAGCACAGCTAAAATCAATACAGAGCAGCATGTTGCCTTTTAAAAACTAACACTTATTCTCATGAAACGAAAACATATTCCCAATACCATAGCTGTTTAGAAATATCGCATCCATTAAAATGTTTTTTTTGTAAACAAATTCTATTCACCAAAGAGGCATAAGTAATATGAGGGAAAATGCAACTTAATGTACAACAGTCTGTAAAAACAAGATATATAAGATAGAGCATATTACCTAATAAGCAACTTGGATTAGCTAACTATATATAACAAATACCATATGAAATTAGATGACAGGAATATGGCATCCCTCTACCCCGGTTAATGTGTAAAACAGCACTGAACCATGAGATAAATGTATTTTGCGGATAGAAACACTTCTTCACTCAGAACCAATAACCCACTTATTGATTCCAATGAAAACACTCGCCATCCTATGAAATGAGATATCGTATTTATGTAAAATAACAAACCTAGGAGGGAGGCGAGACCAGTCCAAATACTTATTGCTGACAGTTTAAAAAAAAAAACATTGACAACTGCTAAAAATCCATCTTTTCCTAAGATCACTCCTTCTTCACTTTTGAGATTGCCAATGATAGTTTTTATTATTTCACAAATTCCAAGAAACTTATCTCTCTATTTAAAAAGACCTCAAGGATACTCCCATAGATAAGTCTAAACCACCATTCTTTGTTACTCTAATGCCCCACACAAACCCAAGCCTTTTTATTATGAAATTCAAATGTATTACGCTCATTGAAACTTGAGCTTACGGCCTTCTTATGTATTCAACCCTCAAAGATATATTCCATGTCCCTCCCTCCCACGCGCAACTATGCCAGAGCCTTATAAAACATAAGTACTCCACCTCCTTCATCGTATGTTCCATCAAATCGATAAAAATGGTATTTTAGAACATGATCCATCCCTAATGGAACAGCACATAGATATAAATATAAAGGATTTCTAGCTCTAAAAATAATCAAATATCTCGAGTTTGTCATTGTCACAGAGGAAAGCACCTACTCTGTCCTTTAATCGATTTCTTCTTCTTTGCACTCTCCAGGTACAATCATTTTTGTGGCGCGACTAGCCGCCTGATCTAGTCTCCCGCTGTCCAAATATGTGAGCCATTATTATTATTGCTCAATACACACCTACCTATTGAGCCTACAAGTGCATCATACCACACTTATTTCTAAATACGCTACACTTCTAAGGTTCGTAAACCTCAGCATCATCTCAACTCTATCACCCAACACGCTAATATGTCTCCAACCACTCTCTATTCCCTAACCACTCAAAAATCCACACCAGCTCTGGTCCTTTATATTTCATAGGTCATAAAAGGGAATAATCGCAAAATAATAAGAATCACCACATTAAACAGCCAAAACCCTTACATGCAGCATTCAGTGAAAAAATTCATTTCCTGAGACATTTCTTATTAATATAAGCTCAGCAAACTACCCAACAGTGTTTCTCTGCTAAACTTAGCACACAATTTGAATTATTATGCACTATAAAATCAGTTTGCCGAATTAAGATAAAAGTCCCAAGACTCTATTGTCTGTTTTTGAACACTTTTGGGTAAAACCAAAAATAATACACTAAATAATCTTAAAAAATCCCCACTCCTTTCAGAAAATTCACACTGTTAACAGATGATTTATCACATCCAGTATACCATAGCATCTCTACGAATTATGTTTATAATCTCTTACAAAAATTGCTAGTGTGTCTTCTGTCAACGTCTCAATACTGGTACGGCTAGAAAGTTCAGTTGTATTAACCCTTCAATATTACGCAATGGTTTTCTATTCGTGTCATAAATATTGCAATATGTTATCTTTGTCAGCACAACTCAAAAAAAAGTTCATAAACTAGTAAAGGCTCAAAGATGTGTTTAATACCCAACCTCATTTAACTTTCAATACGCTTTTTTTAGGCCTACCATAAACCTTCCTTAGTACTAGTGTTTATTCTAAACGAAGTCGATGCCATAATGCTACACTTTCTCGATGCCTTAAGAATGAGACCTACTTTGTACTCGACCTAACCACGCCACCCACAAATGATCTCAAAAGCCTTGTTTCTAACCAATTAGCGATCCGCAGTTGGTCTATCATGAAATAACTAACGCCACACATAGCAGTTTCACTAAGTAACACAAGCGCATAACTGCAACCAATAAAACCCTGCACCATCTCTTCACTTAACTCTACTTTCCAATACGCAAAATCTGTGTATATACCCGCTTTCTACTAACATGCAATGGCCTTATCAGTCACAAGAACATGTCCAAACAATCTGCCACCTCTCCTAAGACAGGTACCACACACGATCACTACACACCCACGCACATCACATCACAACACACACAGCATCACACACACACACACCGAAACAGCAACAATACCAACCCCTGCAATGATGTACAAAAAAAAACAAAAAATATATAGACCAACCAAATCAACAATCTGCTACCACAACTGGGATGAAACTGGCAAAAAAACAGGGAAGATATAAAAAAAAAAAAATATGACATGCAAACAAAAGCTCATTGAAGCTAAAAAATCAGCTCAACAACCACCAGCCGCTTCCAGCACCAGATTAGTCTGCAATAAAACAAAACAAGTCCACCCTCCTACTATTAAAAAAAAAAAACTCACATCAAATAACCTTACACACAGACACAACAATTGTAAAATATGCCTTCCACCACCATCCTGACATCTGCAAAAAATTTCAATATAACCCATCCTATAAAACTCATAAACAGAACAAAAAATATAATTAACAAGAAAAATGCTCACATACCATTCCTAATGATTCATATCTATCACAGTAACAATATAAACAAACATGCATCGAGATAGACTTCAATAAAAAAGAAAAAAAATGCATGTATAATCATTCCCATTTGCAGAATTTATCGCCTAAGCAATGCAAAATAAGAAAATGCCAAATAGTCAAGACCTCAAAATGAAGTGAAAAGATCCTAATTGAAGACACAAATACATGGCAACAGAATATAAAAAACTTGACAAATTTTCTAACAAACATCTCGCATCATGCCAATAGTTACTCAGTGTTAGAAACGTCTGAGCCTCCTTCTCACCGAACTATCCTGAATAGCCCCAGAACCAAAACTTTGAGAACAACACCACTTCACACTTCGTCCCTAATCTCCCCACCATTCCACCATACACCAACCGTGACGCGCGGGATATCCGTGTGGACCTAATTAGTCCAAATTCCCAACTCTGTGACATATTATATCTCGACAACATTGTGCCAGCTCCCATTCTCTAGCACTTACAAAGACACAACGCACCAGATATGAGATATGACAAACTATCTTGTGTGTGGTAGCGAAAGCCAAAAATCACAAACGTAGGACAGGACACCACACGGCACACACACACGACAGCAACTTCGTCGACGTCCCTGACAAAGACACTACTATGGTCCAACCCCCGGCGATAACTAATTAGGACTATCTATTCTGTGAAAACAGGTGTATTTCTCGGCAGAAGAGTGTGATAACCGCGTATTGAGAGCAAGCGAATGAGAGAAACAATGCGTCAGCAGCATTGGTGTCTTTAACGAGTGATGATTTGGAGCTAAGTGCGTTGATCCCCCCCGCACTCGACCACTGCGTCTCTGGTATATAGCGAGCTAGAGAAATTTATCATAAAATCTCATGTTTGCAAAATATTTAGAGAGTCTCTCTAGATAATCTCCTTAATCTCTACTACACATGTTTTTCTCATCTTCTTGTAACTTTGGATACCTATAATTTTCACACCTACATTCATTCGAAACTTCCTAAACTTTCAGTTATACACAAATTAAACACGAGAAAACCTGCCAGACTATTTACAGACCATCTCTTCACTGTTTGAAAAATTTTTCCGACGTCACTGAATGTTAGAGAAGAGATATGACCATATAATATTTCCATCTGCGCATATTGAAATCGTGTATGACTATTCCCAATGGCGGATCGGATGCCTCATCCACCCACTGTTCGATTAATATATATATATATTATGTATAGATATATATATATATATACCTAAAATAATTTATACCTAGAAACTAGGCAAGCTTATTGAATTCATTTGTGAATCGGAACATAGGCAGTACAGAGATGAATTAACCACACAGTATATACATGACTATTATATTACCAAATCAATTTTTATACTCATTCCATTTTTTAACATTTTTTCACAAACCCAATTTCATCTAGATCTTCGGTATAACTTCCATATATATATCTTGATTACAAAAGCCCCACGCCTGCGACTTAAGAAAATATATTATAACCACTTAAAAACTCCCCCCATTGTTCTAAAGAAATTCTTTTCCTATGTTAAAAAATTACTACAGCAACTAGTATCAAAGACCTACTAAAAAGTGCTATATCGCCTATACCATATCCCAAAAAACTAGCAACGTTAATTTGTTCGGAATCAAGCCGGCATGTAGCACAATAATTACGCAAACCTGATACATCACAATTTCATATTCGTTTTTATACTCACATAAGAGACAGATCTTAGCTCATGAGCTTTTTCCCCACCTGCAATTAGTGATCCATCTCCTCTCAATACTTTTATTATTTACACAATTACTTAAAACTTGATTTAGATTTTAAAAAATCGATTATATCACACCTTGAACCGATATCATCTTTTAATAACAATTAAACCATTAACAATTTAAACATTATCCTGCTCTTACATTTACTAAATTCCCCCCCCCCCATCATGCAATGGGACAAAATTGCCTGTTGTTTCTTTTTATTTTTTACTTTTAAAACTGCAATAATTTCTTGACGTACCTTTCCTTCTTACCCCTCACCCCATCCCATCATTTTTTTCAGCTGCCTATACTACACCCAAAACAAGCCACACCATTAGCCCAGCCATCGTCAACTCCATAATCTCAGACTAAGAAAACCAACACGAGTGTCCCTTGTTTATAGAGGATAACAAAGAATAATGATATTAAGTATGATCTCTCATTCAATTAACTTAGCAAACAGCAATGCACCCCACTAGCAACGACTCTTAAAATGAAATGATATATCAGTTCTACGCACTTTTTGCTGATCAAGATTCTCGATTTTGAGTACGGTCTCAACCTTAAACTCCAGTTTTCTCACTTTTAAAAAATCAATTATCAATCAAACACTCTATCTGTCACATGTAATGAAGACCGAAAAAAAATCTTTAAATCAAATCAATTATGCACACACTTTTCTTCAAATAGTATCTCAAGCCTTATCAAAAAGAAAAAGCGAAATGGAAATAACAAAGAATGTAAAATATATATTCAAAGAAATTAAATGTAATCACTATGATTGGGTGAATTTTAAACCAGAATTATACTTTTGCAAGAAAAACTGAAAATTTCTTATCATCCAAAAAGTCTTCACTCCATAATAACACCAACGATAGTACATCAAAAGTCGGAACCTCCACAAATTTCAACAAAAGCAAACCAACAAGATTTATTCCTGATATTCCTCAACAAAAAAAAAATCCTAAATCCTCTGCGGAAATCCTGAAATTCATGGAAATCAATATGCGCCACCCGCTTCGGAAAATAGAAAATTAAAGATATATTTAAAATGTTAAATATGTTTCTCATTCTAATTGGTCTATTATTCAATAATTTAACAAGAAAATTTAAAAAAGTGAAATATTAGTAAAATAAAAAAATTATACTTTTTCCCAAAAATGTCTTTTTGTCCCAAAAAAAAAAAATATTACCTATACTTTGGCTCCTCACAAAAAAAATAAGAAACGAGACACAAGATTAAATCAAAGTCTAGGCAATACAATAAATATATAAATCATTTGAAACATACAAAATCACAATTCCACTCGCAACACATCTGCCTACCGGAAGGTTCGAAATAAAATGAAAATTCCATAAACTCAAAACTACATCCATTATAAACTTACTATACCATGTTGAAAAAATCCAACGTATTAAAAATTAGAACTCACAATTGTCATCCTATTTTCATCACTTTATTTTTTAGCACCAACCCCTGCATTTCCACACTGGGATGCACTCAATTTTGCTTCTGCATGTGCATCTCATCTGCTACATTCAACCTGCAGGTTGCACCTAATGACTAACATCTTTCAATCTACATATTGATGTTCTAATGCAACCAAAAACCCTCGTCACACCCCACCCCAGTCCGGGGAAAATCATCATCACCATCCCTTCCATCTTGACTTGGGCAATACAACCCATCTGTTGGATATCATTTCTGCTATAAGTATCTCTATGGCTCTCTGCTTTGTAATGCATAAGTAATATGACCATTTAATGGAAACATTAAAAATTGCCTCACGAATATGGAAAGCAGAAGACGAAAAGACCACCTAAACATTCCCATACCGCTTATAACGTTACACGTTAACAACGCTCTCACTAGATATGTCATGTTCAGTGACTTTCACCTTCCCACAACCAGAATTCTTTTCTCCGCATCGTGTGTCGGCAGCGATCTACTAAAAAACAACAAAAAAAGAGTATCCAAAGACAAACTCATTATTTGTTGCCCCTACTCACAATGGTTCTTGAAACCTTTTGAAACTCCCTTCCAATCCCATGAAACGAGATTTCGGTCCACCAAGAAACTGCCATTAGAAAAACCAGTATTATTCATGCTACCAATCATTCCTTAGCCTAGTTCCAATCCACTTCTTCGGTCTTCTTTGCTCGGACAAAGAAATTATGATTCAACTTGGCAGTACAAGAGACAGAAGTCTGTTCATCATTCAACGAACACCCGTTTGGTACCAGGTAGCAACTGCACGCCTTCATACAATCTGAATTAGCATCCCCTAGCATGTTCTCACATTCTTCTTCTGAAACTCTTCACTCAACATAAATAATCGCTTTTTATTCGCCTATGGCAAGAAACTTCTCTTCATTCTGAGACGCATGTCACTAAAATTCAAGTTATCTAGCATCCCTTTAACCGTCTCTGTGTATCATCCTTCTTGGTACTCTCATTACCATCAAACACACTATGGGCATCTCCACTTCTTCGTACATAATCAGTGTACTTCATAGTCCTGTAGTGATCACAGACCATGAATGCGTTAACAGTCCCCTGACCATCCAAACATACTGGTTCCCATCATTGGGATATCCCAGACATCGGATCCAAAAATTCCAATGCATCAGGCAAAGAACTCTGTTCTTCTCGACTGAAAAAATCAAAGAGCTTATAGCTGCACAGTTTCCATATTGAACCAACTCCATTCCTTACTGAGTACATGTCAGGTTCAACAACTCATCATTCTCGTATATGATTGGTGCGATCTTCTACTCTCGCTGCCAATCCACATCAATCTCTTAACATTTCAAATGACTTCACACTCCCCTAGTCCGTGGCACGTACCACACCGTTCCTAGTCCATCTTTTTAAGACCTTTGGTGAGCTCAAAACAGTTTTCACCATATCCATACCATATTAAACAATATTAATGCATCCTACACATAATCTCTGTATCTACTGGCTTCGTCCGGTTGCATACTCCATCAATTTCCTCAACGTGGATCACACTAACGATTCCGTTCCTAAAATACTAAAGCTATATTTCCTCCATCACGAATTTCTCCTTTTCAGGCCCTTTCTCTCCATGTTGTTTCACACCTTGCACTCCTGCATCCTGATTTATTCCACACAGCATATGTAGCATACAGCCTGTTCTCGCATTCCCCGCCCTCGTATGACCCCTTCTCTTCAAACTCTCATCAAACTTTTCGATATCATGTCAATTAAAACCTGCCCACAGGCGACACTTCGTCGAACCCACATGAACCCCTCATCAAAAACGTTGACATTGATTTGGATTTTAGTTACATCTGCTCAATTACACCCTTGCCATTCAACATCCGAGCCCATTCACAGCATTTCCTGATTCCTAATTAGCCCATTCCCAGTCCTCGCCCGATGATTTCTAAAGGTCTAGCTCTAGCATTCCCAATACTAACCCAAGCCTTAAGTCGAGAAAATCTTTGCAACTCGCATGCTTCTGAATTCGTCTTATTCGTCAAACTCAGACTTCAACTTCTTCCACAGACTTTCAAATTACGAGTTGGTCCACTTCAACATCATAGCTCCACTCCTGAAAAATGTTACTAATTAGGTGCAAACTCCATTAATGAGCACCCCACTACAATGCAAAGAATTCACAGCTTTCAAGAAAGTCTCACCTCAACTAATATAAAAAAAATGTGCCACTTCACCTACTACTAGACCTTTTGAAAATAACGGCCACTTCTCCTCCAATACAATACCAGTACAATGATCCAAATGGATGATATTAAATAACAACAATGCATTTCTTTCAACTTCAGGCAGTTCTAACCTTTTATACGCTTAATTGTATTTTCTATCTAAACATCATCTACTAGTATATTTAAATAAAAACATGTATTTCTTGTAAGACGAAGTTATCATGTCATTCAAATTCAAAACCTTCTTTACTAATCGAGCACTAAACCATAATATATTTTTCAATATATGGCATCCCAGATACGCATCTGAATATGATGCTCAAATTATTTTCTTATGTTTCATCACATGCACTTACATAATTATATTGTATGCCATAGACTATTTCATCTTTATTGAGCTACGTTCAAAACAATTGTCTCTTTTTTTGTCCAGACCCAGCCCTAAAAATCAAACAGGAATCAAACACTTAACAAAAAAAAAATTTCACAAACATATCACACTCTACATAAGAAACATATATATTTATTATTTTACAACCCTCTCAAATAACTACTTTTCCACTTTTTTCTAATATTATTCTTAATCAATATAAACACAAACTAAAACAATTCAGAAATGTCAGGGATAAAAACATATTATAAGCGTATATTACAAATATCAATCTTTACAATGTTATTCCCATTTCCCAGAATCCACCTAGATCATTTTTTTGCGCGCCAATCTGATTTCCATATATTCAAAAAACTTTATCACCCTTACCGGCATACCCTATGAGACTTTATTTTCTATCTATAACAGAGACAACATATCAGAATCAAATCTGTTTGATTTGCTTTTGTCAATTTTTAGGTGACAAATATTCTTTTACCCATTAAAAAGACCCTCTTGCCTCTCCAAAGTCCATTTAGATAAATGACCAATATTTTGTTCCACCCCTGGATGTGACTGAATGCTTGCTGCATAAATGTTCGTCAGCACAAATTTTACCAAATTGTCTCTTATCGTCAGCAGTTATATTTAAAATATATTATTGGAACCATTTGCGATCTACTACAAGGAGCCTTATTCCTCCCGCGTTTAGACGATACCTCAAATTCCTCAAGCCACTCTTTATTCGACACAGATTGCCATAACGCTCTCATTATCCAAACGGGCTGAGACTTCATACACCCTAACACCAATTAGATCACGGCCACCGTCCACACTAATGTCCAACCGTTACCTTTCAATTTACCGCCCATTGAGCGGTCGAGCGGGTAACACACCACTCAGGATCAAGAATTAGAGAAAAATTAACTAACAAATATATATGTATCAGGGTTTATTTACATGCACGTTTTTTATAATTATTCACTTTTTTCATATTCATGAGCTTATAAATCTGAAACTGCACACTCTAGCAAAGTGATACTGCAGATATTTATAAACTGGCATATGAAATTTAAGGATCTATCAGAATGCCTGATAAATGCATATGTTTCTATCTGTAGGAAGTTGAAAATGCCACTTTGACCAAAAATGGTGAATATGCAGGGCATTTAACTGAGGGTATTAACAACTTTAGATTATTCTTCTCATAAATTAATAATTATAAGTACATTTTTTATTCAAAAATAAATTATTGTAATGATAAAAATCAAACATATGCTTGGGTTTTAATTTAAAAAA
>CM068956.1:175547130-175558578 GCA_035128595.1 Eptatretus atami
AGTTCTCTATTTGAAGTCATTAGTTATGACACACCACTAGATGGAGTAATGGTCTGTCACAACACTAGGAGCAGCACAGTCAACCTGTCTGTCTGTTTGGCTGTTTGGAGAACAAAGGAGAAGAGAGAGATGTCATTGGGACGGTACGAAGACTTCAATATCAGTACCAGCAAAATATACGGTATAATACACAATACTGTTTACATAAACTTGATAAATATGTAATTTAAATGGACTTTCAGCGAGTTGCAGTTTGTGGGACAGAACTGCCCCATGCTAAATGTGGTGTCAGCTGCAACATTGCTACAACAGCATCAACGACAAACATTCAATACAGTATAGTGCAACTCCGCTCGGCTGAAAGTTTACGTTTAGTATCCTACAATAGGCCAGATCTACTGACTTGAACCAAATCTAATTGGTTGTTCTCGTCATCTAACAATACACACCAAGTTTTTGTCATAATCCTTCACATTTGAGATATTGTGCTATATATAGATTTTGGTCTCATTGCTCAATGGTGAAGAATCACTTGTAAAACTTTAAAAAATAAAAATTGTTGTATCAGATCCGGATTTGGATCTTCACCAAAATCGAATACATTTGTGCTCGTCACACCAATCTGTCAAACAAAGTTTCGTTCAAATCCGTCCATAATTTTTGAGATAGTACTAATATCAGCTTTTTGCCCTGTCACTCAATGGTAAGAATCATAAAAGCTTTTCAGATCCGGATTGGATTCACATCTTCACAAAATGGAATATTGCTCCTTGTCATGCCCAACGTGTCACAAATCACATCCGAATCCTCCAAAATTATTTGAGATTTAAATATTTTTTGAACGAGGTCAGGCTCGTGGAAGAGATAGTACAGTGCACGGATCAGGATGCAATCAGACAAAAACAGGACACAAAACACAGACATGTGGGTGGACAAAATGGATCAAAAGGAAACTCCAAGGAGGGAAAACTGGAAAATTGGAAAGAGGAAGGATTGGGGTGGGGTTAACGGGGTAGAACGATCATGGTTTAAGATTGGGATGATCTGAGATGGTGTGAACAGCTGTTTTTGAAGACCTGGATGGAAGAATGAGATTGAAGAGGTGTGGAAGTTGATCCACAGGTCAGGAAAAAATAAAAAAAAAATTAAAAGAGAGGAAAAATGAGTTGAGGTGAGCCGCGACCTGGATTTAGGTAGCTTCACCAGAAGGAGATTGATGGTGGCTGTGTGAGCCTAGAAACCAGGGAAGAAAGGTGGAAGCAAGCACAGAAAGGGCAGAGGGTGCAAGACAGAAAGGAGGTGGTAAAAGACAGAGAGATGGCAGGGTGATAGACCGTAGACTAGCTTCAGCGTGGAGATTCAATGATCTTGAAGCATGGTTTCCACAGATCATGAGCAAGATGTGAGGCAGGGGAGCAAGCCAGGGGTGAGAAAAGTACTCATCAAGTTGTGGATGCAAGCTTGTAAGTGGATATGAGTTCAGGTGTTCCTAAGAAAGACTTTGTATGATGGAGGATGCCCAGTCAGCGTTGACTTTGGAAGCCAATTTTGACAGGGTTGCCCAAGAAAGATCGTGGTGACAGTAGACAGCAGGAGAATGAAGGACTGAACTTCAGTGGTCAGGTCAGGTATGGAACATGCGCAGAGCAGCAGTCACTGGTCCACTTTACACTGGTATCTCAGGGGCCTCTATCTGTCCATCCCCCAGGTAGATGCCTGGCCCAATACCCATCTCCTGGAGATTGCCGATCAACCTGCTGCGACGCACGAGCCATGGGCGGCCCATTGGCCTCCTCACTGACGAAGCTCCCTCGCTGAGAGAAATCTGGTGAGCAGGATCAGCGTCAGGAAAATGAGCCATATCCATACAGCCGCAGCTGAAGCTCACGGGCCTATGCAGGTAACAAATCTCATTTGAGTCTCTCTCAGCAACCGCTCATTGGACACAAGTCCGACAGTGATAGCCAATAAATCTTCGAAGAGACTGGTACCAAAGAAATCAAGTCTCCGTCTCAGATCCTGATCAGAGTCAAGTCTTCACATCCGTAGAGCAAGACTGGAAGCAAAAAGACCTGAGGACTCAGCTTTGTCTCTCGCACAGGTACCGACAACACCACCCATGATCCAGTGAATCCGACTCAAATGGCTCGACACAGACGTCTATTGAGCTCTGTCTCACAGCCAGCAGAGACATAAGTATACTGCCAAGGTAAGTGATTTTCTCGTGACCTCAACATCATCCACAAACAGGTCAGACAAGATAGCAGCATCCAAGCTGTCAATGAAAGCATGGATATTAGTCTTGACGAGGAAACCATAATCCCAGTGGCTCAGACTCCTATTCAGCACTGAGGACCCAAAGGGATCCAGTCTCCGAAAGATGGCTGCATCATCTGTGAATCAAGGTCAGATCTTGACATTCCAACGATGCACTGCAGCTTGAATCTCGACATCTCCCAAATCCAGTCCATACAATGCTGAAAAGTGTGGAGGCCAGTACAAACCCTAAAGACTTCAGCAACAATTGGAAATAAGTTGGAGATGGTACCGACACATCTCACAGCACTCCAGTACCAGAATATAGTTCAGGCATCAGATTAATATCAGTTTTGGTGGTACCACAAAGACAAGAATTCTCCAGAGGGCATCCTGAGTCACTGAATCGAACGCTTTGCAGAGAAACAACATAGGCTGCAACAGCCCCTGCTGAAACTCTCGTCTGCATTCGGTGAGGACCGAAGGGCAAGAATACGGTCAATTGTTGACCTCTTTGGTGTAAAGCCTGATTGCTCTGGTGTGCAGGTGCTCATGCAGATGGTGGTGAACCCATCAATAATTATCTAGCAAAGACCTTGCTGGCCTGTGAGCAGGGTCACCTCGGTAGTTGTTGCAGTCCTGGCGATCACCCTTTCTTTCCAGAGAGGGACAATAAGGCCCTCTCCTGTCAGTTGGGATGATGCCTGTGTTCCATGCAGAGCAAGAATGCATGCAACGAACGAGTGTAGCATTTCCACAGCCTTGAGAAGTTCAGCATGGATGTCAAGATCACAGAGCTTTACCTATTTAAACCGCTTCACTGCAGCTGTGTTTTCAAAATGAAGGTGGATCACAGTTGATTGTAGGGTCAGCTACAGGGATAGTAACACCCATGACATCTAACTTAACAGCTGGTGGATTGCCTGGTACTGCAAAGTAACCGACCACTGACCTTCACTTCGGACTGCTCTGTCAGAGCCCACACCTCCGCGTCTAACTGCAGTACCGAGGGACGGTTTGGAGGAACGCAATGTGCGAATTCCCCTGTAAGGACGAGAACCACTTGACCACAGGTGATGCCTACACCTCACAGATTCACACACATAGCCTCCTCGTCACCCTCAGCGAACGTACAGGTTTACACTCAACTCCTGAACAGCTCAGCTCTGTCATTAAGCCTGGCCCTGGAACTCTGGTCAATGGCATCACAGTGCCCCTGTGAACAAAATTCTTCTTCTTCCTCGGGAGTTTCAACACATCCACCGGCAACATCTTGATGTTGCGGAGCTTGATCGCCAGGACTGCAACAACTACTGAGGGGTGACGCTGCTCCAATGCCAGGAAGGTCTTTGCATTTTTATAATTCTTAATGGGATTCGCCACCATCTGCATGAGCACCATCACCAGAGCAATCAGGCTTTACACCAGAGGTCACAATTGACCGTATCTTCCTTCCTTTCGGGTCCTCACCGAACGCAGACGAGAGTTTCGTCAGGGGCTGCTTGCAGCTATGTTGATCTCGCAAAGTGTTCGATTCAGTGAATCGGGATGCCCTCTGGAGGATCTTGGCCTTTGTTGGGTACCACCAAAACTATTTAATCTGATGCTTAATCTCTTGAAGGCACTCCACAACTTTCAGGATTCCCCAAAGCCCCAGATCCCCCCCAAATCCCCACTCAACCTGTTCGAAAGTCATCGACCCTCTCATCCTTGAGCTTGCCAGCATCCAGCCGAGGATAGGATAGTACCATTCTCAGGATTTAAGCTGCAACTTCAGAGTTGCTACCAAAGCCTGTGGTCGGTATTGAGGAACTGAGCACTCCGTAGACCTGCAGTTCTGGATAATCTCCGCTTATCATCAGCACATGGTCATTCTCCTTTGCAAACACCAGTGTTGGAATACCACGTCCAGCGATGAGCCTTTGGGTGCTGAAACATGAACAGCCACCTAAGTCCATGACTTCTTGCAAAGTCAAGGAACTTAGTGCTATTCTGGTTCACAGTTCCAGACCCATGGGGACAACACATGTCTCATAACCATCCTATCAGTTCGTCGATGCATTGAAATCCCCAAAACTAGAATAGTATCTCTCCTGGGGCACTGATCAACCACAGACTCGAGCATGAACAGAATGCATCCTTCACGGTGAGATCACTCGCCTCAGTCAGAGCATATACAGAGACCAGGAAAACGCACACGTAGTGATGAATCTTATTCTCACAATGCGCTCGTTGACTGATGTTACCTCAATTATCATTGGAGTCAGCTTATTGGACAGCTATAGCATGCAACTCTTTGCCATGATAATCATCAGAGCGACGAGCAACAGTAGTTGAAACCCCCCTGCATAATCTCGCCCCACAATCCGGTCTCCAAACTCAGAGAGTGCTGCAATACCGATGTTCAAATGCTTGAGCTCAGATGATAACAGATGGTGATCATCCTCTCTTGGGGATAGTGCATTCCAGGCACCACCCAAAGGGACAGCCTCAATTAACCCAAAGAGACCGCGTTTGGTGGATGACACCTCAGCAATCCCGACACACACTACCAACGAGAAGACTCAAGAGGATTGATAAGAAAGTAGAAGGAGCTTTTGCAGAAGGTCTTTTCGAGAGAGAAAGAGTGAGTGTGAGATTTGTCAGGATTGAAAGACAAATTCAAGGTTTGACCAGCTTGTGATTTTGTCAAGGTCTGAAGAGAGGGAAGAGGCTGCAGCTGCCTGTCTGAAGGATGAGGAATGAGGGATGAGGGATGCCACGGCAGAGGGGGGACTCATCAGCAAATAAAAAGGGGATTTTCTAGACTGCTAGAGAGTCGAGCGATCATTGACAAAGATAGGAAGAGGACCAGAACCAAAATACTGCATTGGAGCACTTCAGCCTTGACAGGGAGAGGAGATGAAAGGATTCGTTGAGAGCCACATGTTGGCTGTGGAAGTCAGTACGCCATGTGTGGAGTCGGCTTGGATGCCATTGGCAGACAGTTTGAGAACAATGAAGGATGCAAATCATGCAAGTATCATTTTTAGCACAATCTCTATGGTGAAGAATCACTTTAAATTTCTCGTGTCCAGATCTGGATATCACCAAAATCTAATCATTCTTTCATGTCACACACCACCATGTCACTAAATTTCGTCCAATCCATTACAACTTTTTGAGATATCCTGTTACACACGGACGACAGGGGTTAAAAATAGGGGTGGTCGAGGTAATTAGCTGCAATACTTTAGAAGTCCTTGTGAAAAGGTCTACCCTACTCCAACCCCCCCCCCCTTCCTCCCATGCAACAACATCCCTCTCTCCTTGGAGAGGAATATCAATGCCAGATGTGGTTCTGGGTCAATGGTTATCATCAGCGTGGAGTGACAATCACACCCACCCCTCCCAACTAGGATTATATCCAAAAGGCTGGGTGACACTGATTCAACAGTGGGCAGTTCTGTGGACTCTGCTCCATTAAAGATTTCCTAATGCAAACGTACATGGTTATGTATATTTATGACCAAAACGTCATCTTCTTCAAATTTTCTTTAACAAATTCGGCCTTGCTGTGTCCGTGTATGACATATATATATATAATATATATAAATAAAAAGCTAACCTAAGACATACATTCATAAAGCTAACCGAAGAATACGCTGATGTAGTCATCAGCACTTTTTTTTGTTGTCATTTGACTTGATTAATCGAGATCGAGATTGAGATATGGGGAAAGGAAATACAGGAAGTAAAACCCAGCCAGAAGTCCAAGGGAAGCAGTGTATTGAGGTCATGTCTGCTCAGTAAGGCTGGCAGTTTAATTTACATTCCATGTTTCGATAAATTTGTTAACCTTTCTTTCAGGTCTAACTGATAATTTAAAATAAATTTAAATTTGTGCTCAGTTCCTTTTATTGATACGTGTCAGGTTCTGACTTCTGATTTCAGTCTATATCGTCAGCACAAAATATATTTGGCTGACCTCCCCCACCATCCCCACACCAGAAACATACACCAATCCCATCACCCCCCCCTATTCCCGGAGAAAGCAGGCATGGTCAAAGATGCCTATGCTTCTGCAGCAACATGGGGTGAGGCATGCCAAGCACATCCATTCATGCTGGTTTACCAATGGGCAGAATGTGTGACACTGGCTGGAAATATGCAATCAAAACTACATAGAATCAAGCAGGAATAAACTGATTAAACATCCATGGGGAGGGAGAAATTTCCAATTAATTTCCCCTGACTGCAAAGACAGCGTCACCGTAACTTCGAGTTTTTGTGTCATTGACTCAAAATTATTCGCACGGAGATGCATTTTGTAGTACAAGTGAACTAAGCTTTAATCAACTTCAAAACTCAAGAAAAAAACCAAACCATATTTACCAATGAACAATTTCAATCAAGACAATATAGTATCTACAGTAAGCGCACCAATATCCTTTTGCAAGGCAGGAGGCACTCCATTTCTGATTTGCCTGGAATCTTTTCGCACCAAGTTCTTCTTCTTCTTTCAACCGACGCATCTTAACGGCAAAGGATACTCGGCTCCCGGTGGCTTTTTGAGGGGGAGGGAGGGGGGGTGGAAGTCGTAAAGCAATAAAGGTTCTCATATTTGCTGGAGATATATTTATATATATATATATATATATATATATATATATATATATATATATTGTATATCGTGATGGTTTTGGGAATTGAAGCCAAGGAAGAGCATGCGCAGTTCACAAGGCATTTATTTTGTTTTGACTTGTTACTGATAGGGTTTTCCCTCGTGTTTTTGGGTATAAAGGTAATATGTGCTGTGAGGGAAGAGTTCGGGGTTTTTTTTCGATTCTTCCACATTTTCTTCTCTCGTACGATCTTCTCCCAACCACGGCCATGCTGCAAGCAATCTATTTGCAGATGCATGCCAAAACAGCATTTGAACATGTGCACCACACCAAAACTGCCAGTTTCACCAATTCTCCACAATGCAGCCGATAAACCACCTATGCTTCAGCTACACACCGGCCTTTATTTCATTCAACATTACTATTCAAGCTCGCTTTCCTAGCTTCCTACCATCATCCCATTGCCATCACCAACAACGACACTTCGACTCAAACCATATCACCAAATACGTCACACACTACCACCACCTTCCTGCACTCAGGAACATCATCTCGCCTAGTCCTGGACAATTTGGCTCACGATCAGACCAAGTCCGGCACCATTACAAAGGAGCCTTTTTCACAAGGAGCAAGTGTGCCATTGGGCCATTGGGCAATGCATGAGAAGGTCCCTCAGATGGCAGAATTTCTATTCATGCCATAGCTCTAATTTCAATGAGATTTTCATGTCTGAATGTGAATTTTTTATTAATCTTTGAAAGAAAATGACAGTCATAGGTTTAAGTGTGAAATCACTAAACTAATTTACATATTACGTATGGGACAATTTGAAATGGTGATGTAGTCAATTAATAAAACTTTACAACATTTTTTTTTACATGGAGATGAATACTCACAATACCCTTTTAATACACAATAAAAAATTGTTCACTTCATTAATTATGCAAATTAGGCCTGTTCTTAATAAGCGATGTCCCATTCATAACAATTTTACATCGATTTTTTAGGATTACACTAAAGCTCCGAAAAAATTTTAATGACATTTTCAGAAGTTCTAATTCCTCCGCACCGAAGGTGATGGAGATTATGTTTTCAACCCTTTGTCTCTTTGTTTACAGGATATTCAAAAAGTTGTGGACCGATTCAGACGAAACTTGGTGGAAGGTGGGTGTGTCACAGGACTAATTGATTTGATTTTGGTGATGATCCGGATCTGGATACGAGAATCATTTAATTTTCAAGTGATTCTCCACATTGAAGGATAGGGAAAAATTATATCGAACTGCATAGCATGATATTATAATAAATATACCATCAGAGATGGGGAATCCCCATTGAATGAAAAGGTCATACATATTCCAGATAATGGGGAGGTGAATTGGAACAAGACACCATTTGGTCATGATCTCGAAAAAGTTCCCAGGGGTGAGGAAGTAGTAACCAAAAAATTTAAATCAGATAAGCGGTTTTCCATTTATTACAAAAACATTTTTTTCAAGATGGCCGCCTAGTCGGCCATCTTGGTCCGGCCACGCCAAAATCAATAGGGTTCTTCCTTTTCAGGTGGTACATGTGTGACTCAAATTTCAAATCGATATGGCGAAAAACATTTTTTTCAAGATGGCCGTCCAGTCGGCCATCTTGGATCGCGGCCACGCCAAAATCAATAGGGTTCTTCCTTTTCAGGTGGTAATGTGTGACCAAATTTCAAATCGATATGGAGAACAGTTTATGAGTTATCGCACTCAAGCTATAAATGTTGACGCCGGACGGATGGACGGACGGATGGACGGACAGCCGTACGACCTGGGTGACAACAATAACCTTCCGCACGCGGCGGGGTATAAAATGTATTGCCCGATATGTTCTCGTGGATCAGGCATTACGTGGTGGAGGTATGCGTTCCCAAGTGTCCTTCTAGTCTATCATGTATTGGCCATATATCATGTTTTTCTAGCTTAAAATATAAGTAGACAATTAGTTACAAATAATTTTTATGTTACGTATGGGACATTGCTTGCAAAGTCTGTGAAAACTACTTCAACATTCAAATTTGACCAGTAGAATTTGGGTTTCATGTATTTCTCATGAGACGTGTACTCCACACATGGCCCAGTTTGAGGCAGACTAAACAACATGGGATCATTCCATTTGTAAGGAGGGGTGTAATCTCCTTTTGAAGAAGATACGAGTTTTTTATCATATTTCAGGCACCTCTAAATTCCTGGTTTTTCCCTGAAGCATACTGGAATCTGGATTTCCTTTCGCACAAAATTAATACTCTCTTGTGAAGTTTTTTCCTTCTATTCCCTTGTGTAAGTGGAAGTAGTCCATATTACTACGTTGCCAGATTATATATTTTCAGTGCGAGTTGATAAACATTTACATCTAATAAAATTATTTCTATTGAAATGTACAAAAGCTAGGTCCTGAGATAAATTTAAACAAAAATTTATATGAGCATTACAAATAAACTAATTACATATATATTATGATGCAAATTATTTTGTTCATTTTCATTCCTTGTACGCACAATAAAACAGTCTGTCCTCTGTGTCCTTCCTGTCCAGGTTTAATCATTTTATAAAGTACATTTTTGTGTATGTCCACAATAAAGTTGTGCATTTCATTTTCTTCAGAAGTACTTGCAAACATGGTTAATATGATTCCAATTTAAAATCATTTTGCATTTTAAATACTTAATATTCAGATGATCACTTTGTTTATATCCTCACATGAATTTCTGAGTCTCTGATAGTTATTGTAAATGTTGGATCTTTGTGTCAAAATATGCTCAAGCTTGTTGATTGTGTTATGGAAGGTAATTTACACCAACAATGTACATTATATCGCATGTTAAACTAATGGAGATTTTTGTCCATACGTAACGCGTCTTCGTTAACACCAATTGATCTCTCTTGACGACTGTGTATTTTCTGTAGAGATTTGTGATGAGTTACAAAGTGTTTCAACTTTCCACACTGAAATTTTTGATGAATAGATAAAATACTTTCAGAGAACTTTGAACTTGAACATGTTCTTTGAAATTCTGTTTCTTGTGTCCCATACAAAATGCACCATGTTTTTTTAATTGCATATATCACAAGGACTAATGATGTATAAATTATTGTGGGCATTCTCCTTGCAGATGCCCAACATTACAATAAAATCACTGAAGGGTCACTCATGCAACTCACCTAAATTTCAAAAACTCCCAGGTCACCTCCTCAGATTTTGCTGGAAATTCTTAAATGTAGATCTATATGGCCTACCCACCATGCAAAGATTAGCTTTCAATTCCTCATAGTTTAAAAAATATCTATCTCTAGAGACCTTTGAAATTTGGCCCTAAAAATGCAAATGTAAAAACGCATTTTTTTTCAACTTCAGGGGGCTTATAATTTTAAAATGGACTCCTCTAGAAAGTTAATATTGCAAATATTTACTAATTGGCATCCAAATTTTTCAATTATGGCATCAGATACCTCTGGGATGCAGATTTCTCACTCTATAGGAATCTAAAAATGGCTTTTGGGCCAAACGAGCTAAAATAAGGTGAACTATAGGAGCCCTCCTGAAAATATGGAACAACTTAGAATTTTTTCCTCATAACAAGTGATTATAGGGTCATTATCTATCCATAGATACATTTTTGTTGGGATAAAACAGTTAGGTGATGAATTATAAAAGTTTTACCATAAGCCTTGCCTCCAAGGGCTCTAAATGGACCAAATTTGTCCTGGTTTGACCATGTGGCTAGGGGTTTAGGATCTTAATTTTTTTCTAAAGATTGCCTCATATAGATGTGTCTAATGGACCGAATATTTTATCTAACGCCATGGCTTCATATTAAAATAAATTTTTATTTACATGCACGTTTTTTATAATTATTCACTTTTTTCATATTCATGAGCTTATAATCTGAAACTGCACACTCTAGCAAAGTGATACTGCAGATATTTATAAACTGGCATATGAATTTAAGGATATCAGAATGCCTGATAAATGCATATGTTTCTATCTGTAGGAAGTTGAAAATGCCACTTTGACAAAAATGGTGAATATGCAGGGGCATTAACTGAGGTTTTACAACTTAGATTATTCTTCTCATAATTAATAATTATAAGTACATTTTTTATTCAAAAATAAATTATTGTAATGATAAAAATCAAAATATGCTTGGGTTTTAATTTAAAAAACATGTCCTACAGTTCTTATTTGAAGTCATTAGTTATGACACACCAGAGATGGAGTAATGGTCTGTCACAACACTAGGAGCAGCACAGTCAACCTGTCTGTCTGTTTGGCTGTTTGGAGAACAAAGGAGAGGAGGAAACAAAGGAAATGGATGCAGAAAAACTGGGCCAGTGGCACAAGTTTTGACAAGTACATGCACTGTTGGAACCAAATTAGACCAGGAGTGTCACCAGACCTATTATACAAGGAAGGTTGGGCTAAAACAAGTTGCTGCTTTGGAGAAGTCACAAAGATTTGATTTCATGGAGATCAGGAATTACTTTCAGTTCAGAAGACAGTATTTCCTACATCATGATCAAATTCTTCTTAGTGACTCAGAAAAAAATTTAAC
>CM068956.1:175559027-175574903 GCA_035128595.1 Eptatretus atami
ATATAAGAGAGACGGATAATATTTAGTTAATTTTTATACCCAGAAACTCTTTAATGACCTTTCATATCTTTTATGACATTCATTATGCCATGATTATTAGCACTCAAGAGGGCACAGAATTTTACATCTTAGAAAACAGGTCTTGAACATGCTTAAAGTCATGCTGTGACAGTTGTACTGCGTCCAGCGATTTTATGTCAGGGGCCTCAACCTCACAAAGATGTCGAGTAATGCACCCAGCATTGATCTTACTTTTTTTCTGGAGGCCATGAGAATGTTGTTCCCCTTCCTTGCTCATGAAGTTCCAAACACATCATTTTCATCATTTATTTCTGTGACAATGTTCCCAATGTACCATTTTCTGTCATAAAACAGCATATATTTCCCAGCCTTGTATACATCCAGTTCAGTTAGGGTGGACTAATAACTGGGACAGATGAGCTTGTGTGGTTTCCGGTCCTGTGCATACTGTGATGATACAGCTCAGAAGAAACCCTTCTCATCTCCAGTCGTGTTGAGGAGATTGGAGGAAACCATGCTGCTGTACCCTGTGTACCAGCAAATGGTTGTTGCTGCTCTGAAGCACTTCTCAAGGTCATACTCCATTGCATTTTGTTGATTTCTTTGTGATGTCACAAAAAGAATTTGATCATGATGTAGGCAATACTGTCTTCTGAACTGAAAGTAATTCCTGATCTCCATGAAATCAAATTCTTTGTGACTTCTCCAAAGCAGCAACTTGTTTTAGCCCAACCTTCCTTGTATAATAGGTCTGGTGACACTCCTGCTCTAATTTGGTTCCAACAGGCATGTACTTGTCAAAACTTGTGACCACTGGCCCAGGTTTTTCTGCATCCATTCCTTTGTTTCCTCCTCTCCTTTGTTCTCCAAAAGCCAAACAGACAGACAGGTTGACTGTGCTGCTCCTATGTTGTGACAGACCATTACTCCATCTAGTGGTGTGTCATAACTAATGACTTCAAATAGAACTGTAGGACATGTTTTTTTAAATTAAAACCCAAGCATATTTTGATTTTTATCATTACAATAATTTATTTTTGAATAAAAATGTACTTATAATTATTAATTTATGAGAAGAATAATCTAAGTTGTTAATAACCTCAGTTAATGCCCCTGCATATTCCATTTTTGGTCAAAGTGGCATTTTCAACTTCCTACAGATAGAAACATATGCATTTATCAGGCATTCTGATAGATCCTTAAATTTCATATGCCAGTTTATAAATATCTGCCAGTATCACTTTGCTAGAGTGTGCAGTTTCAGATTTATAGCTCATGAATATGAAAAAAGTGAATAATTATAACGTGCATGATAAATAAAAATTTATTTTAATATGAACCATGGGCGTTAGATAAAATTTCTCGGTCCATAGACACATCTTATACTGAGGCAATCTTTAGAAAAAAATTAAGATCCTAAACCCCTAGCCACATGGTCAAACCAGGACAAATTTGGTCCATTTAGAGCCTTGGAGGAAGGGCTTATGGTAAACTTTTATAATTCATCACCTAACTGTATTATCCCAACAAAAATGTGATCTATGATAGATAATGACCCTATAATCACTGTGTTATGAGGAAAAAATTCTAAGTTGTTCCATATTTTCAGGAGGGCTCCTATAGTTTCACCTTATTTTAGCTCGTTTTGGCCCAAAAGCCATTTTTTAGATCCTATAGAGTGAGAAATCTGCATCCCAGAGGTATCTGATGCCATAATTGAAAAATTTGGATGCCAATTAGTAAAATTTGCAATATTAACTTTCTAGAGGAGTCCATTTTAAAATTATAAGCCCCCTGAAGTTGAAAAAAAATGCGTTTTTTTACATTTGGCATTTTTAGGCCAAATTTCAAAGGTCTCTAGAGATAGATATTTTTTTAAACTATGAGGAATTGAAAGCTAATTCTTTGCATGGTGGGTAGAGCCATATAGATCTACATTTAAGAATTTTTCCAGCAAAATCTGAGGAGGTGACCTGGGGAGTTTTTGAAATTTAGGGTGAGTTGCATGAGTGACCCTTCAGTGATTTTGTTATTGTAATGTTGGGCATCTGCAAGGAGATGCCCACAATAATTTATACATCATTAGTCCTTTGGGATGATATGCAATTAAAGAAAACATGGTGCATTTTGTATGGGACCACAAGAAAAGAATTTTCAAAGAACATGTTCAGTTCAAAGTTCTCTGAAAGTATTTTATCATTCATCAAAATTTCAGTGTGGAGAAGTTGAAACACTTGTGAACTCATCACAATTCATCTTACAGAAAATACACAGTCGTCAAGAAGAGATCAATTGGTGTTAACGAAAGGACGCGTTACGTATGGACAAAATCTCCATTAGTTTAACATGCGATATAATGTACATGTTGGTGTAAATTACCTTCCATAACACAATCAACAAGCTTGAGCATATTTTGACACAAAGATCCAACATTTAACAGTAACTATCAGAGACTCAGAAATTCATTAGAGGATATGAACAAAGTGATCATCTGAATATTAAGTATTAAAAATGCAAAATGATTTTAAATTGGAATCATATTAACCATGGTTTGCAAGTACTTTGAAGAAAATGAAATGCACAACTTTATTGTGGACATACACAAAAATGTACTTTATAAAATGATTAAACCTGGAACAGGAAGGACACAGAGGACAGATTGTTTTATTGTGCGTACAAGGAATGAAAATGAACAAAAATATTTGCATCGAGTAATTGTAAGTAATTAGTTTATTTGTAATGCTCATATAAATTTTTGTTTAATTATATCAGGACCTTCAGCGTTTTGTACATTCAATAGAAATAATTTTATGTAGATGTAAATTTTATCAACTCGACTGAAAATATATAATCTGGCAACGTAGTTAATAATATGGACTACTTCCACTTACACAAGGGAATAGAAGGAAAAACTTCACAAGAGATATTAATTTTGTGCGAAAGGGAAATCCAGATTCCAGTATGCTTCAGGGAAAAACCAGGAATTTAGAGGTGCCTGAAATATTGAAAAAACTCGTATCTTCTTCAAAAGGAGATTACACCCCTCCTTACAAATGGAATGATCCCATGTTGTTTAGTCTGCCTCAAACTGGGCCATGGTGTGGAGTACACGTCTCATGAGAATACATGAAACCCAAAATGTCTACTGGTCAAATTTGAATGTTGAAGTAGTTTTCCACAGACTTTGCAAGCAATGTCCCATACGTAACATAAAAATTATTTGTGAACTAATTGTCTACTTATATTTTAAGCTAGAAATACATGATATATGGCCAATACATGATAGACTAGAAGGACACTTGGTGGAACGCATACCTCACCACGTAATGCCTGATCCACGAGAACATATCGGGCCAATACATTTTATACCCCGCGCGTGGCGGAAGGTTATTGTTGTCACCCAGGTCGTACGGCTGTCCGTCCATCGTCCGTCCATCCGTCGGCGTCAACTTTATAGCTGTGAGTGCGATAACTCATAAACTGTTCGCATATCGATTTGAAATTTGGGTCACACATGTACCACCTGAAAAGGAAGAACCCTATGATTTTGGGCGTGGCCCGGATCCAAGATGAGCCGACTGGACGGCCATCTTGAAAAAAATGTTTTTTCGCCATATCGATTTGAAATATTTGAGTCACACATGTACCCACCTGAAAAGGAAGAACCCTATTGATTTTTGGCGTGCCGGAACCAAGATGGCCGACTAGGGCGCATCTTGAAAAAATGTTTTTTGTAAAAATGGAAAACCGCTTATCTGATTTAAATTTTTTGGTTACTACGTTCCTCACCCCTGGGAACTTTTTCGAGATCATGACCAAATGGTGTCTTGTTCCAATTTACCTCCCCATTTCTGGAATATGTATGACCTTTTTCATTCAATGGTGGGGGATTCCCATCTCGATGGTATATTTATTATAATACATGCTATGCAGTTCGATATAATTTTGCCCTATCCTTCAATGGTGAGAATCACTTGTTGAAAAATTAAATGATTCTCGTATCCAGATCCGGATTCATCACCAAAATCAAATCAATTAGTCCTTGTGACACACCCACCTGTCCCACCAAGTTTCGTCTGAATCGGTCACAACTTTTTGAATATCCTGTAAACAAAGAGACAAAGGGTTGAAAACATAATCTCCATCACCTTCGGTGGCGGAGGTAATTAGAACTCTGAAAATGTCATTAAAATTTTTTCGGAGCTTTGTGTAATCCTAAAAAATCGATGTAAAATTGTTAGAATGGGACATCGCTTATTAAGAAACAGGCTAATTTGCATAATTAATGAAGTGAACAATTTTTTATTGTGTATTAAAAGGGTATTGTGGAGTATCATCTCCATGTAAAAAAAAATTGTTGTAACAGTTTTGATTTAATGACTACATCACCATTTTAAATTCGTCCATACGTAATATGTAAATTAGTTTAGTGATTTCACACTTTAAACCTATGACTGTCATTTCTTTCAAAGATTAATAAAAAATTCACATTCAGACATGAAAATCTCATTGAAATTAGAGCTATGGCATGAATAGGAATTCTGCCATCTGAGGGGACCTTCTCATGGATTGCCCAATGGCCCAATGGCACACTTGCTCCTTGTGAAAAAGGCTCCTTTGTAATGGTGCCGGACTTGGGTCTGAATCGTGAGCCAAATTGTCCATGGACTAGGCGAGATGATGTTCCTGAGGTGCAGGAAGGTGGTGGGTAGTGTGTGACGTATTTGGTTGATATGGTGTGAGTCGAAGTGTCGTTGTTGGGTGATGGCAATGTGGATGATGGTAGGAAGGCTAGGAAAGCGAGCTTGAATAGTAATGTTTGAATGAAAATAAAGGCCGGTGTGTAGCTGAAGCAGGTGGGGGTTTATCGCTGGATTGTGGGAAATTGGGTGAAACTGGCAGTTTGGTTGTTGGTGCACATTTCAAATCTGCGATTTGCATGCATCTGCAAATTAGATTGCTTGCAGCATGGCTCGGTTTGTGAGGAGAAGATCGTGTACGGAGAAGAAAATGTGGAAGAATCGAAAAAAAACCCCGAACTCTTCCCTCACAGCACATATTACCTTATAACCAAAAGACACGAGGGAAGACCCTATCAGTAACAAGTCAAAACAAAATAAATGCCTTGTGTGAACTGCTGCATGCTCTTCCCTTGGGGCTTCAATTCCCAGAACCATCACGATATACAATATAATATATATATATATATATATATATAATATATATATATATAAATATATCTCCAGCAAAGTATGAGAAACCTTTATTGCTTTACACCTTCCACCCCCCCTCCCTCCCTCAGAAAGCCACCGGGAGCCGAGTATCCTTGCCGTTAAGATCGGTCGGTTGAAAGAGAAGAAGAACTTGGTGCGAAAAGGATTCCAGGCAAAGTCAGAAATGGAGTGCCTCCTGCCTTGCAAAAGGATATTGGTGCGCTTACTGTAGATACTGATATGTGTCTTGATTGAAATTTGTTCACTTGGTGGAAATATGTTTGGTTTTTTTTCTTGAGTTTTTGAAGTTGATTAAAGCTTAGTTCACTTGTTACTACAAAATGCATCTCCGTGCGAATAATTTTTGAGTCAATGACACAAAAACTCGAAGTTACGGTGACGCTGTCTTTGCAGTCATGGGGGAAATTAATTGGAAATTTCTCCTCCCCATGGGATGTTTAATCAGTGTTTATTCCTGCTTGATTCTTATGTAGTTGATTGCATATTTCCAGCCAGTGTCACACATTCTGCCCATTGGTGAAACCAGCATGAATGGATGTGCTTGGCATGCCTCACCCACATGTTGCTGCAGAAGCATAGCATCTTTGACCATGCCTGCTTTCTCCGGGAATAGGGGGGGGGGTGATGGGATTGGTGTATTGGTTCTGGTGTGGGGATGGTGGGGGAGGTCAGCCAAATATATTTGTGCTCTGACTGAATATAGACTGAAATCAGAAGTCAGAACCTGACACGTATCAATAAAAGGAACTGAGCACAAATTTAAATTTATTTTAAATATCAGTTAGACCTGAAAGAAAGGTTAACAAATTTATCGAAACATGGAATGTAAATTCAAACTGCCAGCCTTACTGAGCAGACATGACCTCAATACACTGCTTCCCTTGGACTTCTGGCTGGGTTTTACTTCCTGTATTTCTTCCCCATATCTCAATCTCGATCTCGATTAATCAAGTCGAAGTAACAACAAAAAAAAGTGCTGATGACTACATCACGCGTATTTCTTCGGTTAGCTTTATGAATGTATGTCTTAGGTTAGCTTTTTATTTATATATATTATATATATATATGTCATACACGGACACAGCAAGGCCGAATTTGTTAAAGAAAATTTGAAGAAGATGAGTTTTGGTCATAAAATATACATAACCATGTACGTTTGCATTAGGAATCTTTATAATGGAGCAGAGTCACAGAACTGCCCACTGTTGAATCAGTGTCACCCAGCCTTTTGGATATAATCCTAGTTGGGGAGGGGGTGGGGTGTGATTGTGCACTCCACGCTGATGATAACCATTGACCCAGAACCACATCTGGCATTGATATCCTCTCCAAGGAGAGAGGGATGTTGTTGCATGGAGGAGGGGCAGGGGGGGGGGGGTGGAGTAGGGTAGACCTTTTCACAAGGACTTATAAGTATTGCAGCTAATCTACTCGACCACCCCTATTTTTAACCCCTGTCGTCCGTGTGTGAACAGGATATCTCAAAAAAGTTGTGAATGATTGGACGAAATTTAGTGGACATGGTGGGGTGTGACATGAAGAAATGATTAGATTTTGGTGATGATCCAGATCTGGACACGAGAAATTTTAAAGTGATTCTTCACATTGAGGATTGTGCTAAAAATGATACTTGCATGATTTGCATCCTTCATTGTCTCCAAACCTCGTTGCCAATGGCATCCAAGGCCGACTCCACACTGGCGTACTGACTTCCACAGCCAATGTGGCTCTCAACGGATCCTTTCATCTCTCTCCCTGTCAGGCTGAAGTGCTCCAATGCAGTATTTTGGGTTCTGGTTCCTCTTCCTGATCTTTGTCAATGATCGCTCTGACTCTCTAGCAGTCTATAGAAAATCCCCTTTTTTATTTGCTGATGAGTCCCCCCTCTGCCGTGGCATCCCTCACCCTCATCCCTCATCCTTCAGACAGGCAGCTGCAGCCTCTTTCCCTCTCTTCAGACCTTGACAAAATCACAAGCTGGTCAACACTTGAATTTGTCTTTCAATCCTGACAATCTCACACTCACTCTTTCTCTCTCGAAAAGACCTTCTGGCAAAAGCTCCTGTCTACTTTCTTATCAATCCTCTTGAGGTCTTCTCTGTGGTAGTGTGTGTCGGGATGGTGCTGAGGTGTCATCCCCAAACGGCGGTCTCTTTGGGTTAACTTGAGGCTGTCCCTTTGGGTGGGTGCTGGAATGCACTATCCCCAAGAGAGGATGATCACCAGTCTCTGTTATCAATCTGAGCTCAAGCATTTGAACATCGGTATTGCAGCACTCTCTGAGTTTGGAGACCGGATTGTGGGGCGAGTTTATGGAGGGGGGTTTCATCTACTGTTGGTCTGGTTCGCTCTGATGATTATCATGGCAAAGGCAGTTGCTATAGCTGTGTCCAATAAGCTGACTCCAATGATAATTGAGGTAACATCAGTCAACGAGCCGCATTGTGAGAATAAGATTCATCACTACGTGGTGCTGTTTTCCTGGTCTCTGTATATGCTCTGACTGAGGCGAGTGATCTCACCGTGAAGGATGCATTCTGTGTCATGCTCGAGTCTGTGGTTGATCAGTGCCCCAGGAGAGATACTATTCTAGTTTTTGGGGATTTCAATGCATCGACGAACTGATAGGATGGTTATGAGACATGTGTTTGTCCCCATGGGTCTGGAACTGTGAACCAGAATAGCCATAAGTTCCTTGACTTTGCAAGAAGTCATGGGACTTAGGGTGGCTGTTCATGGTTTCACACCCAAAGGCTCATCGCTGGACGTGGTATTCCAACACTGGTGTTTGGCAAAGGAGAATGACCATTGTGCTTGATGATAAGCGGAGGATTATCCAGAACTGCAGGTCTACGGAGTGCTCAGTTCCTCAATCCGACCACAGGCTTGTGTAGCAACTCTGAAGTTGCAGCTTAAATCCTGAGAATGGTACTATCCTATCCTCGGCTGGATGCTGGCAAGCTCAAGGATGAGAGGGTCGATGACTTTGCGAACAGGTTGAGTGGGGATTTGGGGGGGGGATCTGGGTGCTTTGGGGAATCCTGAAGAGTGTGGAGTGCCTTCAAGAGATTAAGCATCAGATTAAATAGTTTTGGTGGTACCCAACAAAGGCCAAGATCCTCCAGAGGGCATCCCGATTCACTGAATCAACACTTTTGCGGAGATCAACATAGGCTGCAAGCAGCCCCTGACGAAACTCTCGTCTGCGTTCGGTGAGGACCCGAAGGGGAAGGATACGGTCAATTGTGACCTCTGGTGTAAAGCCTGATTGCTCTGGGTGATGGTGCTCATGCAGCTGGTGGCGAATCCATTAAGAATTAAAAAATGCAAAAGACTTGCCTGGCATTGGAGAGCAGCGTCACCCACTCAGTAGTTGTTGCAGTCCTGGCGATCAAGCTCCGGCAACATCAAGGATGTTGCCGGTGGATGTGTTGAAACTCCCGAGAGGAAGAAGAAGAATTTTGTGTCCTCAAGGGGGCACTGGATGCCATTGACCAGAGTTCCAGGGCCAGGCTTAATGACAGAGTGAGCTGTTCAGGAGTTGAGGTGTAAACCTGTACGTTCGCTGAGGGGTGGACGAGGAGGCTATGTGCGTGGAATCTGTGAGGTGTAGGGCATCACCTGTGGTCAAGTGGTTTTCTCGTCCTTAACAGGGGAATTCGCACATTGCCGTTCCTCAAACCGTCCCTCGGTGTACGCAGTTAGAGCGGAGGGTGTTGGGCTCTTGACAAGAGCAGTCCGAAGTGAAGGTCAGCTGGGTCGGTTACTTTGCAGTACCAGGCTAATCCACCAGCTGTTAAGTTAGATGTCATGGGTGTTACTATCCCTGTAGCTGACCCTACAATCAACTTGTGATCCACCTTCATTTGTGGAAACACAGGCTGCAGTGAAGCGGTTTAAATGAGGTAAAGCCTCTGGGGATCTGTGACATCCATGCTGAACTTCTCAAGGCTGGGTGAAATGCTACACTCGTGTCGTTGCATCGCAGTTCTTGTGTCTGCATGGAACACAAGGCATCATCCCAACTGACAGGAGGAGGGGCCTTATTGTCCCTCTCTGGAAAGGAAGGGTGATCGCCAGGACTGCAACAACTACCGAGGGGGTGCCCTGCTCACAGATGCCAGGCAAGGTTCTTTCTTAGATAATTATTGATGGGGTTCACCACCATCTGCATGAAGCACCTGCACCCAGAGCAATCAGGCTTTACACCAAAGAGGTCAACAATTGACCGTATTCTTGCCCTTCGGTCCTCACCGAATGCAGACGAGAGTTTCAGCAGGGGTGCTTTGCAGCCTATGTTGTTTCCTCTGCAAAGCGTTCGATTCAGTGACTCAGGATGCCCTCTGGAGAATTCTTGGTCTTTGTGGGTACCACCAAAACTGATATTAATCTGATGCCTGAACTATATTCTGGTACTGGAGTGCTGTGAGATGTGTGGTACCATCTCCAACTTATTTCCAATTGTTTGCTGAAAGTCTTTAGGGGTTTGTACTGGCCCTCACACTTTTCAGCATTGTATGGACTGGATTTGGGGAGGAATGTCGGAGATTACAAGCTGCAGTGCATCGTTGGGAATGTCAAGATCTCTGACCTTGATTTTCACAGATGATGCAGCCATCTTTGCGGAGACTGGATTCCCTTTTGGGTCCTCAGGTGCTGAATGAGGAGTCTGAGCCACTGGGAATTATGGGTTTCCTCGGTCAAGACTAATATCCATGCTTTCATTGACAGCTTGGATGCTGCTATCTTGTCTGACCTGTTGTGGTGGAGGATGTTGAGGTCACGGAGAAAATCACTTACCTTGGCAGTGATACTTATGTCTCTGCCTGGCTGTGAGACAGAGCCAATAGACGTCTGTGTCGAGCCATTTGAGTCGTGGATTCACTGGATCATGGGGGTGGTGTTGTCGGTACCTGTGCGGGAGGCGAAGTCTGAGTCCTCAGGTCTTTTTGCTTCCAGTCTTGCTCTACGGATGTGAGACTTGACTCTGATAGGGATCTGAGAACGGAGACTTGATTTCTTTGGTACCAGGTCTCTTCGGAGATTTATTGGCTATCACTGGTCGGACTTTGTGTCCAATGAGCGGTTGCTGAGAGAGACTCAAATGAGATTGTTACCTGCATAGCCCGTGAGCTTCAGCTGCGGCTGTATGGATATGTTGGCTCATTTTCCTGACGCTGATCCTGCTCACCAGATTTCTCTCAGCGAGGGAGCTTCGTCAGTGGAGGAGGCCAATGGGCCCCGCCCATGGTGGCTCGTGGTCGCAGCAGTTGATCGGCAATCTCCAGGAGATGGGTATGGGCCAGGCATCTACCTGGGGGATGGACAGAATAGAGGCCCTGGAGTACCAGTGTAAAGTGGACGCAGTGACGTGCTGCTCCTGCGCATGTTCCCATACCTGACCTGACCACTGAAGTTCAGTCCTTCATTTCCTGGGTCTTTACTGTCAGCCACGATCTTTTCTTGGGCAAACCTCCTGTCAAAATTGGCTTCCAAAGTCAAACCGCTGACTGGGCATCCTCCATCATACAAAGTCTTTCTTAGGAACACCTGAACTCATATCCACTACAAACTTTCATCCACAACTTGATGAGTACTGTTCTCACCCCTGGCTTGCTCCCCTGCCTCACATCTTGCTCTGATGCTGTGGAAACCATGGCTTCAAGATCATTGGAAATCTCCCACGCTGAAGCTAGTCTACGGGTCTATCACCCTGCCATCTCTCTGTCTTTTACCACCTCCTTTCTTGGTTTGCACCCTCTGCCCTTTCTGTGCTTGCTCCTCCACCTTTCTTCCTGGTTTCTGTAGGGCTCACACAGTCCACCATCAATCTCCTTCTGGTGAAGCTCCTAAATCCAGGTCGCGGCTCACCTCAACTCATTTGTTCCTCTCTTTTAATTTTTTGTTTTTATTTTTTCCTGACCTGTGGATAACTTCCACAACCCTTCAATCTCATTCTTCCCATCCAGGTCTTCAAGACAGCTGTTCACACCATCTAGATCATCCCCAATCTTAAACATGAATCGTTCTACCCTCGTTTAACCCCACCCAATCCTTCTCTTTCCAATTTTCCAGTTTTCCCTCCTTGGAGTTTCCTTTTGTATCCATTTTGTCCACCCCATTCATGTGTGTTTTGTGTCCTGTTTTTTTGTCTGATTGCATCCTGATCCGTGCACTGTACTATCTCTTCCACGAGCCTGACCACGTTGTTCAAAAAATATTAAAATCTCAAATAATTTTGGATGGATTCGGATGTGATTTGTGGACACGTTGGGGTGCATGACAAGGAGCAATATATTCCATTTTTTGGTGAAGATGTGAATCCAGATCCGGATCTGAAAAGCTGTTATGATTCTTCACCATGAGTGACAGGGCAAAAAGCTGTATATAGTACGATATCTCAAAAAGTTATGGACGGATTTGACGAAACTTTGTTTGACAAGATTGGGTGTGTGACGAGCACAAATGTATTCGATTTTGGTGAAGTATCCAAATCCGGATCTGGATAACAAAATTTTTAATTTTTTTAAAGTTTTACAAGTGATTCTTCACCATTGAGCAATGAAGACCAAAATCTATATATAGCACAATATCTCAAAGTTGTGAATGGATTATGACAAAAACTTGGTGGGTAAGTTGGTTAGATGACGAGAACAAGCAATTAATTTTGGTTCAAGTCAGTAGATCTGGCCCTATTGGTAGGATACTAAACGTAAACTGTTCAGCGCGAGCGGAGGTATGCACTATACTGTATTGAATGTGTTGTCGTTGATGCTGTTAGTAGCAATGTTGCAGCTGACACCACATTTAGCATGGGGCAGTTCTGTCCACAAACTGCAACTTGCTGAAAGTTCCATTTAAATTACATATTTATCAAGTTTATGTAACAGTATATGTGTATTATACCGTATTATTTTTTGCTGGGTTACATCTGATATTGAAGCTCGGTCTTAACGGACTCCAATGACAATGTAGACGTGGCTGTTCGCTATGGGTTCAGTTTATTGAGAATTGGATTTTAATTATGTCCTGTTTGTGTTATCACCAGTCCTCAATGGAGAACGAGACCCATCTTCTGCCTCTAATCACAACCTTCCATGGGGTTTTTCAACAGCAAACAAGTTGCCTTTCAGTCGGGAGTGCTTTCAAGCCCACAGTTTGAACACACCAAGACGATCCTCATTCGAACACACGGGCCAATCCTTTCCCAGAAAGACTTGGTTAATGCGCTTTTCACAAAATATGCTGATGCTTTCAAGAGGCATTCTGTCCGTATCTGTTTAAGTTTCATTGTACAAACGGCAAGCTATTTAACTTAAAAACCAATTTTTCCGATTTTTGCTAATTGGTTCATGAGCCCGTGTGCATTCGTATTTTTGAAGGCCCTTTCTCTTCCTTTTATGTGTATTCCTCCAGGGTATAGCTGAGTTGGCAGTTGTGCTCTCGATTTCGCCTATCGCCACGCCAGCACTTTGCCCTTCCTGAGCGCCAAAGTACCTCTTCCGATGGGACAGCCAAGATGAAGCCAAGCCACAGGTCTGGGAAAACTGGAGGTTTCCTCTACTTTTAGCCAATCTCGCAAAACTAACCCAAATTAAATGTGGGCGGCCCCAAACATTGGGCACATCCCTTGGGCCCATTATTTGACCAAATATGTTTGAAAGGCATAACATTTGAGGAATCATTTCCATGTTCGATACAAAAGCTTGTTTAAATGTAAATGTTGGGTGACTTGCTTTTAAAGGGAAAATTTTCAGGTAATTTAGAAAAGTGGGTTTATGCTTTGTTTAGATTTGGTATCCTCCTCCTTCAGGGTTGTGGTAACAATTCCTGGACTTCAAAGCAATTTTGTTCCATCCTCATCGCTGCCTGCAAGTCCTCCATCCCAGTTACAATGCCCACTTCAGCCACCCTTTGTTCCTGTCGTTTCCTTACGTTTGATGACAAGCTGTGTCCAACGGACAGGCGATCCTTCAATTCCACTAATGTTCACACCACCATGTCTTCCTCCAGAGTGAACGATACGACAACCGACGAGTGGTTCATCACTCAGCAGCGTGTGATGATACCATTTGGCAACACACTGTTCCTTAAATCGCCATGACTCATTGCGGTTCAAATTGTTGAGGAAGAATCCCTGCATACCAATGAATTAGACACTGAGATTTGTATGTGTGTTTACTCCCTGGTAAGCTATACAGGACTTTCCAAAATGGTGTATTCCCTCCCTAAATTGTTGTCGCGCATGCACAGAGAACCTGAGTTAAGAAAGTAAATCAGGGTGGTCTTGAACATCTTTCATGCCCTCAGGAATGAAGGATTGCCAGAATTGAAATGACTAAAACAAAAACTTTTAAAGAAGCTGCAAGTACTTTGTAAGTATATCCTGAGAAGGGTTGGTTACCTTGCCACAATTGAAGCAAGTTGGAGAAGCTTCCTGATCAAACTTGTTTCAAAAGTTGATAATTTACAGTCCGTATTGCAAAAATTCCTGGTGATGTGCCAACCTGTGAAAGGCCGAAAGATGGTATGTCTAACCAAGCCTCCCTTCGTGCTTCTAACAATCAGTGGGAAGGTCATATCCCCGGGGCTTGTCGATACACGGCGTAAAGATTTTAAAATAATGTTTATTTTACTATTAATCATGTTTGGGAGGAGGGGGGGTGGGGTGAGAGATGTATATGGGCTGTGAGATGGGCATTACAAGCTACAGTAAACCTCAAAAATCGTAGGAGTAGATTCCTAAAGGAAATGCCGTGATAGTGGAAACCAAAAGCTAATGGGAGAAAGGGGGGTTGGTTCCCTGGGCTTTCGAGAAAATATAGAGGAAATTCACCTATCAACAAAGTCATGTCGGATTGGCGTTGCTACTACTGATGCGTCACCTCCCAATGGTCGAGGTGGGAGGAAAGCCTGTTCAGTGGGATCAGCTCTCAAATTGGAAGGTTGCAGAGGTCTTGAGGCGAGCCGCCTAAGGTGCTGTTGTGAATCCTCTTCCATCAATATCTGTGCATGTGAGATGAAGGTTCTGTGTTTCTTATTCTATTTCACAAATAAGCCAAAGCGAGTGGGCGGAAACTCTTTTTTTCCGTAAATAACGTAGGGTCTAATGGAAAGTAGATAAATGTTCGCTTCTAGTAGTTGGAGACGCGTTATACTTTCGTCCTCTACTCAATATCTTGAATGCATCCACACATTTATATTGTTAGCAACAGTTGGATTCTCAAATCAAATGCTGTTCCAATAGCCAGGATACACATTTGATGTTGGGGATTGATACTGAGACTTACAAGATGCTACCGGCTGGATTTCCGTGTACCAAGAGGGGTTTTTCGCTGGATGGACAAAGGGGACATGCTCGGTTTGGATTCGTCATCAGAGTCTGGGTAGCTTCTGCCTACTCCCGAGCTCACAACCGGCACTTGAACTCGTAAATAATTATTGCCTTAAGTTTTGCAGGCAAGCAGAACATCCTTATAACTGCAGGAAATCCAGACGTCGAGAGGTGAAATCTTCTTGGACGAACAGCCAGAATACATGCTTGAGATGTATCTTTTGATTTGTTCTCATATCTTTGTGGCCGTTTTTCCCTTTCCAAGGAATCTTGTGTAGACCGGGCCACTTTTCAGGACCCATCTTCCCGTTTAATCTATTAGCAGTGGATGGAATTTGTCTGCCATAATCCTCCGTGATTATATACTCAGGATTATCATTCTTCATTGAGGAATGCCCAGACAATCTGTCTGTCCATCTCTGTCTGAAGCTTGGGATTGGAAATCATATCCTCTTAGCTTCGTCGCAAGACTAACTCAAAGAAACCACTAAATGTAATCATACCTTAAAAGATGTCAACACGTTAACTAACCAAACCACTACTAACTTGGAATTTTGTATGTTCTAGAAGGAAAGCCACGATACCTATTGGCTCAATTTTATAAGAAACCAGAATGGGATGCTGCGACTGTATAGATAATGCATTGGTGTGATAAATGCACCAAGGTGAAACAACTTTGGCGTTTTCTCTGGAGGAACATTTTATCCATAAGATAGAATTGGAAAATGATTGGTAAAAAGATATATGCCTGAAGCATAAAAGTTTTAACAAAGGTTGTGTGGAAAGCATGGTAATATACGAACCTCATTTGGATATGGTAAGCAATAAAAAAAAACTTTATACAATCTACCAAATTAACCTGCAAAGGTTCAACAAGGGAAACTATAAAGTCTAATGGAGTGGATAACTTCCCTATACATGGAAAGAGGAGAGAGAGTGAAGAAGTTTGAATGCATATTGTTTGGTTTTTGGACAGAAACAAATACATTGATACAAGAGAATGGTGTTATGATTAATCTCTTAATTCTCTTTGAAAATAAATAAATGAGTAGTAAGTGCCAACCTGTGTATATGTTAACTCAAATCGTCATAATAAGCCTAAAAATTATGTAATTAAAATCAAAAGCCCTCTTGATAATATCTGTAAATAAAAAAGCTGCTACTCAACTAATCAAATTTGTTCTAATTTATAATTTGCAATCAATTACAAAAGTAACCATTAGCATGTATTTATGAATAAATAACATCCTTATCACTAATGTCTAATAAGAAGCATAATTTAGCCTC
>CM068956.1:175586206-175605360 GCA_035128595.1 Eptatretus atami
TGGACTTCAGGGCATCATTTAGATGTCTTGGTACTCGTCTCTGCTCTGGCCCTGTGATGACGAAAGTTCTTCGTCATCTGCCCTTGCGTTTGAACGCAAATGAGGAAAACTCCTCTCACCAAGGTCAGATGGTCTATCTCCAGGAGCTGAGGTTGTTGATGTAACGGCTGTGAATTGTGTCCTGGTAGCAGGCTACATGATACCCATCATTCTCTATTCTGGGTTCTGAGCGCAAGCTGACAACCAAGTCATGTACACTGATTTCAGAAATTGTGGTTTTGCACGCCTTTTCCCAGCTGCAGCCTGCACAATTACTCCAGTTCTTCTCACGAATGGAAAAAACATCACAACGTGGGGTCTTCGCTGAGGGCTTGCCGGCAATGTGGAGAATCAATGCCTGGATGCAGGAACATCGTTGTTGGAAGGATCAGATGATTCCATATCTGTTTCACTGGCCTATGACCTGAAATGAAATGGATTTCATAAGCTATAACTAGCAAAATGCGCTTCAAAAACATGTTATAAATCCAAAAAGTTGGATTACATACGGACACACATACCAGTATTACCAGAGTTTAATCAATACTGGTGTTAATTCTAAAATGATAGATAATGGGATGAGAGACATTTTGCATCTGTGGCGGAGACCAATAAGTAGTGCTGTTCGCTGACACCATTTCTTGTATTACTTTTAGAAAAGATTTACATTATTATTAGTGAATATAATAATAAAGAAAGTGAAAACAGTCACCTTCAACAAATGTTACCTCAGTGCGTGGCGATGCAGTCAAGAATGGGCCAGGGATCCATTAATTGTAGGCTGGAATTTTGGGATATACTAAACCCCTCCTCATGGACAATTCGTCGATTAACCACAAGCCACAATAAGTTATTAGGCTTAGGGTCCCTAATATATGTTATCTGAACTATCTAGATAAAACTCACCTCTCAGTTGTAAAATATCTGTAACTACTACATTCAGAATGATGAAATAGGAATCACAGCACCAACTATGCTGCACGATGATCTACATGCATCACCAAACACACTGCATGAGCCCATCCTTGCATGCTCAGCCAGCAGTATATATGACAAGTCATGTAGGCCCACAAGTGATTCGTCATCTTCCATGCAGTTATCTAATAGTTTAATACCTGTAGCAAATGTTGGTTCCTGAGTACACACCAATCTTACTTCCTCCTTCACAGGAATTTGACCATAAATGATATTGGAACCCTCTTAATGGGTTTTGCACCAAGGGGTCACTTAAGAACTACTGATCCTGCATTAGGAGGTCAAAGAATATTTTCACAAAGTTCCATTGAATATACTTGAGATGTGTTTTTAAATGTGCTAAAAATAGCCCCCTCTTTAGGCCATTCTTAAATGGTTTTGCACCAAAATCGTCACTTAAGAATTCTGATCTTCATCAGGATGGTCTAAAGATTATTTCTACAAAGTTTCAATAATGTACTCAAAATGTGATTTAAATGTGACAGTGGCGCCCCCTTTAGGCCGTTCTTAAATGTGTTTTGCCACCAAATCTGTCACTTAAGAATTGCATATCGTAATCACAGTGCCAAATTAAACTCTTGGCACCGAGTTTGATTCATGTACTCAAAATGTAATTTAAAGCGGATTTTGGCAGCTACTTTAAGCAGCGCCCGCCCTACATAATGCACCAATTGGAAAACTTAAGAATGCCCATTCGGAAGTCCCCATCCCACCATCTAATGACTTTTAGCTCTCAAACCTTTTGTACTCAGAGTGTAGTACAAATCTCTGTTAGCTCCTGCATTAATACATAATGTGCATGAATTCTTGGGACTTGCCCATTCCTTGAAATTCCTCTAACAGCGAGGACCATCCTGCTATCCAGAAAGCCATTCGCACCCTTCCTGGGCATCTGAGTGACAGATGGGGACCACTGCGACGTCGGCCCCATGTTGAGTCGGGAGCCTGAACTATGTGCGTAGACCATGGACGGAGACAACTGAATACGATTCCAGCCCGCAACCTCGTGGGGAGGGTGCTTACTGATTAGTAATTAACTGCCTGAGCTATTTCAGAACAATGGGAGCAATGGTTCAACCGACAAGACAGTTAAATAGATCGACATGGAGAGAGATGACCAGATGATCTTGCACCACTACCTGTTGGGCCTGCCAAGAGCAACTCCTGAAGAAGAGTAGCACAACGGTCCAACCCTCGGTGAATTGTTGCAACCTGCAACACATGCCTTTAATGTCAAAATAATAATAATATTTTTTAAAATAAAAAAATAAAAATAAAAACTTCACAAGAAGAGCTATTATGAGGGTGAGTCAAAAAGTATCCGCAATATTATTTTATTTAAATAATAAAAAACTACATGTGAGCATGGACAAGAGCCACTTTTCCACATGGTCCCACTCCTTTTCAACATACTTAGTCCATTAGTTCACAAACTTCTGTATTCCTATGATAAAAAATAGTTTTGGCTGAGTGACAAGCCAGACATGCACCGCTTCTTCACTTGTTGGTCACTGGCAAAGTGGCGCCTCTTAAAGTGTCTGAGTGGTCTAAACAGGTGAAAGTCTGAAGGGACCAGGTCAGGACTGTACGGAGGATGCTCCAACACCTCAAAGTGCAATTGCCAGAGGTTTTCCACAGTTTGTGTGGCAGTGCGTGGACGGGCATTGTCATGCAACAATGCAACACCTTTTGACAGTAGCCCTCGGCTATTTCCATCAAATAGCTGGTTTCAACTGGTCCCAGAGCATTTCATACTAAGGGACACTGTTTACCGTGGTGCCCCCCTCTTGATAGTGTTCCAAAATTGGGCCATGTGGTCCAGAAAATTGTGAACATCACTTTTTTTGGCCGATGTCGACTTTTGAACTTCATTTTGACTGGTGATGTCGGATGCTTCCACTCCATACTCTGGCATTTGCTCTCTGGCTCGTAATTGTGGATCCAAGTCTCGTCTCCAGTGAGAATGTGTCTTCAAATAATAATTCCCTTCATGATGAAAGCGGTTTAAAAGGCTTTGGCAGATTGTCACATGGTTGCACTGTGCTCTTCTGTGAATTCATTTTGGAACCCATCTTGCAGAAACTTTATGAAAGCCAAGTCAGGTTGTTGATGATTTTAATGTGGAGAACAATGACTGATGTTCAGATGTTGTGCCACTTCATCAATAGTTGACAGTCGGTTATCCAGTAACATGGCGTGGACTCGTTCAATGTTTTCTTCTGTGTGGACGTGGATGGGCGTCCAGATCATTCATCATCAGTGACATTTGTGCGAGCCGTTTTTCGAACATGGTAATCCAATCATACACACTCTGCTGCGGTTAGCACTGTTCAGTTCTTATTGAGTTAAAGTCCTTTTAAACGTAATTTTGACAGTTCTTACAGTTATTGACTGTGCCTGGATGGCGTTTGAGGTAGTGGACAGCGCGTTGAAACCCAAATCCTGTCCAGGTTCCTCCTGACCACTCCATCTTTGCTCTTTACTTCTTCTGGGTTCCTTCTTCATCTTCCGTTCATTCCTACATTGTGCTGAAAGTCTGCGATGGATTTCTGCCCCTGGTACACTTTCAGCCCACAAAAATCATATCACTGCACACTGTTCTTTTTTGGTGCAAACAGTCAATGGAGCAGTCATGTTAACTCTCTTACAACAACACAACTACTGACTGCTCAAGGTTGAAACGGCTTCACAATGGTGCAAGACAGTTCATGATTGTACCTGCAAGCAATGTAATAAACACAACACAGTTTTAATAAATCATTGCGGATACTTTTCAACCCACCCTCGTACAAATTAGAATTACGTTAAAAGGATTTATCACTGGAAGAATGTCAAAGTCAAAGATGCTACAAAGGCACATGGCACAAAGTTCCACAAATTATGGGATAAGGAATTATAGTAGGTACTGCTCGATATATTTTTCAGAGCACTTCATTGGGTGAGGAGGAAGTGATGGAAGTGAGAATAGGGAGTAATGTTAAATATTAAGGGCAATAAGCAGCGTATGCGGCTGGCACGATAGCTTAGAGGTGTGTACCTTTGCTTGTGAGCCGTCTAACCTGGATTCAAATCTAAGGCTCAGCTACAAACTGATATCCTGGTGTTTCAAAGGCAGGGTGATTCATCAATGTGTTGTGCGTCCCATGGATGGATGCCAAACCTAAGCTTCCCGGCTGCCGGTATTAGTTGGTCGATGTTAAACTCACACAGTGTCCTTTGCAAAGAGTAGGTGAGCTATCACAGGCAGCAGAACACAATCCTGCTCCACCCACAGGGGATGATGATGATGATGATGATGATAAACAGAAAAGAAGAAGTACAAGATATGGCATTTGAATGTGGAAGCAGTACAACATATAAAGGGCTCAGATGGAATGCCAAATAGACCACAAATATTTTACCTGATTGGCCATGAATCACTTACCTGACCCTCGGAGCCTGTGGAATAAAAGAGAATATCAGAATCTGGTGAAGTAGAAGCTGCCACTCGACTCCCGTGCTGCAGAAAGTAACCACAAAAATGACATCAAATGCAACTCCACAACCCGAATATCAGCAACTATAACAGCACTCGGTTGGAGCGCATACTTCTGCCAGGCTGAACAGTTTATATCTTGTATTCCACTGAGAGGCCGAATCTGCATCTGGACCTGAACAAATATCTAATCGGCTTTTCTGTCACCGACCCAACTCATCCACCAAGATTTGTCATAATCTGTCATAACTTTTTGAGATATCATGCCATGTATCATATCTTTCAATGGTAAAGAATTCGTTTTTTAAATTCTAGTACACATCGGATCTTCACCAACATGTAATTAATTTGGCCTTGTTACACACCCAACCTGTCATCAAGTTTTGTCCACTTCGGTGGCGGAGGTAACAAACTTCATTCAAAGGTGATCAGAAAAATAAAGGAGAAAGCTTGAATTCCGGAGTTTGATTAACAAGGTACGGTTGGTTAGAAAAGTCATCATGGTGGCAGCATTAAATCTTGAAGGAGTTCACGAGAACAAGCGTGTAACATTCATAAGAACACTGATTACCCACTTCATATTGTTACGGTTGCCTGGTCGTCAAGTTGCCTGGTTTGAATCCGGCGAGTTGCTTCAATGCGACCAAATGGTCGACCACTGTTTGGGGTCTTCCCCGCTGGATTACGTGTCTAATGTCACGATACCATATGGATTGGAAAGTCTAAAATCGACCCAGAGTTTATGCCAACTATGCATCGTACAAATTAGGCTGAGTGAGCCTGATATACAACACGGTCCAGATGTTGGTGTTGAATCACCACGGCTAATCAATCCCTTCAAGGGTCTTTCTTAATCACCTCAGAGGAACCACAACAACCAGAATTTTATCCCGAGACCAGGTGTATTAATAACCAATGGAATGGGGAAGGAAACACAAAGAAGCAATAACAGTATGTGATAAATCAATAATAAAACCCATCATAGTTTACGTGCCCATGAACCAAATAAACAAACGGGAGATCCTTAAAAAAGGAACCAAATTGCTCAGACCACTTCGACCTAATCTATCCCTTTCATACCTACAAAATAGATACGTGTCTTTTTCTGATTTCTGAATTATAAAGAAGGTAAATTTGCAATTAAAAGTCAAAATCTTCTTCAGAATGGCCATAACAGGTCAAGAAGGTCAGGAGTGGGAGCATGCGCCGGCAGCAGCGCATGCGCTGCGTTCACTTTCCACGGGTACTCCAGAAGCCTCCGTCTGGCCATCCCCCAGGCAGATGGCTGGCCATCCCCATCTCCTTAAGATGCCGATCAACCTGCTGCAACCATGAGGCATGTAGTCGGCGCGTTTGACCTCCTCCACTCACGAGGCTCCCTCGCTGAGAGAATCTGGTGAGCAGGATGAGCTCAGGAAAATGAGCCACATGTCCATACAGCCGTAGCTCATGCTCACGGACTACACAGGTGACAAATCTCATCTGAGTCTCTCTCTCTCAGAAACAGCTCATTGGACACATAGTCTGACCAGCGACAGCCAAGGAGCCTCCGAGAGAGACCTGGTACAGAAGGAGTCGTCTCCGTCTCAGATGCTTGGTCAGAGTCCAGTCTTACATCCGTAGAGCAAGACTGGAAAGCACCAAGGACCTGAAGACTCAGACTTTCGTCCTCCTGCCATAGGTACGATAGCGCCACACCCCATTATCCAGTGAATCCAGGACTCCCCAGGCCCGACACAGATGTCTGTTCACCTCTGGCTCACAACATGCAGAGACAGGAAATATCACTCGCGAAGGTAAATGAATCTCGTCATGATGTCACACGTGGAAGTAGATCACCAGATCCATACTGTATAAGGTTTTACATCGCAGTTCGATTCAACTCAAACGGTGAATAATTTTCGGATTTCCACAAATATGCCGAGACAATGCATCCTTCACGAAAGAAGCCCCTCCTTCAAAAATGCCACTGCGAAGCCAGGCTGAAATATGCAAGAAAGCACTAGGACATCGATATAGGCTTCGGGTGGAGTGTCCTTTTGTCTGATGAAACCAAGATGGAACTTTTCGTCCACAATGACCAACAGTACGTCTGGCGAGAGAAGGGAGAGGCCTTAAAACCAAAGAACACAATACCCATGGTGAAGCATGGTGGTGGCGGCATCATGCTATGGGGATGTTTTGCTGCTAGTGGTCCAGGATGTTTTGCTGCTAGTGGCACTGCATAAGATAGATGGCACCATGAAAAGGAAGACTACTTGGAATTCTCCAAGGGAACCTGAAGCAGTCTGCTCGAAAGCTGAACCTCGGACGTCGCTGGACCTTCCAACATGACAACGACCAAAGCATACTTCTAAGTTGGTTGCTGGATAGCTTCAGCAGAACAGGTTGATGTTTTTGGAATGGCCAGCCTCAAAGCCCGGACTTAAATCCAATAGAGAATTGTTGTGGACGTAATTGAAAAGAGAGTGCAAAAGAGGAAACCCACCAATTTGCTGAACTCTACAACACTGTCAAGAAGAATGGTTAAAATACCTTCAGAGAATTGTAAGAAGCTGATTGATGGTTACCCTGCAAGACTGACTGAAGTTCTAAAGGTTAAAGGCTATGCAACAAGTATTCGACAATATTAGAGTGTGCTGTATGCAAACTTTTGACCAGCTATTTTTTTGTCACATCATGAATTAAACTGTGAATAAAACATCCAAAAGTACAAAAGTTGCTGAAACCTTTGATAGAAACACGGGAGAAATGGTTGAAATTTGTTCTAGGAATGGAAAGAATTACGTTATTGTAGAGAAAAGAGTATAAATGGAAGTCAACTGTATTCTGCTCAAGTGTATGCAAACTTTTCGGCCCGACTGTACATACACATACACATACACACACAACACACAACCCATCGCTTCACTGATAGGGACAATAAAGGAGGGGGGGAGAGAAAGAGGAAGGGAGAGAGAGGAGGCAGGTCTAGGATGAGAGGGGAGGGGAGGCAGAGAGGCACCTCACCAAACGTTGCTATTCGCTGCGGGAGGGAGGGTGCTTGGGTGTGTGAGGAGAGAGAGAGAGAGAGAGAGAAGAGAGAAGAGAGAGACGAGACAGAGACAGAGACAGAGACAGAGACAGAGACAGAGACAGAGACAGAGACAGAGACAGAGACAGAGACAGAGACAGAGACAGAGACAGACGACAGAGACAGAGACAGAGACAGAGACAGAGACAGAGACAGAGACAGAGACAGAGACAGAGACAGAGACAGAGACAGAGACGAGACAGAGACAGAGACAGAGACAGAGACACAGAGACACAGAGACACAAAAAGCGAGAGACAGCCAGAGAAGAGTGCTGCATTTTATGAGGAGGGTGAACAAGGAGGGAGTGAGAGAGAAGGGTGGGGGAGAGAGGAAAAATAATAATAATAATAAAAAGAAAGACAGGTGAAGGGTGGGGTGGGGTTAGCAAAGAGAATGACATGTGACGCTTAATGACCGAACACGGGAAAAAAACATGTCAGAACAGGTGTACATACAATGATACAACAGAGTTTGTAAAGTAATCCGCTGGCATATCTGCAAAAACTTTGATATTCCAGTTCCATAAAATTTGTGGGAAAATGAACCAAAAGCAATCACTGAAGACATTGAAGTCCACTCATGTACGACCTTATGATCCCAGCGGGTGTAACATCGAAACAAAGCATTGCGACCAGATATTATACTTAGGTGCAAACAAAAACAAAAAAAAAAAGAGAAGAAGGCATTGCTAAATTTGAGGTGTTACACACACATGCACATTTCATATAATATATAATTTGGAAAGAAAAAAAAAGTTAAGTAAAGACTTAATGTAGGTGACATATTGGTCGACGTCAAGATGTCATAATTATATCTAGTTTTTCTCTAATTTTTAAATGTACGCAAAAAATACATACAGAAATATTCCTTGAGGTGTTGGGGGGGAGATGTCCTAGTCAAAAAAATGAGATATGTAGCTAAATCACATGCTAGAGCATTTTTGAGGAAAAGTTAGCAACCAGTTTATTTTACCTAATTTGGGTGTGCTGAATTCAAATTTGTTGTCTGCCAAGCTGTATCTTAACCGCTTGACCCTCAAAATGACGTAATAAGCCACGCCCCTTTTTGCCGAATGCGAAATATAATTCTCCTTTAAAATGGCATCAAAAACTATCATGTTGGTATCAAATTAAAGCTAATGACATGTACATTGCATTCGTTACTGTCAATGAATTAGTTTTGTATGATCTTTGGTCAATGAAATGTCAAAAGGTCCATGATTTGTGTGAAATATACAATCAAAATTTATATATACATTTTATGGTCCTGTAATGAAAAGGAGAGGAAAGTCAACTTCTACTTTAATTAAAAGTTGGTCAGGTTTTGATTAAAAAAGGATTAATATGCATTTAATGTTGTTTGTGTGACCCATCTTGGTCTCTGAAAAAAATATCTTTTCTAGAGGGTGCCAAGTCATCATATTGTGGCTACAGCTGTCTCTACTGCACACATCAGCACATGTAATTGGACAAAAGTTACCCCATTGTTATGTCAAACACCTTGTCAATTATACACTATTCTGGTAAGTTTTTAATATTTTGAGCACCAGTGTGATATTTTGTATGTTAATTATTTTAAATGATATTTCATGAATTTGAGTCCTTCCGTTGTATCACGTAATAAAATAACAGTTGCACCAAACACCACACTAAGTTGAGATTTGTTTGTGGTGTGTTTCATAATTAACGACAAATCTAATACCCAATAATTATATCAGAGTGTATAATAATGTAAAAAAAAAAAAGTATCTCTAGGATACAAGATAGACTGGTTTTGTCAAATTTTAAAAGTACAGAAGGCCTTATAAAACAAATGTGATGACATTTTTAATAATCAGTTGTAATGGTTACGTCAAATTCAAAAGTACGGAAGGCCTTAAGAGACAAATCTCACGACAGTTTAAATACCGGTCGTAATGGTTATGTCAACTTACAAATGTATAGAAGGCCTTATAAAACAACTCTTACAACATTTTAAATTTAGCAAGATGTTACTGTTTTTTTTTTTAATTCCATATTAGTTATTACAATGACTAAAGAATAAGATACATGTTATTTTTTGGTCAAATATATGTCGACTCCTTTAATTTGACTTTCCTAAACAATATCGCTTTACTTCAGTCAATTTGTAATTCAGTTGTTTTCGTATTGTATCAATCTTGTGTAGCCTTTGAACTTCTACTGTTACAAACAGTCCTGAATAATATCATTTTGTAACCTTAAGGAAACAAATTAAACAAATCGGAAGAGATACTATAAATCTAACTATCGCATCAAAAGATATCATATTTTAAGACCATCAAGTTTTTGCCCCACTTCGATTTTATTACTGGAGAGGGATGGAGGGAATCAACAACTCTAACAAAACTAGTTACATTTAAAGGGACTCATAAATCTTTTGATTTGTCCTACCAAAATTACTCCCAGATAATGCCAATACTATCTTTTATCAATGAGTTGGCAATGTTGAAATCTTGCCACTCTTTGTATGATACCAAACATGATTATTCATGTTTTAATCACTAAGAAGGTAACCGTATTGGAAAATGGTTTGTGGCTTATAATGTGATATCAGGGGTCAGGATACAGCCTTGACAGACTTTTTAAAATTCAGCATATAGGGTAGTAATGTATCTACCATGTACACCACATTTGTCAGATTTTTTTTTCATACTAACAAATTAATGCTTCAGGATAGCCAGCAAGCCGGAGAGTAGGGGCGTTCTGGACTGGTATTTGACGAGAAGCTCTCGATTTTTAATCTTGATTTACCATTAAATTGAGTTGCCTCCTCTCCACACAATTTGTTAGTCACCCCATTGCTCCATCCCTGATGGTTTAAACTGAATATGATTCCTCAAGAATGAAAAGAACGATAGAATTTAGTCCTGACATTGTCCTTTATAAGAGCTATGTAGAATACGTAATATGATATTATGACCTCATTTGACCCAAATGACCTCTAATGACCCCCACATGCTGTATATTTATTATATTGATATGTATTTGCAATGTTCATGTCATTACCGTTTCATATAATACCACACATGATATATTTACAATTAACTTTTATAGTAAACCGTATTGGGCGGAATAGTAAAAAGGGGCGTGGCTATTACGTCATTTGAGGTCAAAGCGGTCAAGATACAGCTTGGCAGACAGCAAAATTGAAATCACGCATCACCAAAAATTAGGTGCAGTAAAGTGTCCCAGCTTTTCTTCAAAAAATGCCTCGAGGGTTGTTATATCAGAAAACTTGACTAAGTCCAAGATGAGGGGTTGACAATATTGTTACGAATTTGGAAAACTATCGCAACAACATTCAGGTCCTAAGATTAGTTATATCGTAAGTAAGTGTTTTACAAATAGCTTCCTTGCCCGTGTTTAAAGGGGGTGATTAAATCGTTAAATCTGCTGCGATTACTTTGGATAGGGTTATTTTCTTTTATTTTACAACGTTCCCCCCCCCCCCCCCGCTCTGACGGCGCCCGATGTTCTTCTGCGTTCAACCGCGAACATGTGGCGGGGTATTCGGCATCACCTCGGCTCGAGACTCCAGCGAGAAGAGAGGGGTGGGCCCCATTGGGCCAATCAGGGAACCTCACCACTCAGAATCGAGGTCCGCCCAGAATAGAGGGGTGGGCCCTTGGCCAATCAGGGACCTCTACCACCTAGATCGAGAGCGGGAGGGCGGAGACGTCGTCCGTCGTCGTCAGTCGTCGTCGTCGTCCCGCCCCCCCCCGCCCCCCGAACGGTTGAATAAAGACGCGGGCACTGATGCTTGGTGAGTTACATCTGGTCTTGGAGCGTGCTTGTTGTGGTCCGTCGGTCGTGGCCTTGCGTGGTCGTCTGGTTTGGTCGTCGTGTGGCTTTTGGTGGTCGTCTGTTGGTCGGTCGTCTTCGTGGCCTTGGTGGTCATCTGTTGGTCGTCGTTTTCGTCGTCGTGGAGAGGTGGTTTTTGGTGTCGTCTTGGCCGTCGTTCTCCTCCTCCTGCCTACTCCTCTCCTCCTCCTATCGAGTCGACTTGAAACCGCACGAGGCGGACAGGTCCAAGAATAGACCCTGTGTTATCATGCTCGCCTGTCCCCTCCGAGTTTGAAGTCCACAATAAAGGCTTCAGCCACCACTTCTTTTGGGTTGTGTGTGTGTCCGTGGGCCGTCTGTTAAGTAGTAAACTGTTTTAGTTTTTTGCTTGAATAACGTGCATTATTAGTATTCGGTTTTTCTGCTTCTGTGTATTCCCCTTTCCATATTGTAAATCAAATATCCTTTGTTGAATGTTCCAGCTCGTCCTCGTCCTTTCCTTCATGACGACTTAGTGTGCTGCGTGTATGGAGGAAATAGTAAAGGGTTACGGCTGTAAGGGAACATTTGGGACCCGATGGATCCTCGGCGATTAAACCGCCATCGGATCGCACACGTGTCGAAGCGCGGTACAGGCTCGGTCGTACGGGAAGCCATCCGAGGGTGTGAAGACTCGGTTAGATCGCCCACGTGGGTCTCTAGGTATTTTTGAAGATTTGGCACCAGTAACCCTGTACCAACGCGGCCAAAATATTGACGCTTCACGGGTCCGAAAGGGGACCTTACTTTTTCCGAAAAAGTACGGATCTGAATTCCGAGTGATCGGTCGAGCCAACTCTACTGCTCCATCTAGCGGTCGTGCTCGCGGCGACATCTGGCCCCGCAACAATATAACCCAGCAACATATGCAAAAATTTGGTGATTAGCCAGCCATGATTTACACACACACACACACAACCCTCTTTTGGTGTGTCTTGCGACTTCGATGTATCTCGTTCGGAAACTTTATAAAACTCATACCTTTCAAGTTCCAGGAGTTACGTCACACGTCATGGACATGGTATTTCGCCCCTTCGTTGGTTATCAAGCCATTCGTTGGGTTACCGGAAGTGCGTCGATAACTGACCACCGATAAACCACTTTTACCGTAAAATACCGGTTGACGGTATGAAAGCTAAAGTTACCTATTACTGACAAACGCCAACATATTATACACTCCTCAGACGATCAAGAACCACTCACCGTTTCAATGTTTTGTTTGTTGGCGAGGTCCACGTGTGACGCTTCCAGGAGAAGTCACACCTTCAGACATAAACAAAAACACCATGTCATTTCACACAAAAACTGAAAAAGGTAACAATAAATCGGTATCGGCCGTTATTAAACCGCGGGCGGGTCATCAGGACCTGTGGTACCAACGATGACAACATTAGACTATGGCATGGACAAATCAAGTTTCCGCTCGGGTTAGAATTATATTTATAGCGAACTGCAGTGAGCTTCACTCTTAACGCGTGCACGTGAGAGAATAGAAACAACAACAACAAACAACAACACAACCACAATCCCTTGGCTATTTTGGAATCCGTGTCGTTTGGATATGACCGTTTGCCTTCCGGTTGTTTTGAACGCTGTGCGGTGTATAAACACGATTTGGCGTTTTATTTCTATCTTGTGAATATACTTAACGCGGTGCACATGAGAGAATAGGAAAACAAAAATATACCATCAGAGATTGGGGACATCCCCGCTCATTGATGAAAAAGGTCATACATATTCCATGATAATTGAGGGAGGTGAATTGGAAAACAGACACCATTTGGTCATCATCTCGAAAAAGTTCCCCAGGGCGTGAGAGACGTAGTATACAAAAAGAATTGAAATCAGATAAGCGGTTTTCCATTTATTACAAAAACCATTTTTCCACAGATGGCCGCCCCAGTCGGCGCATCTTGCGATCCGGCCACACAACCAATCAATAGGGTTCTTCCTTTTCAGGTGTACATTGTGATCAATTTCAAATTAGATATGGCGAAAAAACAATTTTTTTCAACAATGGCCACCCCAGGGCCATCTTGGATTCGGCCAACGCCCCAAAATCAATAGGGTTCTCCTTTTCAGGTGGTACATGTGTGACTCCAAATTTCAAATCGATATGTGCAAAAAAAATTTTTATCAAGATGGCCGCCCCAAGTCTGGCCATCTTGGATTCGGCACGCCGCAAAATTCAATAGGGTATCCTCCTTTTCAGTGGTACATGTGTGAACCCGAATTCAAATCGATATGGCGACAGTTTATGAGTTATCGCGACTCACAGCTATAAATGTTGACGACCGCCCCAGTCGGGCCCATCTTGGATCCGGCCACGCCAAAATCAATAGGGTCTTCCTTCATGGTGGTACATGTGTGACCCAAATTTCAAATCGATTGGCGAACAGTTTAATGAGTTATTGCACTCACAGCTATAATGTTGACACCCGGGACGGACGGACGAGCTGAGCCGGACGCCCTGGCGCGGTGGACAACAATATCCCCCTCCTCCGCACGTGGGCAGGGGATAAACACACAATACCCATTTGGCAATTGTGAATCCGTGTGGTTCGCTAGACCCTTTTGCTTCCGTTTTTTTTTCTGGTTTTTTTGTTTCGGTTTTGTCATGGGGAATGACGCCATACCGGGAGATAAAGCATCGTCGGAGAGCATGAAAGACCCAAATAATATCAGACATGGTGTATATTTCCTCCACTGATGTTAATTAAAGATATCTCCCGCATCATCAAAACAATAATTTTTAATCGTGATTTCACGTTTATTTGATCGCTGATCCGAATTCCAGGCCGAAGTACCGGAAATTGACAAGTACAAGTTGTGAACAAGTTATAGGTAAAATCAGAAAGCGAATAAAGAAATTCTACGTTCGCTTCTAGGCTGCCTATTCCATATTATATTAATCGACAACTTACGCATTAAAATAAATAAAATTAATAAAACATATAAACTACCCCTGTACAGAGTGCAACTACTAGCTTTTACCTTATCCGCTACCTGCTTCTCATTTGTGCATCCTCATAAGCACATAGCGACTCTGACGCCTTCTCTTCTGCAACTCCTAACACGAATAGCACTGCGACACTTCAGCTTAATCGAGATACCCGGTCGTCACAATCTCTCACCATGCCTCAAGTCATCAGAGCGCGCACTCACAGATAGCGATCTCCGTTAAGATGCTGCGCACAATAAACAAGGCACTATTAATCGAGGTCACAGACTAACTCGCCCATCGAAGACTCAGTTCATCAGAAAACCCTCACACTACACGCAGCGTAGTTAATTCAACCCAGGCGATCCTATACCTTGCAACACGGAACGATACCGAGCAACACGATACGACACAGCTAATGTGTAATCGGACTACGCGCCGGCCATTTTACAGGATAATCACTATCGCAACACGGAACTGCAGAGACCGCTAATGGTTAATTCTCGCATACGGGGCGATAGCAGCTTTCAATAATCTTGATCAGCGAAATTCTCCTTTATCGTAACCGACTTCCTAACTTCCTAACTATCATTCACTTATTCTCTTCACATTAATCATTCATTGAAGGCAGTGAGAAATACCACTCGATTTATATAATTAGAATGTACACACAATACCTCATCGCTTTTTCTCTCTCTCCACACACAATTAGCTCTTTCCTCTCCCATATTTGGTTCTGCAAGAGCGCCGAAGCAGTACGCGCCCGGCGCGGAACTATTCCTCCAAAGGTTGTTTGGCTGAGTAAAATTATTCAAGGGGGGCGTTAAAAAGTGTGATTTCATGATATCATTCTTATAATTTTTCTGTATTGATTGAGAAACGTATTCATTATTAAATAAAAAAAATTGATCGGTGAAGTGATCACCGATCAAGTGGCAAATCAGAGACTTGTAGATCTTGTTAAATGTAAAACACATTAGAATTTTGCATGAAGTGTAAATGCGCTATAATAAATTTAATATATATAATAGCAGGCATTAGTTAGTATACTTATTATTTCACTAAAGCTGCTTCACAGTCGCAAGCAATGATATCTCTCTTCATTGAAGATGAATGACCATCATTTTTTTTTTTGCGTCCGTTGAAAGACAACTGCTGATGAACTAACTTCGCATGGGCCGACACGTTACGACTGGTACGACGTTTTGACAAAGGTGAAAAATGGGAACGCTTATAAAATAATCACTTCATATTAATTTTCTTCAAGATAGAGAAATTCCGAATGTTTATAATCTTTTTTAATGCCGTTTTTTATCGTATTCATGCCAGGAGGAAACATAGGCAGCGAAGACTATAGCAGGTAACAAATCTCATTTAAGTCTCTCTCAGCAAACCGCGTCGTGTGGACACAAAGTCCGACCAGCGATAGCCAGGATTCTCCGAAGAGACCTGGCACAAAAGGAATTAAGTCTCCATCTTAGATACCTGTCAGAGTCCAATCTCACATCCGGTGAGCAAGACTGGAAGCACCAAGGAGCTTGAAGATTCGGCACTTTCGTCCGTCCGCCCATAGGTACAGCTGCGCGCACACCCCATGATCCAGTGAATCCCATGACTCCCAGGACCCGACTCCAGACGTCTGTTGACCTCTGGTCTCGCCAGCAGGAGACATGAATATACTGCACAAGGTGAGTGAACCTCTCCATGACCTCAACATCCTCACCACAAACAGGTACAGTCAATGATTGCAGCATCCAAGATGTCAAAGAAGCCTTGATCTTAGTTTTGACCGCCAGGGAAACCCCGTATCCCGCGGGCTCTGACTCCTCAATCAGCACTGGAGGCGCCCAAAAAGGATATCCCGAGTCTCCGCAAGATGACTGCATCTTCTGTGAATCAAGGTTCAGAGATCTTGACACTCTCAAGATGATGCACCGCAGCTTAGATCTCTCCCCAACATCTCCCCAGATCCAGTCCATAAACAAGCGCTGAAAAGTGTGGAGGCCAACACACACACTCTTCACGAACTTCAGTAACAACTGGAAATAAGTCTTGGAAGAGTCGCGTTATCACCACATCTCACAGCACTCGAAGTACCAGAAGTACAGTTCAGCCCAGACTTGATCAGGTTTGCGTGGTACCCCACAAGACCAAATCCTCCAGAGGGCATCCCAATTTCACTGAATCCCAACGCTTTGGCGAGATCAAACTAAGGCTGCAATGCAGCCCGCATGCCGAAACTCTCGTCTGGCGTTTCGGTGAGGACCCGAAGGGCAATGTTGATAACGCGGTCCCATCATGGACCTCTTTAGTGATAAACGCCTGAACCTGCTCTAGACGCGGGCTGCTCAGCAGATCTCGGTGGATAAGAACCTTGTCAATAATTATCCACAAAAGACCTTGACCAGCACTGAGAGCAGATCACCCCTCGGGTAGTGCTGCAGTCTTCTGGCGGATCACTCTGCCTCCTTGTCCAGAGAGGGACAACATAGGCCCTGGACACTGCATGCAACAACATGAAGTACAGCATTTCCACCGCGCTTGAGAAAGTTCAGTATGGATTGCCACAGATCCCAGGAGCTTTACACTCCCATTTCAACGGTTCACCGGCAGCATGTTTCCACAAACGAAGGGTGCGATTCCAGTTGATTGAGGTCAGCATGAGGATAGTAAACCGCTGAGCCATCCAACTCAACAGCAGGTGGATCAGCCTGGGTGTACAGCTGATCCAAGCACGTCCGAGCCTAAGCCACCCTGTGTACGTCCCGAGCCCGTCTCAAGGTTAACCTGCTCATCAGGCCTTCCTTTGGACTGCCTCTGTCAGAGCCACACCCTCCGCCTCAAAGCTGCAGTACACCAAAGAGACAGGCTTTGGAGCAACGCAATTGCGTATATTTCCCCTGTAAGCAGGACGATAATCACTTTACCACAGGTGATTCGCTTACCCCCTCACGATATCCTCGACATCGGCCTCCTGTCCACCGTCAGGCGCACATCAGTTTTCCCTAAAGCTACTCCTGAACATGCTACATGCTCTGCCATTAAGCCTCGGCCCCACGACTCGCGTCATTGTGATTCCAGTGTCCCTTGAGCCAAAATTCGTCTTTACCCTCTGTGAGTTCCAAGATATCCACCGCAACATTCAAGGATGATGGTCTTGAAGGCGCTCCACGCACTTTTTCACAGGATTCCACAAAGCACCCAGACCCCCAAAATCCCCACTTCAGCCTGTTCACACCAAACTCTAGCTACCCTCTCATCATTGAGTCGCCATCACCAGCCTCGGCTGGATGACCTTTCCTGGATTTAAGCTGCAAAACTTAGAATTGCTACCACAAGCCTGTGGTGGTGCATTGAGGAACTGAGCACTCCGGTAGGACCTGCTAGTTCTAGATCATCCTCCATGACCCATAACAGCACGATTGTCACATCCTCTTTGCCACACCACAGTGTTAGAATACCAAGTCCTGCGATGAGCTCTGAAGGCGCTGAAACCATGAACACGCCACTCTATTTCGATAGCTTCTTGCAAAGCAAGAACTTCGGGCTTATTCTGGTTCATGTTAGGACCCAAGGGACCAAACACATGTTTCATAACCATCCCTATCAGTTGCAAGCCGTCGATGCATCTGAAATCCCCCAAGTACGAGAAGAGTATCTCGCCTAGGGGGCACTGATAACCACAGACTCAAGCGTGGTATAGAATGCGTCCTTCATGGTGAGATTCACTCACCTCGTCAAAGCATATCCAGAGACCAGGCGAAACGTACACCCAGGAGTGACAATCCACTGTGTTCTCATAATATATTGGTTGACTGGTGTTACCTCAATTATCATTGGCAGTCAGCTTATTGGACACAGCTACAGCAACTCCTATGGGCATGGTAACCATCGAGCGCACCAGAAAACAAAATTAAGTAGGTGAATACCCACCTGTTCACCCTGAACCCGTGAACCCTATCCGATGTGTAACCACCATGCCGTGATCTCGGCCACCCTCTGGTCTCTGAACCTCAGAGAGTGCCTGCATACCGATGTTCAAAACTATTGAGCTAGGTTGATAACAGAGACAGTGTGATCATCCTCTCTTCATCGATAGACATTCCAGGCACACCAACCGAAGGGACCGCTTAGGTTAACCAGAGACCGCCATTCGTGACGACAACCTCAGCACCACCCTGACACACATTACCACAATCTGCACCTGGAAGCGTACCCCGTGGTTTTCCTCCCATGCAAAAGAGTGGGGGCGCCGAAGCTTTTCTCCAATCCCGTTATCCGGTGAAACTGCGCCTGTGGAGGGAAGCTCTGCACAAGGAGTACTCCACGGAGTGGGTTCTGTCAATTTTCTTTTGCGTTTTTCTGTGTTTTGCCAGAGTGAACAGGTTTTATAGGTGGCTGGAATGCAAATCCTACCACCATCTCATCAAAAAAGTAATCAAACTGCAGGAGACATCCGAAGACACAGTTGGGCACTAGAATGGATGGCCCTTGCTCACAAGGAGAATTCCTTTCCCTTTGACAGGTTTTTGTTTTTAATCCTACTGGTGTCATATCATGCACCCTCCTCACAGGAAACTCTGGGTGGGGGAGACGTTTAGTCGCCAAACACCCGACCAAGAAACAGGTTAGTATCAGGTTTACATGGACCAGTAGCAAGTCACAGATATAATCTGGCCTGACGACCCCTTTCTCACTTATGAATAAATCCACCTTTTTAATGACACTTTGTGTGGTCTTCAGGAGCGGGCTTCCATCGCGCTTAGTGAAATTGTTTTAAAACTGTTAGGAGGAAGGAGATCGGATTG
>CM068956.1:175605653-175629249 GCA_035128595.1 Eptatretus atami
GTTTACTGGCCTATGACCTGAAATGAAATGGATTTCATAAGCTATAACTAGCAAAAATGCGCTTCAAAAACATGGTTATAAAATCCAAAAAGTTGGATTACATACGGACACAATACCAGTATTACCAGAGTTTATCATACTGGTGTTAATTCTAAAATGATAGATAATGGGATGAGAGACATTTTGCTCTGTGGCGGAGACACATAAGTAGTGCTGTTCGCTGACACCATTTCTTGTATTACTTTTAGAAAAGATTTACATTATTTTAGTGAATATAATAATAAAGAAAGTGAAAACAGTCACCTTCAACAATGTTACCTCAGTGCGTGGCGATGCAGTCAAGAATGGGCCAGGGATCCATTAATTGTAGGCCTGAATTTTGGGATATACTAAACCCCTCCTCATGGACAATTCGTCGATTTAACCACAAGCCACAATAAGTTATTATGCTTAGGGTCCCTAAATATATGTTATCTGAACTCACTCTAGATAAAACTCACCTCTCAGTTGTAAATATCTGTAACTACTACAATTCAGAATGATGAAATAGGAATCACAGCACCAACTTATTGCTGCACAGCTGATCTACATGCATCACCAAACACACTGCATGAGCCCATCCTTGCATGCTCAGCCAGCAGTATATATGACAAGTCATGTAGGCCCACAACAGTGATCGTCATCTTCCATGCAGTTATCTAATAGTTTAATACCTGTAGCAAATGTTGGTTCTGAGTACACCAATCTTACTTCCTCCTTCACAGGAATTTGACCAATAAATGATATTGGAACCCTCTTAATGGTGTTTGCACCAAGGGGTCACTTAAGAACTACTGATCCTGCATTAGGAAGGTCAAAGAATATTTTCACAAAGTTCCATTGATATACTTGAGATCAGTGTTTTTAAATGTGCTAAAATAGCGCCCCTCTTTAGGCCATTCTTAAATGGGTTTTGCACAAAATCGTCACTTAAGAATTACTGATCCTTCATCAGATGGTCTAAAGATTATTTCTACAAAGTTTTCAATAATGTACTCAAAATGTGATTTAAATGTGACAGTGGCGCCCCCTTTAGGCCGTTCTTAAATGTGTTTTGCACCAAATCTGTCACTTAAGAATTGCATATCGTTAATCACAGTCCAAATTAAACTCTTGGCACCATTTGATTCATGTACTCAAAATGTATATTTAACGGATTTTGGCAGCTACTTTAAGCAGCGCCCCCCTACATAATGCACCAATTGGAAAACTTAAGAATGCCCATTCGGAAGTCCCCATCCCACCATCTAATGACTTTTAGCTCCAAACCTTTTGTACTCGAGAGTTAGACAAATCTCTGTTAGCTCCTGCATTAATACATAATGTGCATGAATTCTTGGGACTTGCCCATTCCTTGTACATTCCTCTAACAGCCGAGGACCATCCTGCTATCCAGAAAGCCATTCGCACCCTTCCTGGGCATCTGAGTGACAGATGGGGACCACTGCACGTCGGCCCCATGTTGAGTCGGGAGCCGGCATGCATTGTGCGTAGACCATGTGACGGAGACAACTGAATACGATTCCAGCCCAGCAACCTCGTGGGGAGGGTGTTACTGATTAGTAATTTAACTGCTGATGCTATTTCAGAAACAATGGGAGCAATGGTTCAACCGACAAGACAGTTAAAATAGATCGACATGGAGAGAAGATGACCAGATGATCTTGCACCACTACCTGTTGGGCCTGCCAAGAGCAACTCTCTGAAGAAGAGTAGCACAACGGTCCAACCCTCGGTGAATTGTTGCAACCTGCAACACATGCCTTAAATGTCAAAATAATAATAATATTTTTTAAAATAAAAATAAAAAATAAAAACTTCACAAGAGAGCTATTATGAGGGTGAGTCAAAAAGTATCCGCAATATTATTTTATTTAAATAATAAAAACTACATTGTAGCATGGACAAGAGCATCACTTTTCCACAGTGTCCCACTCCTTTCAACACTACTTAGTCCATTAGTTCACAAACTTCTGTATTCCTATGATAAAAAATAGTTTTGGCTGAGTGACAAGCCAGACATGCACCGCTTCTTCACTTGTTGGTCACTGGCAAAGTGGCGCCTCTTAAAGTGTCTGAGTGGTCTAAACAGGTGAAAGTCTGAAGGGACCAGGTCAGGACTGTACGGAGGATGCTCCAACACCTAAAGTGCAATTGCCAGAGGTTTTCCACAGTTTGTGTGGCAGTGCGTGGACGGGCATTTGTCATGCAACAATGCAACACCTTTTGACAGTAGCCCTCGGCATTTCCATCAATATAGCTGGTTTCAACTGGTCCCAGAGCATTTCATACTAAGGGACACTGTTACCGTGGTGCCCCCCTCTTGATAGTGTTCCAAAATTGGGCCATGTGGTCCCAGAAATTGTGAACATCAACTTTTTTTGGCCGATGTCGACTTTTGAACTTCATTTTGACTGGTGATGTCGGATGCTTCCACTCCATACTCTGGCATTTGCTCTCTGGCTCGTAATTGTGGATCCAAGCTCGTCTGCAGTGAGAATGTGTCTTAAAAAATAAATTCCCTTCATGATGAAAGCGCGTTCAAAAGCTTTGGCAGATTGTCACATGGTTGCATTGTTGCTCTTCTGTGAATCATTTTGGAACCCATCTTGCAGAAACTTTATGAAAGCCAAGTTCAGTTGTTGATGATTTTAATGTGGAGAACAATGACTGATGTTCAGATGTCTGTGCCACTTCATCAATAGTTGACAGTCGGTTACAGTAACATGCGTCGTGGACTCGTTCAATGTTTTCTTCTGTTGTGGACGTGGTAGGGCGTCCAGATCATTCATCATCAGTGACATTTGTGCGAGCCGTTTTTCGAACATGGTAATCCAATCATACACACTTGCTTGCGGAATTCATGTTCAGTTCTTATTGAGTTAAAGTCCTTTTTAAACGTAATTTTGACAGTTCTTACAGTTATTGACTGTGCCTGCGTGGCGTTTGAGGTAGTGGAGCAGCGGTTGAAACCCAAATCCTGTCCAAGTTCCTCCTGACCACTCCATCTTTGCTCTTTATTTCTTCGGGTTCCTTCTTCATCTTCCGTTCATTCCTACATTGTGCTGAAAGTCTGCGATGGATTTCTGCCCCTGGTACACCTTTCACCCACAAAATCATATCACTGCACACTGTTCTTTTTTTGGTGCAAACAGTCAATGGAGCAGTCATGTTAACTCTCTTACAACAACACAACTACTGACTGCTCAAGGTTGAAACGGCTTCACAATGGTGCAGACAGTTCATGATGTACCTGCAAGCAATGTAATAAACACAACACGATTTTAATAAATCATTGCGGATACTTTTCAACCCACCCTCGTACACAATAGAATTACGTTAAAAGGACTTTATCACTGGAAGATGTCAAAGTCAAAGATGCTACAAAGGCACATGGCACAAAGTTCCACAAATTATGGGATAAGAATTATAGTAGGTACTGCTCGATATATTTTTCAGAGCACTTCATTGGGTGAGGGGGAAGTGATGGAAGTGAGAATAGGCGAGGTAATGTTAAATATTAAGGGCAATAAGCAGCTATGCGGCTGGCACGATAGCTTAGAGGTGTTGTACCTTTGCTTGTGAGCCGTCTAACCTGGATTCAAATCTAGGCTCAGCTACAAACTGATATCCTTGGTGTTTCAAGGCAGGGTGATTCATCAATGTGTTTGCCGTCCCATGATGGATGCCAAACCTAAGCTTCCCGGCTGCCGGTATTAGTTGGTCGATGTTAAACTCACACAGTGTCCTTTGCAAAGAGTAGGTGAGCTATCACAGGCAGCAGAAACCAATCCTGGCTCCACCCACAGGGGATGATGATGATGATGATGATGATAACAAGAAAAAGAAGAAGTACAAGATATGGCATTTGAATGTGGAAGCAGTACAACATATAAAGGGCTCAGATGGGAATGCCAAATAGACCACAAATATTTTACCTGATTTGGCGCATGAATCACTTACCTGACCCTCGGAGCCTGTGGAATAATAGAGAGAATATCAAGAATCTGGTGAAGTAGAAGCTGCCACTCGACTCACCGTGCTGCAGAAAGTAACCACAAAAAATGACATCAAATGCAACTCCACAACCCGAATATCAGCAAACTATAACGCACTCGGTGGGGAAGCGACATACTCTGCCAGGCTGAACAGTTTATATCTTGTATTCCACTGACGAGGGAACCGATATCTGCATCTGGACCTGAACAATATACTAATCGGCTTTTCTTGTCACCGACCCAACTCATCCACCAAGTTTGTCATAATCTGTCCATAACTTTGAGATATCATGCCATGTAACATATCTTTCAATGGTAAAGAATCGTTTTTTAAATTCTAGTACACATCGGATCTTCACCAACATGTAATTAATTTGGCCTTTGTTACACACCCAACCTGTCCATCAAGTTTTGTCCACTTCGGTGGCGGAGGTAACAAACTTTCATTCAAAGATGATCAGAAAAAATAAAGGAGAAAGGCTTGAATTCCGAGTTTGATTAACAAGGTACGGTTGGTTAGAAAAGTCATCATGGTGGCAGCATAAATCTTGAAGGAGTTCACGGAGAACAAGCGTGTAACATTCATAAGAACCTGATTACCCACTTCATATTGTTACGGTTGCCTGGTCGTCAAGTTGCCTGGTTTGAATCCGGCGAGTTTGCTTCAATGCGACCAAATGGTCGACCACTTTGGGGTTCTTCCCCGCTGGATTACGTGTCTAATGTCACGATACCATGGATTGGAAAGTCTAAAATCGACCAAGAGTTATGCCAACTATGCATCGTACAAATTAGGCTGAGTGAGCCTGATATACAACACGGTCAGATGTGTGGTGTTGATCACCACGGCTAATCAATCCCTTCAAGGGTCTTTCTTAATCACCTCAGAGGAACCACAACAACCAGAATTTTTATCCCGAGACCAGGTGTATTAATAACCAATGGAATGGGAAGGAAAACACAAAGAAGCAATAACAGTATTGTGATAAATCAATAATAAAAACCATCATAGTTTACGTGCCCATGAACCAAATAAACAAACGGGAGATCCTTAAAAAAGGAACCAAAAATGCTCAGACCACTTCGACGCTAATCTATCCCTTTCATACCCTACAAAATAGATACGTGTCTTTTTCGATTCTGAATTTCGATTATAAAGAAGGTAAATTTGCAATTAAAAGTCAAAATCTTCTTCAGAATGGCCATTAACAGGTCAAGAGGTCAGGAGTGGGAGCATGCGCCGGAGCAGCGCATCGCTGCGTTCACTTTCCACGGTACTCCAGAAGCCTCCGTCTGGCCATCCCCCAGGCAGATGGCTGGCCATCCCCATCTCCTTAAGATGCCGATCAACCTGCTGCAACCATGAGGCCATGTAGTCGGCGCGTTTGACCTCCTCCACTCACGAGGCTCCCTCGCCTGAGAGAATCTGGGTGAGCAGGATGAGCAGCTCAGGAAAATGAGCCACATGTCCATACAGCCGTAGCTCATGCTCACGGACTACACAGGTGACAAATCTCATCTGAGTCTCTCTCTCTCAGAAACAGCTCATTGGACACATAGTCTGACCAGCGACAGCAAGGAGCCTCGAGAGACCTGGTACAGAAGGAGTCGTCTCCGTCTCAGATGCTTGGTCAGAGTCCAAGTCTTACATCCGTAGAGCAAGACTGGAAAGCACCAAGGACCTGAAGACTCAGACTTTCGTCCTCCTGCATAGGTACCGATAGCGCCACACCCCATTATCCAGTGAATCCAGGACTCCCAGGCCCGACACAGATGTCTGTTCACCTTGGCTCACAACATGCAGAGACAGGAATATCACTGCGAAGGTAAATGAATCTCGTCATGATGTCACACGTGGAAGTAGATCACCAGATCCATACTGTATAAGGTTTACATCGCAGTTCGATTCAACTCACAACGGTGTGAATAATTTCGGATTTCCACAAATATGCCGAGACAATGCAATCCTTCACGAAAGAAGCCCCTCCTTCAAAATGCCACTGCGAAGCCAGGCTGAAATATGCAAGAAAGCACTAGGACATCGATATAGGCTTCGGTGTGGAGTGTCCTTTTGTCTGATGAAACCAAGATGGAACTTTTCGTCCACAATGACCAACAGTACGTCTGGCGAGAGAAGGGAGAGGCCTTAAACACAAAGAACACAATACCCATGGTGAAGCATGGTGGTGGCGGCATCATCCTATGGGGATGTTTTGCTGCTAGTGGTCCAGGATGTTTTGCTGCTAGTGGCACTGCATAAGATAGATGGCACCATGAAAAGGAAGACTACTTGGAAATTCTCCAAGGGAACCTGAAGCAGTCTGCTCGAAACTGAACCTCGGACTCGCTGGACCTTCCAACATGACAACGACCAAAGCATACTTCTAAGTTGGTTGCTGGATAGCTTCAGCAGAACAGGTTGATGTTTTTGGAATGGCCAGCCTCAAAGCCCGGACTTAAATCCAATAGAGAATGTTGTGGACGTAATTGAAAAGAGAGTGCAAAAGAGGAAACCCAACAATTTGCTGAACTCTACAACACTGTCAAGAAGAATGGTTAAAATACCTTCAGAGAATTGTAAGAAGCTGATTGATGGTTACCCTGCAAGACTGACTGAAGTTCTAAAGGTTAAAGGCTATGCAACAAGTATTCGACAATATTAGAGTGTGCTGTATGCAAACTTTTGACCAGCTATTTTTTTGTCACATCATGAATTAAACTGTGAATAAAATCATCCAAAAGTACAAAAGTTGCTGAAACCTTTGATAGAAACACGGGAGAGAATGGTTGAAATTTGTTCTAGGAATGGAAAGAATTACGTTATTGTAGAGAAAAGAGGATAAATGGAAGTCAACTGTATTCTGCTCAAGTGTATGCAAACTTTTCGGCCCGACTGTACATACACATACACATACACACACACACACAACCCATCGCTTCACTGATAGGCAATAAAGGAGGGGGGGAGAGAAAGAGGAAGGGAGAGAGAGGAGGCAGGTCTAGGATGGGGGGAGGGAGGCAGAGAGGCACCTCACCAAACGTTGCTATTCGCTGCGGGAGGAGGGTGTTGGGTGTGTGAGGAGAGAAGAGAGGAGAGAGGAGAAGAAGAGAAGAGACAGAGCAGAGACAGACGAGACAGAGACAGAGACAGAACAGAGACAGGAGACAGGACCAGAGACAGAGACAGAGACAGAGACAGGACAGAACAGAGACAGAGACAGAGACAGAGACAAGACAGAGACAGAGACAGAGACAGAGACAGAGACAGAGGACAGAGACAGAGACAGAGACAGAGACAGAGACAGAGACAGAGACACAGAGACACAGAGACACAAAAAGCGAGAGACAGCCAGAGAAGAAGTGCTGCATTTTATGAGGAGGGGTGAACAAGGAGGACAGTGAGAGAGAAGGGTGGGGGAGAGAGAAAAAAAAAATAATAATAATAAAAAGAAAAACAGGTGAAGGGTGGGGTGGGGTTAGCAAAGAGAATGACATGTGACGCTTAATGACCGAACACGGGAAAAAAACATGTCAGAACAGGTGTACATACAATGATACAACAGAGTTTGTAAAGTAATCCGCTGGCATATCTGCAAAAACTTTGATATTCCAGTTCCATAAAATTTGTGGGAAAATGAACCAAAAGCAATCACTGAAGACATTGAAGTACCACTCATGTACGACCTTATGATCCCAGCGGTGTGTAACATCGAAACAAAGCATTGCGACCAGATATTATACTTAGGTGCAAACAAAAACAAAAAAAAAAGAGAAGAAGGCATTGCTAAATTTGAGGTGTTACACACACATGCACATTTCATATATATATATAATTTGGAAAGAAAAAAAAAGTTAAAGTAAAGACTTAATGTAGGTGACATATTGGTCGACGTCAAGATGTCATATTATTATTCTAGTTTTTCTCTAATTTTTAAATGTACGCAAAAAATACATACAGAAATATTCCTGAGGGTGTTGGGGGGGAGATAGTCTCTAGTCAAAAAAATGAGATATGTAGCTAAATCACATGCTAGAGCATTTTTGAGGAAAAGTTAGCAACCAGTTTATTTTACCTAATTTGGGTGTGCTGAATTCAAATTTGTTGTCTGCCAAGCTGTATCTTAACCGCTTGACCCTCAAAATGACGTAATAAGCCACGCCCCTTTTTGCCGAATGCGAAATATAATTCTCCTTTAAAATGGCATCAAAAACTATCATATGTTGGTATCAAATTAAAGCTAATGACATGTACATTGCATTCGTTACTGTCAATGAATTAGTTTTGTATGATCTTTGGTCAATGAAATGTCAAAAGGTCACTGATTTGTGTTGAAATATACAATCAAAATTATATATTACATTTATGGTCCTGTAATGAAAAGGAGAGGAAAGTCAACTTCTACTTTAATTAAAAGTTGGTCAGGTTTTGATTAAAAAAGGATTAATATGCATTTAATGTTGTTTGTGTGACCCATCTTGGTCTCTGAAAAAAATATAGCTTTTCTAGAGGGTGCCAAGTCATCATATTGTGGCTACAGCTGTCTCTACTGCACACATCAGCACATGTAATTGGACAAAAGTTACCCCATTGTTATGTCAAACACCTTGTCAATTATACACTATTCTGGTAAGTTTTTAATATTTTGAGCACCAGTGTGATATTTTGTATGTTAATTATTTTAAATATATTTCATGAATTTGAGTCCTTCCGTGTATCACGTAATAAAATAACAGTTGCACCAAACACCACACTAAGTTGAGATTTGTTGTGTGTTGTTTCATAATTAACGACAAATCTAATACCCAATAATTATATCAGAGTGTATAATAATGTAAAAAAAAAAAAGTATCTCTAAGATACAAGATAGACTGGTTTTTCAAATTTTAAAAGTACAGAAGGCCTTATAAAACAAATGTGATGACATTTTTAATAATCAGTTGTAATGGTTACGTCAAATTCAAAAGTACGGAAGGCCTTAAGAGACAAATCTCACGACAGTTTAAATACCGGTCGTAATGTTATGTCACTTACAAATGTTATAGAAGGCCTTATAAAACAACTCTTACAACATTTTAAATTTCAGCAAGATGTTACTGTTTTTTTTTTTAATTCCAGTATTAGTTATTACAATGACTAAAGAATAAGATACATGTTATTTTTTGGTCAAATATATGTCGACTCCCTTAATTTGACTTTCCTAAACAATATCGCTTTACTTCAGTCAATTTGTAATTCAGTTGTTTTCGTATTGTATCAATCTTGTGTAGCCCTGGAACTTCTACTGTACAAACAGTCCTGAATAATATCATTTTGTAACCTTAAGGACAAAATTAAACAAATCGGAAGAGATACTATAAATCTAACTATCCCGCATCAAAAAGATAGCATATTTTAAGACCATCAAATTGTTTTGCCCCACTTCGATTTTATTACTGGAGAGGGATGGAGGGATCAACAACTCTAACAAAATAGTTACATTTAAGGGACTTCATAATCTTTTGATTTGTCCTACCAAAATTATCCCAGATAATTGCAATACATCTTCTTATCAATGAGTTGGCAACTGTTGAAATCTTGCACCTTTGTATGATACCAAACTGATTATTATTTTATCAATCACTAAGAAGGTAACCTATGGAAAATGGGTTTGTGGCTTATATGTGAAGTCAAGGGGTCAGGATACAGCCTTGACAGACTTTTTAAAATTCAGCATATAGGGTAGTAATGTATCTACATGTACACCACATTTGTCAGATTTTTTTTTCATACTAACAAATTATGCTTCAGGATAGCAGCAAGCCGGAGAGTAGGGGCGTTCTGGACTGGTATTTTGACGAGAAGCTCTCGATTTTTAATTTGATTTACATTTAAATTGAGTTGCTCCCTCACAACACTTTGTTAGTCACCCCATTGCTCCATCCCTGCATGGTTTAAACTGAATAATGATTCCTCAAGAATGGAAAAGAACGATAGAATTTAGTTCCTGAATTTGTCTTTATAAGAGCTATGTAGAATTACGTAATATGATATTAATGACCTCATTTGACCCAAATGACCTCTAAATGACCCCCACATGACTGTAATATTTATTATATGATATAGTATTTGCCAATGTTCATGTCATTACCTGTTCATAATAAATACCCACATGATATATTTACAATTAACTTTTTAGTAAACCGTATTGGGCGGAATAGTGAAAAAGGGGCGTGGCTTATTACGTCATTTGAGGGTCAAAGCGGTACAAGATAAGCTTGGCAGACAGCAAATTGAAATCAGCATCACCAAAATTAGGTGCATGTAAAGTTGTCCAGCTTTTCTTCAAGAAATGCCTCGAGGGTTGTTATATTCAGAAACTTGACTAGTCAAGATTGAGGGGTTTGACAATTTGTTACGAAATTTGGAACACTATCGCAACAACATTCAGGTCCTAAGATTATTATATCGGTAAGTAAGTGTTTTACAAATAGCTTCCTTGCCCGTGTTTAAAGGGGTGATTAAACTGTTAAATCTGCTGCGAGTTACTTTGATAGGGTTTTTTTTCTTTTTATTTTACACGTTCCCCCCCCCCCCCCCCGCTGCTGACGGCCGCCAATGTTCTTCTGCCGTTCAACCGACGAACATGTGGCGGGGTATTCGCATCACCTCGGCTCGAGACTCCACGAGAAGAGAGGGGTGGGCCCCATTGGCACAATCAGGGAACCTCACCACCTCAGAATCGAAGGTCGCCCAGAATAGAGGGGTGGGCCCTTGGCCAATTCAGGGACCTCACCACCTAGATCGAGAGCGGGAGGCGGAGACGTCGTCCGTCGTCGTCAGTCGTCGTCGTCCGTCCCCCCCCCCCCCCCGAAACGGTGAATAAAGACGCGGGACTGATGCTTGGTGAGTACAATCTGGTCTTGGAGCGTGCTTGTTTGGTCGTCGTCGTGGCCTTGGTGGTCTCTGGTTGGTCGTCGTGTGGCTTTGGTGGTCGTTGGTTGGTCGTCGTCTTCGATGCCTTGGTGGTCATCTGGTTGGTCGTCGTTTTCGTCGTCGTGGAGAGGTGGGTTTTTGGTGTCGTCTTGGCCGTCCGTTCTCCTCCTCCTGCCTACTCCTCCTCCTCCTCCCTATCGAGTCGAACTTGAAACCGCACGAGGCGGACAGGTCCAAGATAGACCTGGCTCATGCTCGCCTGTCCCTCCGAGTTTGAAGTCCACAATAAAGGCTTCAGCCACCATTCTTTTGGGTTGTGTGTGTGTCCGTCGGGCCGTCTGTTTAAGTAGTAAACTGTTTTAGTGTTTTTGCTTGTAATACGTGCGATTATTAGTATTCGGTTTTCTGCTTCTGTGTTTCCCCTTTCCATATTGTAAATAAATATCCTTTGTTGAATGTTCCAGCTCGTCCTCGTCCTTTCCTTCATGCGTTAGTGTGCTGCGTGTATGGAGGAAATAGGTAAGGGTACGGCTGTAAGGGACATTTGGCCCGATGGATCTCTTGGCGATTAAACCGCCATCGGATCGCACACGGTCGACGCGGTACACGGCTCGGCTCGTACGGGAGCATCGAGGGTGTGAAGACTCGGATAGATCGCCACGTGTCTCTAGGTATTTTGAAGATTTGGCCAGCTAACCCTGTACCACGCGGCCAAAAATATTGACGCCTTCACGGGTCCGAAAGGGACCTTACTTTTTCCGAAAAAGTACGGATCTGAATTCCGAGTGATCGGTCGAGCCAACTCTACTGCTCCATCTAGCGGTCGTGCTCGCGGCGACATCTGGCCCCGCACAATATAACCCAGCACATATGCAAAATTTTTGGGTGATTAGCCCAGCCATGATTTACACACACACACACACAACCCTCTTTTGGTGTGTTCTTGCGGACTCTCGATGTATCTCGTTCGTGAAACTTTATAAAACTCAGTACCTTTCCAAGTTCCAGGAGTTACGTTCACACGTCATGGATGGTATTTTCGCATTCGTTGGTTATCAACCATTCGTGATGGTACCGGAAGTGACGTGCTAAACTGACCACCGATAAACCACTTTTACCGTAAAGTAACCGGTGACGGTTGAAAGCTAAAGCGTTTACCTATTACTGACAAACGCCACATACTTATACACTCCCAGAACGCATCAAGAACCACTACCGTTTCAAATGTTTTGGTTTGTTGCGCGAGTCCACGTGGACCTTCCAGCGAGAAGTCACACCTTCAGACATAAACAAAAACACCATGTTCATTTCACACAAAAACTGAAAAAGAGTAACAATAAATCGTATCGGCCGTTATTATAACCGCGGGACGGGTCATCAGGGAGACCTGTGGTACCAACGATGACCAACATAGACTATGGCATGGACAAATCAAGTTTCCGCTCGGGTTAAGATATATTATTTATAGCGAACTGCAGTGAGCTTCATACTTAACGCGTGCACGTGAGAAGAATAGAAACAACAACAACAAACAACAAAACAACACAATCCCCTTGGCTATTTTGGAATCCGTGTCGTTTGGATATGACGTTTTGCCTTCCGGTTGTTTTTGAAACGCTGTGCGGTGTAATAAACACGATTTGGCGTTTTATTTTCTATCTTGTGAATATACTTAACGCGGTGCACATGAGAGAATAGGAAACAAAAATATAACCATCAGAGATGGGGCATCCCCCGCTCATTGAATGAAAAAGGTCATACATATTCCAGATAATGAGGGAGGTGAATTGGAAACAAGACACCATTTGGTCATCATCTCGAAAAAAGTTCCCCAGGGGTGAGAGAACGTTAGTAACCAAAAAGAATTGAATCAGATAAGCGGTTTCCATTTATACAAAAACCATTTTTTCAAAGATGGCCGCCCCAGTCGGCCATCTTGGATCCGGCCACACCACAATCAATAGGGTTCTTCCTTTTCAGGTGTACATTGTGACTCAATTTCCAATTAGATATGGCGAAAAAACAATTTTTTTCACATGGCCACCCCAGGCCATCTTGGATTCGGCCAACGCCCAAAATCATAGGGTTCTGTCCTTTTTCAGGTGGTACATGTGTGACTCAAATTTCAAATCGACTATGTGCAAAAAAAATTTTTTCAAGATGGCCGCCCCAAGTTCGGCCATCTTGGATTCGGCACGCCCCAAAATTCAATAGGGTTCCTCCTTTTCCAGGTCGGTACAATGTGTGACCCGAATTTCAAATCGATATGGCGAACAGTTTATGAGTTATCGCGACTCACAGCTATAAATGTTGACGACCGCCCCAGTCGGGCCCATCTTGGATCCGGCCACGCCAAAATCAAATAGGGTCTTCCTTCATGGTGGTACATGTGTGACCACAATTTCAAATCGATTGGCGAACAGTTTAATGAGTTATTGGGCACTCACAGCTATAATGTTGACACCCGCGGACGGACGGACGAGCTGAGCCGGACGCCCTGCCGGTGGACAAACAAATCCCCCTCTCCGCACGTGGCAGGGGATAAAACACACAATACCCCATTTGGCAATTGTGAATGCCGTGTGGTTCGCTATGACCTTTTGCTTCCGTTTTTTTTTCTGTTTTTTTGTTTCAGGTTTTGTCATGGGGAATGACGCATACCGGGAGATAAAGATCGTCGGAGAGACATGAAAGACCCAAATAATATTCGAACATGGTGGTATATTCTTCCTCCACTGATTTTAATAAAGATATCTCCCGCATCATTCAAAACAATAATTTTTAATCGTGATTTACGTTTATTTGATCGCTGATCCGAATCCAGGCCGAAGTAACCGGATAATTTGACAATACAAGTTGTGAACCAAGTTATAGTAAAATCAGAAGCGAATGAAGAAAATTCTACGTTCGCTTCTAGGCTGGCCTATTCCATATTATATTAAATCGACAACTACGCATTTAAAAAATAAAAAAAAATTAATAAACAATAAACTACACCTTTGATTGAGATGCACGCGTACTAGTTCTTCGCTCTTCCAACGCACCTACTCTGTCTCGATTGTGTTCAGTTTCATAATGCCGAAGAGGCACGTTGTCGGTCCACTGATCTCCCTATGACAAAGAGCTCCTCGGTTCACATAGAAGCTAATAGGCGTACTGCTGCGCCCATCGCATATACCATCAACAAAAAACACTTCACGGTGCTCTTAACAACACTTGGCCGATCGCTAATCACTTGAACACGCGATACATCAGCGCACCACACGATAGCGTCTCATGCTCGACATCAATAACGAGACTCCCCGCGATCACACTAACTATGTGATACTAGTTCAATACTTCGACCACACGCGCGCTCGTTATATGACTTTCGCAGAGAACGAGACATACACATGATTTGAGGTCGAACTACAGCGCCGGCCTGTTACGGATTCATCGAAGGACAGGAGTAAGGAATTCGATGAGTACAGCTTTCAATAATCTGATCAGCGAAATTCCTCCTTTATCCGTAACGACTTCCTAACTTCCTATATCATTCACTTATTCTTTCAACATTAACTCATTCATTGAGGCAGTGAGAAATACCACTCGATTTATATAATTAAAATGTACACAAGAGTACCTCATCGCTGTTTTCTCATCTCTCCACACACAATTAGGTCTTTCCTCTCCCGATATTGTTCTGCAAGAGCGCCAAGAGTTCGCCGGCCCGCGCGGGAAACTATTCCTCCAGGTTGTTTGGCTGAGGTAAAATTATTCAAGGGGGGCGTTAAAAAGTTGATTTCATGATTACATTCGTTATAATTTTCTGTATTGATGAGAAAGTATTCATTATTAAATAAAAAAAATTGATCGGTGAAGTGATCACCGATCAGTGGCAAATTAGAGACTTGTAGATCTTGTTAAATGTAAAACACATTGAGATTTGCATGAAGTGTTAATGCGCAAATAATTAATATATTAATATAGTACGTTATGTTAGTATACCTATTATTATTTACTAAAGCTGCTTCACAGTCGCAAGCATGATATCCTCTTCATTGAAGAATGAAGGACCATCATTTTTTTTTTTGCGTCCGTTGAAGACAACTGCTGATGAACTAACTTCGCCATGGGCCGCACGTACGACTGGTACGACGTTTGACAAAGGTGAAAAATGGGACGCTTAAAAATAATCACTTCATATAATATTATCTTCAATAGAGAAATTCCGAATGTTTATAATCTTTTTTAATGCCGTTTTTTAATCGTATTCATGCAGGAGGAAACTGCAGGAAGACTATAAGCAGGTGAACAAATCTCATTAGTCTCTCTCAGCAACGCCGTCTGTGGACACAAAGTCCGACCAGCGATAGCCAAGGATTCTCCGAAGAGACCTGGCACCAAAAGGAATAAGTCTCCATCTTAGATACCTGTCAGAGTCCAATCTCACATCCGGTGAGCAAGACTGGAAGCCCAAGGAGCTGAGATTCGCGCACTTTCGTCCTCGCGCATAGTACAGGGCTGCGGCACACCCCATGATCCAGTGAATCCCATGATCCCAGACCGACCCAGACGTCTGTTGACCTCTGGTCTCGCCAGCAGAGACATGAATATCACTTGCCAAGGTGAGTGAAACCTCTCCATGACCTCAACATCCTCACCACAACAGGTACAGTCAATGATTGCAGCATCCAAGATGTCAAAGAAGCCTTGATCTTAGTTTTGACCGACCAGGAAACCCGTAATCCAGCGGGCTCTGACTCCTCAATTCAGCACCTGAGGCCCAAAAGGATATCCGAGTCTCCGCAAAGATGAACTGCATTTCTGTGAAATCAAGGTTCGAGATCTTGACACTCTCAAATGATGCACCGCAGTCTTGATCTCTCCAACATCCTCCCCAGAATCCAGTCCATAACAAGCGCTGAAAAGTGTGAGGCCAACACACACCCTTCACGAACTCTAAGTAACAACTGAAATAAGTCGGAAGATCGCGTTATCACCACATCTCACAGCACTCGAAGTACCAGAAGTACAGTCAACCCAGACTTTGATCGAGGTTTGGTGGTACCCCACGAAGACCAATAATCCTCCATGAGGGCATCCCAATTCACTGAATCAAACGCTCTTGGCAGAGATCAAACTAAGCGTGCAAAGCAGCCGCGTGGCCGAAACTCTCGTCTGCGTTTGGTGAGGACCCGAAGGACAATGTCGATAACGGTCCCATCATGGACCTCTTTCTGGTGTAAGAGCCTAGAAGGCTGTCTAGACGCGCAGGCTGCTCAGCAGATTCGGGGTGAACCTTGTCAACTAATTATCCGAGCAAAGACCTTGACCAGCACTGAGAGCGAGATCACCCCTCGGGAGTGCTGGGCAAGTCCTTTGCGGATCACTCTGCCTCCTTGTCCAGAGAGCGGACAACAAAGGCCCTCGGACACTGCATGCAACAACATGAAGTACAGCATTCTCCACCGCGCTTTGAGAAGTTCAGTATGGATCTGCCAGCAAGATCCCAGGAGCTTTACCTCCCATTATCAACGGTTTCACCGGCAGCTGTTCCACAACGAAGGGTGGATTCCAGTTGATTGAGGGTCAGCATGAGGATAGTAAACCGCTGAGCCATCCAACTCAAACAGCAGGTGGATCAGCCTAGGTGTACAGCCTGATCCAAGCACGCTCCGAGCCTAAGCCTACCCTGTGTAACGTCCGTAGCCACGCCTCAAAGTTAACCTGCTCATCAGGCCTTCTTTGGAACTCCTCTTGTCAGAGCCCACACCCTCCGCTCAAAGCTTTGCAGTACACCAAGAGACAGGCTTTGGAGGAACGCAATTGCGTAATTTCCCCTGTAAGCAGGACGATAATCACTTTACCACAGGTGATCGCTTACCCCCTCACGATTCCTCGCACATGCGGCCTCCTTTCCACCCTCAGCGCACATCAGTTTATCTCAAAGCTACCCGAACATGCTATCATGACTCTGCCATTAAGCCTGGCCCCACGACTCGCCGTCAATTTGTGATTCCAGTGTCCCTTGAGCCAAAAATTCGTCTCTTACTCCTCTGTGAGTTCCAAGATATCCACCGGCAACATCAAGGATGAGGTCTTGAAGGCGCTCCACGCACTTTTTCAGCAGGATTCCACAAAGCACCCAGACCCCCAAATCCCCACTCAGCCTGTTCACACAAACTCCTCACTACCCTCTCATCATTGAGTCGCCATCACCAGCCTCGGCTGGTGACCTATTCCTGGATTTAAGCTGCAAAGACTTCAGAATTGCTACCAACAGCCTTGTGGTGGTATTGAGGAACTGAGCACTCCCGGTAGCCTGCGTAGTTCTAGATCATCCTCCATGACCCATCAACAAGCAACATTGTCATCCTCTTTGCCACACCACCAGTGTTAGAATACCAGTCCTGCGATGAGCTCTGAAGGCGCTAGAAACCATGAACCGCCATCCTAATTCATACTTCTTGCAAAGCAAGAACTTCGGGCTAGTTTCGTGGTTCATAGTTAGGACCCAAGGGACAAACACATGTTTCATAACCATCCCTATCAGTTGCAGCACGTCGGATGCACTGAAATCCCCCAAAGTACGAGAAGAGTATCTCGCCTAGGGGGCACTGATAAACCACAGACTCAAGCGTGGTATAGAATGCGTTCCTTCATGGTGAGATTTCACTCACCTCGTCAACAGCATATCCAGAGACCAGCGGGAAACGACACCCAGGAGTGACAATCCCTTGTGTCTCATAATATATTGGTTGACTGGTGTTACTCAATTATCATTGGAGTCAGCTTATTGGACACAGCCTACAGCAACTCCATGGGCCATGGAAGCCATCGAGACGCACCAGAAAAACAAAATTAAGTAGGATGAAACCACCTGTTACACCCTGGAAACCCGTATACCATGTGTAACCACCATGCCGTGATCTTCGCCACCCTCTGGTCTCTGAAACCTCAGAGAGTGCTGCAATACCGATGTTCAAAATATTGAGCTCAGTGAATACAGGACAGTTGATCATCCGTCTCTCTCAGATAGGACTTCCAGGCACACCAACGAAGGGACCGCTTAGGTTAACGAGACCGCCATTCGTGACGCACCTCAGCACCACCCTGACACACATTACCACAATCTGACCTGGTAAGGTATCCCCGTGGTTTTTCCTCCATCAAAAGAGTGGGGCGCCGAAGCTTTTTCTCCAATCCCGTTAATCCGGTGAAACTGCCCTTGTGGAGTGGAAGCTTGCACAGGAGTACTCCACGGAGTGGGTCTGTCAATTTTCTTTTGGCGTTTTTTCTGTGTTTTGCCAGAGTAACAGGTTTTAGGTGGGCTGGAATGCAAATCCTACCACCATCCTCATCAAAAAAGCTAATCAACTGCAGGAGGACATCCGAAGACACAGTTGGGCCACTAGAATGGATGGCCTTGCTACAAGGAGTTCCTCTTTCCCTTTGACAGGTTTTGTTTTTAATCCTACTGGTGTCATATCATGGCACCCTCCTCACCAGGGAAACTCTGGTGGCGGGAGACGGTTTAGTCGCCAAACAACCCGACCAAGAAACAGGTTTAGAATACAGGTTTACATGGTACCAGTAGCAAGTCACAGATATAATCTGGCCTGACTGACCCCTTTCCTCACTATGAATAAATCCACTCTTTTTAATGACACTTGTGTGTCTTCAGGAGCGGGCTGTCCATCGCGCTTCAGTGAAATTGTCTTTAAACTGTTAGATGGGCAGATTGATCTTCCTGTGCCTTAGTGCAAACGTCTCACACTACAAGCTTTCATTCGCTAGTGCGACCTCAGCATCCCATCACAGTCATTACACTTCGAGATCAACCAATTTGCAGCCAAATTGCCTGGCGGCTAAATTGCGGAGACATTTTCATCCATATGCGCTTGTGACTATAATAATATCAGGATTCTTGGGGCTTGGCGAGTTTAAAGTTACGAGCTACAATACATTTCTTCTTATACTGCTTTCTTTCACGATTCTCTGAGCTTGCAGTGCTCCAGAAATTGAATCACTATAATAACCCGGATGTCCTGGCAATTGCAAAAGTAAAAACTATACTTCCAACTTGTATCTACCGGACGTTGCAGCCGTAATGCCCGAGAACATCCACTTCTGACATGGGAGGTATCAGTGGTTTCGTCCCAATCCCGCTGAATCATACCAAAGACTTTAAAAACTGGTACATGGCTGCTCCTTGTTTGACGCTTAAAGAGGACAGAACACAGACAAACAACCATAGCTGTGGGCTGATAGCATCATGGCCTCCTCCTGTGTTGAAGTTCCTTGATCAGGGAACTCGTATTATTTATTTATCGGGTCAGCTAATTATGATACCTGTAACTCAGTTTCTCATCCACATTCTATTCCTAAAATCCAGATAAGAAAGTGACTCAAACAGGACCAGGAAGTTACGTCCGTCATTATATATTGAAAGAATAAAGGAATGAATAGATTTATTTGGCAGCAGGTTAGGAGGATATACACTACATATTAACAAAATGAATTGTGACGGAAACTCCACAAAGCAAATAAAAATTAGTTTGCATGTCAACAATAATGATGACTCCCCTTTCTGTTTGGAAACCCACATCAATTCAGAACGGGTGGATCGGCCGTCGGTATACTCCCCCAGGTTCAGGCATCCAATCTGGACTTGCAGCAGGAAGAATTGCAAGAGGCGCCAGTAAAAGCGTTGGCATCCCAACCTGGTGTGAGCGGGCTCCGTGGAACACGCTGAGAGTCCGATGCTCCATACAGTCTTACAAACTTTGGACAAGTCTTTGTCTGCAAAGACTTCAATCATTTTTTATTTTCTGTCCCTGTCAAGGACAGGATTTGGAGACAACATGTAGAATTAAGGGCCGCAGCCCTGACTTGAATGATGTGCACCTGAAATACAACACCTATCATCTATTTTCATCTCTCATTGTCATTTGTGAATCCTGCTTGTCCATTACCATTCCAGTTTGCTAGTTGTTAACCTTCCCATTCCTTGTAATTTTAGGTACCATATATTATTGCATCTGCAAATATGACTTTTATGCACCAGTAAGTCAGTGGTGTCAAAGTGTCATGGAAATCACCACTCTTGATTTGTCATGGCTGCGCTTGGCTTGAGGATATGTGTGTTGTTCAGCCACACATGTGAGGCCGATAATCATCTTGAGCACAGTTGTCACTGTAAGCCTGTGTTAAGCCTGTGTTAAGCCTGTGAAGCCTCTCACCCCCCCCCCCCCCACCCACTCCTTTTTTGAGTTACGATTAAAACTTCCCTTCCCTGACTTCCAATCCCACTGAGTTGTTTCAACAATAGAACTTTATGGGATTGAACTTGGAATGTAGAGGTTGTTTCTACACTGGACATGGATTCCCAGGATACTGGGATCTGGTAGAGTTTCAAAAAAGGACTGTAAGAGAGCTGCTTAAAACAGCAGCTTGAGTATCCACTTCGATTATGGCAAAGAGGAAGTTTGGTAATTGAAACACTCAAGATTTTGTCATTGTTTAGACTGATTTTTAATTTAATTCAGTATTGCCGTTATCATTTTTGTCATTGCTTATGTTTTTTAGCATTATTAATACTTCGTGTTATTTGTCATATCACTCACATTTTGTCTCTGCTGCCATTTAATAGCTTTGGGGATGTTTAAGTCTCATGGCGCCCTGGTCGACGAGAGTAGCGAGCTATTCTGGCACCGTTTGCCCAAAATCCAAATTCCTGCCCTAACCTTTGTCGAACGTCAGGCCTGGCCAAGCTGGTTCATGAAAGACTTGAGCCCCCGGCCAATCCGGCAAGAACATGGGAATAATTTGTGCCATTTAAAAAGATGTTGTCTTATTTGATAATGTCATTTCTGTGAAACCCAAACGAATTTGTCAAACCACTTTTTGACAGGCAGCTCATGATCTCCAGCCCAGAAACTCTGTGAAAAAGTTTTATTGAAAATAATAATAACGCAGTACATTATTTACACACACACACACACCGGTCGTCTGCATCTATTTATGGCATCTGTCTGTGTGTTCGTTTTTGGAATTCAGGCAAGATTTTGAAACAAAAATACTTTTGGCATCTTCACCTTGTTTAATAGACCATGGACACATTACAAACAAGTGAGGTATGCAACTTGGTGGAAGTAACATTTGCTGATGTATTTCGGGCCGTAATCTTTTTTCACATCTTGTGGGATGTCATTCCAAAAGTCCCAAAAGCCTTCACATGTTATCTGGATGCAATGAAGTTTCGTTCTAAATATTCGCTGGTGAAATGATACTCACCATTACACCAATGTTTCATGTCTCGCTGTAATATGAACAAGGAATGGTCACGATGTTAGATGAATTGCAATTGCTTGTTCGAAGCAAAATGTTCAAGAAAACAGCCAACATCCGTGTGTGAACTTATACAATGATAATGATTGGCAACATCATCTGATCTGAGTGGAAAGGTTAAGACAAAATGGTAAAATATTATTCTATCGTCACAAACCTCGGTGCTGGTCATGTATGGCAGAATGTGATCCCTTAGCCCATCTGTTCCTCCATGCTACAAAGTATTGCCATGAGTTGAAGGTTGATATTGTAGGTGTATAATTTTTATTACGATCTTCCATGCCGGAATGTATGATATAAATAAAGTATTTATCTGCATTTCCATATAAAAGATCATTTGATGGAATTGTAAGTTTACGCCACACACAATAAAAAATTTAAAGATAAACCGCCATTCATTGTTTTGGGTGCAGTTGTGCCCAAACACTGCAATGAAGGAAACCTGAATGTACAATGCTCCTACTCACTTTATGTACCATACTCTGGGGTGTGTTGGATGATGTCAGTCACAGTCACAAAAACATGGGAGAGGTGGAATTATATTGGTGTGAAATTCTGTGGAACAAGAACAAAGAATTCCATTCCTGAGACCAAGTTGGACCTTCTGAGTGGCCCTATAGTGCTACTGGGGCTGGCAAGTAACATATTTCTAGTTAAACCTCAAGTAGTTGAAAAATGGTGTGTTGGAACAAGGCACGCACTTTTTTGCTACCGACAGACAGTGTCCATCCACATATTCAGGATATGAGAGGTTTGCTGGAACGAAAGTCTGTGTTGAATTTCCAGCCTATAACGCATGGCAGGCCATTGCACCATAGCATGTAATGTTATGCTGCTGAGACAATGCCCCTGGAGGAGGTTTTTTTTTTAGTTTTGAGAAGAGTTTTTTTTATTTTTTTTTTTATTTTTTTTTTTTTTTTCGTTTATTTTTTTGTTAGTTTTTTTGGTTTTCATGAATTTTTTCTTCTCTAAGATACGATAAGAGGATTTATTGGGGGTTTTTTTTTTTTTTTTTTTCTAGTTTTAGAGTTTTTTTTCTTTTTTTTTTTTTATCTTTTTTTTTTTAAGAGTTTGTTTTTTTTTTTTTGTTTTATTATTTGTTTTTTTGTTATTGTTTTTTTTTTTACTGTATATTTTTTTTTATTCTTTATAGTTTTATTTTTTATTTCTTTTTTTTCTTTTTTTTAAATTTGCAGGGGTGCTAACAATAGATCGCCTCCTCTTCACGAGGAAATGTGTGGATCTTTATTGTCCACAATCGATGCTAGGCGATGTTTAACATCCATTTCTATAGTTGGCACCCATTGATTGCCTCACCTTGCCTGCAAAACCAGGATAGTTATATAGTGCTGGTAGGATTTAATCTAGGCGAGACAACTCAGATCTATTTGCTACCTCTAGGGCCTAGGCTTTCCTGCCAACCCGTAATCTCATTCCTGTTATGACATGAGTCATGGAGTCCTCAGAATATAAGTTTACGGTCTTCTGCCAAACGTAGTCTGCTCACCTATCAATCATGCTGCTCCATCAAAGATCTTCTTGCCTAAGTTGTGCAATTAGCAAATTCACCACAACTCGATTCTTATGACTACCCGCATGAAGTTGAGGCAAAATATAAGTCATCAGTGAAAATAACTTTGTGCACGGTTCACCATCCTGTTGTGTATGTCATGATTATATGTTGCTCTACCAGTATGCTTTTCACTGTGAGATGGAGCAATGGTCTTTGCGACCTCGTATCACTGGCATGAAGCCTGTTCTACACTCTCTGGGACGAATTGGATGGTTCATTGCTCTTTGCCACGTCATCTGGAGGATTATGCTGTTTAAAGTAGTTCTATCTGGTGGAGGGTGACAAGGATAACATCTCACAATGGTGTAACCCTTTTATAATCTGAAACCTCATCGAGTTTGCCTGTCTTCTTGCCTCTCTTACTCGACAATGTTTTCAAGCAGCTACACATGTTTCCAACAATGTGTATGTTTACGTTACCACCACCAAGCATGACAATCTCAAGGCTACAAGTCCACTCCAGAGATCAACTTGATGTCTTCCCATTTGTGTCCCAGCGGGTAGCGCAATAGGTCATATGTAGAGCACATTTAAGGTACCAGTATTACCAGAGTTTATCAATACTGGTGTTAATTCTAAAATGATAGATAATGGGATGAGAGACATTTGCAGCTCTGTGGCGGAGACCAATAAGTAGTGCTGTTCGCTGACACCATTTCTTGTATTACTTTTAGAAAAGATTTACATTATTATTAGTGAATATAATAATAAAGAAAGTGAAAACAGTCACCTTCAACAAAT
>CM068956.1:175646958-175657253 GCA_035128595.1 Eptatretus atami
AGCTTGGCAGACAGCAAAATTGAAATCAGCATACCAAAATTAGGTGCAGTAAAGTGTGCCAGCTTTTCCTCAAAAATGCCTCGAGGGTTGTTATATTCAGAAAACTTGACTAGTCCAAGATGAGGGGTTGACAATATTGTTACGAATTTGGAAACCTATCGCACACAACATTCAGGTCCTATAGATTAGTTATATCGGTAACCGGAGAGACTCCTACAAGTGATATCGTCATCTTCCATGCATTATCTATAGTATTGAATCTGGTAGCAAATGTTGGTTCTGAGTACACCAATCCTACTTCCTCCTTCACAGGAATATTGACAATAAATGATATTGGAACCTTTTAAAATGGGTTTGACACAGGGTCAACTTAAGAACTGACTGATTCCTGCATAGGAAGGTAAAAGAATATTTTACAAAGTTCATTGAATAACTGAGAGCTGTTTTAAATGTGCTAAAAATAGCTGCCCTCTTAGGCCATTCTTAAATGGGTTTTCGCACCAAAATGTCACTTAAGAATTACTGATCCTTCATCAGAGATGGTCTAACGATATTCTACAAGTTCAATAGTGTATCAATGTGATAAATGTGACGTGGGCGCCACTTTAGGCCGTTCTTAAAATTGTATTTGCACCAAATTCTGTCACTTAATGAATTGCATATCGGTAATCATATTATTATATTGGACCAGTCTTATTATGTACTCAATGTATTTAAACGGATTTTGCAGCTACTTTAAGCAGCCCCCTAATAACACCAATTGGAAACTAAGAAGCCATTCGGAAGTTCCCCATCCACCATTATGATTTAGCCCAAACTTTTGTACTCGAGATGTAGTACAGAATCTTGTTAGCTCCTCATTAATACATAATGTCATGAACTTCTTGGACTTGCCAATTCTTGATTCCTCTAACAGGAGTGACATCCTTATCCAGAAAGCTTCGCACCCTCCTGGGCAATACTGAGTGACAGATGGGACCACTGCACGTCGGCCCATGTTGAGTCGGCGGAGCGACATGCATTGCGTAGCACCATGGACGGAAGACAACTGAAACGTTTCAGCCCAGCAACCTCGTGGGGAGGGTGATTACGATTAGTAATTAACTGCTGATGCTTTTCAGAAACAATGGGGACATGTTCAAACGACAAGACAGTAAATAGAAATGAACATGGAGAGAGATGAAGAGGAATCTTAGCCGCACTACATGTGTGGGCCGTGCCAAGACACTGCCTGAAAAGAGTAGCTACAAAGGTCCACCTCGTGAATTGTTGCAACCTGCAACACATGCTTTAAATGTCAACAATAATAATAATATTTATTTAAAATAAACAAAATAAAAATAAAACTTCACAGAAGTATTATGAGGTGAGTCAAAGTATCCCAGTTATTTTTATTTAATAATAAAAATACATTTGAGCACGGACAGAGCAACACTTATTCCACATGGTCCACTCCTTTTCAACATACTTAGTCCATTAGTTCACAAACTTTGTATTCCCTAGTGATAAAAATAGTTTTGGCTGAGATGACAAGCCAGACATCACGCTTCTTTCACCTCTGTTGGTGCAATGGCAAAGTGGCGGCCTCGTTAAAGTTCTGAGTGGTTCTAAAGGTGAAAGTCTGAACGCGGACCAGCGCTCAGGACTGTACGGAGGATGTCCAACACCTCAAAGTGAAATCTGCAAGAGGTTTTCCACAGTTTGTGTGGCACGTGAAGGAGCGGGCTTGTCCATGCCAACAATGAGCAACACCTTTGACAGTAGCCCTCGCATTATCATCAAATAGATGGTTTCAACTGGTCCAGAGCATTTCATACATAAGGGACACTGTTATCCGTGGCCCCCTTGATGAGTGTTCAAATTGGGCCATCTGTGAGTCGAGAAAATTGTGAACATCACTTTTTTTGGCGATGTCGACTTTGAAATTCATTTCTTGACTGTGATGTCGATGCTTCCATCCAATCTCTGGCAATTTGCTCTCGGCGTCGTAGATTGATGGACCAGTCTCGTCTCAGTGAGAAGTGTATCAAAAATAAATCACCTTCTGATGAAAGCGGTATCAAGGCTTATGGCAGATTGTTCACATAGGTTGCACTTGTGCTCTTACTGGTGAATCATTTGACCGCATGCTTGCAGATTTATGAAAGCAAGTAAGTTGTGATGATTAATGTGGAACAATATATATACAAATGTTGTCACTTCATCAATAGGTTGACAGTCGTTACCAGTACATGGGTGGACTCGTCAACTGTTTTTTCTGTTGTGACGTGGATGGTGTTTCCAGATCATTATACTACGTGACATTTGTGCACCCAGTTTTCGAACGATGGTAATCAATCATACACACCGTCTGTCTGCTAGCGGTTAAGCACTGTTCAGTTTATATTGAGTTAAAGTCTTTAACAGTAATTTTGACAGTTTTACAGGTTTATGACTGTGCTGAAGTGGGTTTGAGGTAGGTGGAGCAGGCGGTTTGAAACGCCAAATCCTGTCAGGTCCTCCTGACACCATCTTTGCTCTTTACTTCTTCGGTTCCTTATCATCTTCCGCTTTCATTCCTACATTTGTGCTGAAGTCGCGATGATTTCGCCCTGGTACACCTTCACCCACAAAATCATATCATGCACACTGGTTCTATTTTGGTGCAAAGTCAATCGAGCATATAACTCTCTTATCACAACACAACTACTGACTGCTCAACGGTTGAAACGGCTTCACAATGGTGCAGAACAGTTCATGATAGTAACCTGCAAGCAATGTAATAAACAAAAACAGTTTTTTAAATAAATCATTGCGGATACTTTCACCACCTCGTCACAAAATTAGAAATCTACGTAAAAGGATTTATCACGGAAGAACGTCAAAGGTCAAAGATGCGCTACAAAGGCACATGCACAAAGTTTCAACAAATTATGGGATAGAATTTCAGTAGGTCTCGCTCGATATAATTTTTTTCAGATGCACTTATTGGTGAGGAGGGAATGATGGAAGTGGAATATGGATAATGTTAGTTTACAGGCAATAGCGCGTATGCGGCTGGCACGGAAGTTAAGGTGTGTACCTTTGCTGTGAGCGTCTAACCTGGATTCAAATCTAAGCTCAGCTACCAACTGATAATCCTGGTGTTTCAAGGCCAAGGGTGATTCATACAATGTGTGTGCGCCCATGGATGATGCCCAAACTAACTTCCCGGCTGCCGGTATTCAGTTGGTGATGGTTAAACTCACACAGTGTCCTTTTGCAAGAGTAAGGTATGAGCTATCAATCACAGGCAGCAGAAACAATTCTGCTCCACCCACAAGGGAGATGATGATGATGAGTCGATAAACAGAAAAGAAGAAGTCAAGATATGGCATTTGACTGTAGGCAGCAGTACAAATATAAAGGGCTCAGATGGTGGAATGCAAATATGACCACAAATATTCTTACTGATTAGGCCCGAATCCCTTACTGACCCTCGAGCCTGTGGAAAAAGAGAATATCCAGAACTGGTGAATAGAAGCTGCCACTCGACTCACCGTGCCGCAGAAGAGTAACCACAAAATGACATGCAAAATACAACTCCACACCCGAATATCCCAGCAAACTATACAGCAATCGTGGAGCCGGCATACCTTCTGCCAGGCTGAAAGTTTATGCTTGTATTTCATGAGAGGCGAATCTGCATCTGGACCTGACAATAACTAATCGGCTTGTTCTTCGTACGACCCAATCTCATCACCCAAGTTTGTCATAATCTGTCAAACTTTTTAATATCATGCCATGTATCATATCTTTCAATGTAAAGAATCGTTTTTTAAATTCTAGTACACATCCGGGATCTTACCCAAAGTAATTAATTTGGCCTTGTTACACACACAACCTGTCCATCAAGTTTGTCACCTTCGTGGCGACGGAAAACTTCATTCAAAATGATCAGAAAAAAAATAAAGGAGAAGCATTGATTCGATTTGATTAACAGGTAGGTTGTTAGAAGAAGTCGCCATCATGGTGGCAGCATATATGAAGGAGTTACGGACAACGGTAACAGTCATAAGAAACGATAACCCCTCATATTGTACGGTTGCCTGGTCGTGCAAAGTGTGCCTGGTTGAAATCCGGCGTATGCTCATCGACAAATGGTCGATCCACTTTGGTCTTCCGCTCGGGATTTTACGTGTCTAAGTCAGATACCATAAGATTGAATCAAAATCGACCAGAGTAGCAATATGCATCGTACAAAAGCTGAGTTGAGAGCTGATATACAACACGGTCCAAGATGGGTGTGAATCACCACGGCTAATCAATCCGTCAAGGGTCTTTCTTAATCACGCTCAGAAGAACCAAACAACCAGAATTATCCTGAGAACCAGGTGTATTAATAGACCAATGGAGAATGGAAAACACAAGAAGCATACAGTATGTGATAAATCAATAATAAACCGCATCATAGTTTACGTGCCCATGAACAAATAAAGCAAACGCGAGATCCTTAAAAAAAGGAACTACACTGCTCCGACACTTCGACGCGTAATCTATCCTTCATACCTACAAATAGATACGGCGTTCTTTTCTGATTTCTGAATTATAAAGAAGGTAAATTGCATTAAAAGTCAAAATCTCTTCAGAATGGCCATAACAGGTCAAGAAGGTCAGGAGTGGGAGATCGCCGGAGCAGCGCATCGCGCGTTCACTTTCCACGGTATCTCAGAAGCCTCCGTCTGGCCATCCCCAGGCAGATGGCTGGATCCCCCATCTCCTTAAGATGCCGATCAACCTGCTGCAACATGAGGCATGTAGTCGGCGCGTTGACCCCTCCACTCACGAGGCTCCCCTCGCGAAGAATTGGTGAGCAGGATAGCATCCAGGAAAAGAGCCACATGTCCATCAGCCGTAGCTCATGCTCACGGACTACACAGGTGACAAATCCTCATCTAGTCTCTCTCTCTCAGAAACAGCTCATTGACAATAGTCTGAACCAGCGACAGCCAAGGAGCCTCCGAAGAGACTGGTACAGAAGGAGTCGTTCTCGTCTCAGATGCTTGTCAGAGTCCAAGTCTTACATCCAGAGAAATGGAAAGCACCAAGGACTGAAGACTCAGACTTTCGTCCTCCTGCATAGTACCGATAGCGCCACCCCATTATCCTGATCCAGGGACTCCAGCCCGACACAGATTGTCAGTTCACCTGGCTCACAACATGCAGAGAACAGGAATATACGACGCGAAGGTAAATGAATCTCTCATGATGTCACACTCGGAAGTAGATCACCAGATCCATCTGTTAAAGGTTACATCGCAGTTCGATTCAACTCAAACGTGAATAATTTTCGGATTTCCACAAATATCCGAGACACATGCATCCTTCAGAAAAAGAAGCCTCCTTCAAAATGCCACTGCGAAGCAGCTGAATATCAAGAAGCACTAGGACATCGATATGGCTTCGGGTGGAGTGTCCTTTTCTGATGAAACACAAGATGGAACTTTCGTCCACAATGACCACAGTACGTCTGGCGAGAGAGGGAGAGGCCTTAAAACCAAGAACACAATACCATGGTGAAGCATGTGGTGGCGGCATGCTATGGGACTGTTTTGCTGAGTGGTCCAGGATGTTTGCTGCTAGTGCACTGCATAAGATAGATGGCACCATGAAGAAGGAAGACTACTTGGAAATTCTCCAAGGAACCTGAAGCAGTCTGCTCGAAAGCTGAACCTCGACGTCGCTGGACCTTCCAACATGACACGACCAAAGCATACTTCTAAGTTGGTTGCTGGATAGCTTCAGCAGAACAAGGTTGATGTTTTGGAAGGCCAGCTCAAAGCCCGGACTTAAATCCAATAGAGAATTTGTGGACGTAATTGAAAAGAGAGTGCAAAAGAGGAAACCACCAATTTGCTGAACTCTACAACACTGTCAAGAAGAAGTGGTTAAAATACTTCAGAGAATTGTAAAAGCTGATTGATGGTTACCCTGCAAGACTGACTGAAGTTCTAAAGGTTAAAGCTATGCAACAAAGTATTCGACAATATTAGAGTGTGCTGTATGCAAACTTTTGACCAGCTATTTTGTCACATCATGAATTAAACTGTGAATAAAATCATCCAAGTAAACAAAAGTTGCTGAAACCTTTGATAGAAACACGGAGAATGGTTTGAAATTGTTCTAGGAATGGAAAGAATTAGATTATTGTAGAGAAAAGAGGTATAAATGGAAGTCAACTGTATTCTGCTCAATGATGCAACTTTTCGGCCGACTGTACATACACATACACATACACACACACACACAACCATCGCTTCACTGATAGGGACAATAAAGGAGGGGGGGAGAAAGAGGAAGGAGAGAGGAGGCAGGTCTAGATGAGAGGGGGAGGGAGAGCAGAGAGGCACCTCACAAAAGTTGCTATTCGCTGCGGGAGGGAGGGTGCTGGGTGTGTGAGAGAGAGAGAGAGAGGAGAGAGAGAGAGAGACGAGACAGAGACAGAGACAGAGACAGAGAAGAAGACAGAGACAGAGACAGAGACAGAGACAGAGACAGAGACAGAAGACAGAGACAGAGACAGGACAGAGACAGAGCAGAGACAAGACAGAGACAGAGACAGAGACAGACAGAGACAGAGACGAGACGAGACAGAAGAGACAAGACAGAGCAGAGAAGACAGAGACACAGAGACACAGAGACACAAAAAGCGAGAACAGCAGAGAAGAGTGCTGCATTTTATGAGGAGGGGTGACAAGGAGGACAGTGAGAGAGAAGGGTGGGAGAGAGGAAAAAAATAATATAATAATAAAAGAAAGACAGGTGAAGGTGGAGGTGGGTTAGCAAAGAGAATGACATGTGACGCTTATGACCGAACACGGAAAAAACATGTCAGAACAGTGTACATCCAATGATACAACAGAGTTTGTAAAGTAATCCGCTGGCATATCTGCAAAAACTTTGATATTCAGTTCCATAAAATTTGTGGGAAAATGAACCAAAGCAATCACTGAAGACATTGAAGTACCACTCATGTACGACCTATGATCCAGCGGGTGTGACATCGAAACAAAGCATTGCGACCAGATATTATCTTAGGTGCAAACAAAACAAAAAAGAGAAGAAGGCATTGCTAAATTGAGGTGTTACACCAATGCACATTTCATATATATATAATTGAAAGAAAAAAAAGTTAAAGTAAAGACTTAATGTAGGTGACATATTGGTCGACGTCAAATGTCATATTATATCTAGTTTTTCTCTAATTTTTAAATGTACGCAAAAATACATACAGAAATATTCCTTGAGGGTGTTGGGGGGAGATAGTCTAGTCAAAAAAATGAGATATGTAGCTAAATCACATGCTAGAGGCATTTTGAGAAAAGTTAGCACAGTTTTTTTACCTAATTTGGGTGTGTCGAATTCAAATTTGTGTTCTGCAAGCTGTATTTAACCGCTTGACCCTCAAATTGACGTAATAAGCCAGCCCTTTTTGCCGAATGCGAATATAATTCTCCTTAAAATGGCATCAAAACTATCATGTGTGGTATCAAATTAAAGCTAATACATGTAACTTGCATTCGTACTGTCAATGAATTAGTTTGGTATGATCTTTGGTCAATAAATGTCAAAAGGTCATGATTTGTGTGAAATATACAATCAAAATTATAATATACATTTATGGTCCTGTAATAGAAAGGAGAGGAAAGTCAACTTCTACTTAATTAAAAGTTGTCAGGTTTTGATTAAAAAAGGATTAATATGCATTTAATGTTGTTTGTGTGACCCATCTTGGTCTCTGAAAAATATATGCTTTCTAGAGGTGCCAAGTCATCATATTGTGGCTACAGGCTGTCTCTACTGCACACATCAGCACATGTAATTGGACAATTACCCATGTTATGTCAACAACCTGTCAATACACTATTCTGGTAAGTTTTTAATATTTTGAGCACCAGTGTGATATTGGTATGTAATTATTTAAATGATATTTCATGAATTTGAGTCCTTCCCTTGTATCACGTAATAAAATAACAGTTGCACCAAACACCACACTAAGTTGAGATTTGTTGTGGTGTGTTCATAATTAACGACAAAATCTAATACCCAAATATTATATCAGAGTGTATAATAATGTAAAAAAAAAAAGTATCTCTAGATACAAGATAGACTGGTTATGTCAAATTTTAAAAGTACAGAAGGCCTTATAAAACAAATGTGATGACATTTTTAATATCATTGTAATGTACGTCAATATTCAAAAAGTACGGAAGCTTAAGAGACAAATCTCACGACAGTTAAAATCCGGTCGTAATGGTTATGTCAACTTACAATGTATAGAAGGCCTTATAAAACCTCTTACAACATTTTAAATTTCAGCAAGATTGTTACTGTTTTTTTTTTATTCCAGTATTAGTTATTACAATGACTAAAGAATAAGATACATGTTATTTTTTGGTCAAATATATGTCGATCTCCTTTAATTTGACTTCCTAAACAATATCGCTTTACTTCAGTCAATTTGTAATTCATGTGTTTTCGTATTGTATCAATCTTGTGTAGCCTTTGGACTTCTACTGTTACAAACAGTCCTGAATAATTCATTTTGTAACCTTAAGGGAACAAATTAACAATCGAAGAGATACTATAAATCTAACTAGTTCCACGTCATCAAAATTAATGATTAGTCATATTTTAAGACCATCAAAGTTGTTTTCCCACTTCCGATTTATTACTGGAAGAGGATGGAGGATAAACACTCTACAAAACTAGTTACATTTAAAGGACTCATAAATCTTTTGATTTGTTCCTACAAAATTATCCAGATAATGCAATACATACTTCTTATCAATGAGTTGGCAATGTTGAAATCTTGCACTTTTGTATGATACCAAACATGATTATTAGTTTATCATCACTAAGAAGGTAACCTATGGAAATGGGTGTGGCTTATAATGTGATATCAGGGGTCAGGATACAGCTTGACAGAACTTTTTAAAATTCAGCATATAGGTAATGTAATGTATCTACCATGTACAACAATTTGTCAGATTTTTTTTCATACTAACAAATTATGCTTCAGGATAAGCCAGCAAGGCCGGAGCAGTAGGGGCGTTCTGACTGGTATTTGATGACGAGAGCTTCTCGATTTTAATCTTGATTTACATTAAAATTGAGTTGCTCCTCGTCCAAACACTTGTTATATTGCTCCATCCCGATGGTTTAAACTGAATAATGATTCTCAGAATGAAAAGAACGATATGAATTTAGTCCTGAATTGTCTTTATAGAGCTATGTAGAATACGTAATATGATATTATGACCTCATTTGACCCAAAATGACCTCTAAATGACCCCACATGATGTAATATTTATTTATTGATCATGTTTTGCAATGTTCATGTCATTACCTTTCATATAATACCACACAATATATATTACATTAACTTTTATAGTAACCGTATTGCGGAATATGTAAAAAAGGGGCGTGGCTTATTACGTCATTTGGAGGGTCAAGCGGTCAAGATACAGCTTGGCAGACAGCAAAATTGAAATCAGCATACCAAAATTAGGTGCAGTAAAGTGTGCCAGCTTTTCCTCAAAAATGCCTCGAGGGTTGTTATATTCAGAAAACTTGACTAGTCCAAGATGAGGGTTGACAATATTGTTACGAATTTGAAAACCTATCGCACACAACATTCAGGTCCTTATTAGTTATATCGGTAAGTAAGTGTTTACAAATAGCTTCCTTGCCCGTGTTTAAAGGGTGATTAAATGTAAATCTGCTGCGAGTTACTTTGATAGGGTTTTCTTTTATTTTACACGTTCCCCCCCCCCCCCCCGCTCTGACCGGCGCAATGTTCTTCTGCGTTCAACCACGAACATGGGCGGGGATTCGATCACTCGGCTCGAGACTCCGCCGAGAATGAAGGGGGTGGCCCCTTGGCCAATCAGGGACCTCACCACCTCAGATCGGAGCTCCCCCGAATGAGAGGGGTGGGCCCTTGGCCAATCAGGGACCTCACCACTCAGATCGAGAGCGGGAGGGCGGAGACGTCGTCCGTCGTCGTCGTCGTCGTCGTCGTCCCCCCCCCCCCCGAAACGGTGAATAAAGACGGCGGCACTGATCTTGGTGAGGTACATCTGGCTTGGAGCGTGCTTGTCTTGGTCGTCGTCGTGGCCTTGGTGGTCGTCTGTGTGGTCGTCGTCGTGGCTTGGTGGTCGTCTGGTTGGTCGTCGTCTTCGTGCCTTGGTGGTCATTGGTTGGTCGTCGTTTTCGTCGTCGTGGAGAGGTGGTTTTGGTGATCGTCTTGGCCGTCGTTCTCCTCCTCCTACACT
>CM068956.1:175657278-175668952 GCA_035128595.1 Eptatretus atami
AGTAAGTGTTTTACAAATAGCTTCCTTGCCCGTGTTTAAAGGGTGATTAAATGTAAATCTGCTGCGAGTTACTTTGATAGGGTTTTCTTTTATTTTACACGTTCCCCCCCCCCCCCCCCGCTCTGACCGGCGCCAATGTTCTTCTTGCGTTCAACCACGAACATGGCGGGGATTCGCATCACCTCGGCTCGAGACTCCGCCGAGAATGAGAGGGGTGGGCCCCTTGGCCAATCAGGGACCTCACCACCTCAGATCGAGGCTCGCCAGAATGAGAGGGGTGGGCCCCTTGGCCAATCAGGGACCTCACCACTCAGATCGAGAGCGGGGAGGCGGAGACGTCGTCCGTCGTCGTCGTCGTCGTCGTCGTCCCCCCCCCCCCCGAAACGGTGAATAAAGACGCGGGCACTGATCTTGGTGAGGTACATCCGTCTTGGAGCGTGCTTGTCTTGGTCGTCGTCGTGGCCTTGGTGGTCGTCTGGTTGGTCGTCGTCGTGGCTTTGGTGGTCGTCTGGTTGGTCGTCGTCTTCGTGGCCTTGGTGGTCATCTGGTTGGTCGTCGTTTTCGTCGTCGTGGAGAGGTGGTTTTGGTGATCGTCTTGGCCGTCGTTCTCCTCCTCCTCCTACTCCTCCTCCTCCTCCTATCGAGTCGACTTGAAGACCGCACGAGGCGGACAGGTCCAAGATAGACCCTGGTCTTCACTCGCCTGTCCCTCCGAGTTGAATCCACAATAAAGGCTTCAGCCACCACTTCTTTTGGGGTGTGTGTCCGTGGGCCCGTCTGTTAAGTAGTAAACTGTTTAAGTGTTTGCTTGTATATACGTGCATTATTAGTATTCGTTTAGTTTGCTCTGTGTTCCCCTTTCCCTATTGTAAATAAATATCCTATTGTTGAATGTTCCAGCTCGTCCTCGTCCTTTCCTTCATCGACTTAGTGTGCTGCGTGTTGGAGAAATAGTAAAAGGGTTACGGCTGTAAGGGGACATTTGGACCGATGGATCTCGGCGATTAAACCGCTCGGATCGCACACGGTCGAGCGCGGATACGGCTCGGCTCGTACGGGAGCCATCGAGGGTGTGAAGACTCGGTAGATCGCCACGTGGTCTCTAGGTATTTTGAAGATTTGGCACATAACCCTGTACCACGCGGCCAAAATATTGACGCTTCACGGTCCGAAAGGGACCCGTACTTTTCCGAAAAGTACGATCTGAATTCCGAGTGATCGGTCGAGCCAACTCTACTGCTCCATCTAGCGGTCGTGCTCGCGGCCGACATCTGGCCCCGCAACAATATAACCCCAGCACATATGCAAAATTGGTGATTAGCCCAGCCATGATTACACACACACACACACACACCTCTTTTGGTGTGTCTTGGACTCGAGTATCTCGTTCGGAAACTTTATAAACTCATGTACCTTCAAGTGTCAGGAAGTTACGTCACACGTCATGGACTTGGTATCGTTCGTTGGTTTCAACCATTCGTTGGTACCGGAAGTGACGTCACTGACAACCGATAAACCACTTTTACCGTTAAAATAACGGTGACGGTGAAAGCTAAAGGTTACCTATACTGACAAAACGCCAACTATACACTCCCAACGATCAAGAACCACTCCACGTTTCATGTTTGGTTTGTTGCGAGTCCCGTGGACCTTCCAGGAGAAGTCACCTTCAGACATAAACAAAAACACCATGTCATTTCACACAAAAACTGAAAAAGGTAACAATAAAATCGGTAGGCCCGTTGTATTAACGCGGGACAGGGTCATCAGGAAGCTGTGGTACCAACGATGACAACATAGACTATGGCATGGACAAATCAAGTCCCGCTCGGGTAGATATTTATTTATAGCGAACGCAGTGAGCTTCATACTTAACGCGTGCACTGAGAGAATAGGAAACAACAACAACAACAACAACAACAACATCCCCCTGGCTATTTGGAATCCGTGTCGTTGGATATGACCGTTTGCTTCCGGTTGTTTTGAAACGCTGTGCGGTGTATAAACACGATTGGGTTTTATTTCTATCTTGTGAATATTACTTAACGCGTGCACATGAGAGAATAGGAAACAAAAAATATACCATCAGAGATGGGGAATCCCCGCCATTGAATGAAAAAGGTCATACATATTCCAGATAATGAGGGAGGTGAATTGGAAACAAGACACCATTTGGTCATCATCTCGAAAAAGTTCCCCAGGGGTGAGGAACGTAGTAACCAAAAAGAATTGAAATCAGATAAGCGGTTTTCCATTTATTACAAAAAACATTTTTTTCAAGATGGCCGCCCCAGTCGGCCATCTTGGATCCGGCCACACCAAAATCAATAGGGTTCTTCCTTTTCAGGTGGTACATGTGTGACTCAAATTTCAAATAGATATGGCGAAAAAACATTTTTTTCAACATGGCCACCCCAGTCGCCATCTTGGATTCGGCCACGCCAAAATCAATAGGGTTCTTCCTTTTCAGGTGGTACATGTGTGACTCAAATTTCAAATCGATATGGCGAAAAAAATTTTTCAAGATGGCCGCCCAGTCGGCCATCTTGGATTCGGCCACGCCCAAAATCAATAGGGTTCCTCCTTTTCAGTGGTACATGTGTGACCCGAATTTCAAATCGATATGGCGAACAGTTTATGAGTTATCGCACTCACAGCTATAAATGTTGACACCGCCCCAGTCGGCCATCTTGGATCCGGCCACGCCCAAAATCAATAGGGTTCTTCCTTTTCAGGTGGTACATGTGTGACCCAAATTTCAAATCGATATGGCGAACAGTTTATGAGTATTGCACTCACAGCTATAAATGTTGACACCCGGACGGACGGACGGACAGCCGGACGCCCTGGTGACAACAATATCCCCCTTCCGCCACGTGGCAGGGGATAAAAACACAATACCATGGCAATTGTGAATCCGTGTGGTTCGCTATGACCCTTTTGCTTCCGTTTTTTTTTCTGGTTTTTTTGTTTCCGGTTTTTGTCATGGGGAATGACGCATACCGGGAGATAAAGGCATCGTCGGAGACATGAAGACCCAAATAATATCAGACATGGTGTATATTTCCTCCACTGATTTTAATAAAGATATCTCCCGCATCATCAAAAAATAATTTTTATCGTGATTTACGTTATTTGATCGCTGATCCCGAATCCAGCCGAAGTACCGGAAATTGACAATACAGTTGTGAACAAGTTATAGGTAAAATCAGAGCGAATGAAAGAAGATTCTACGTTCGCTTCTAGGCTTTGCCTATTCCATATTATATAAATCGACAACGTACTGCATTTAAAAATAAAAAAAAAATAATAATAAACTACCTTTGTTGAGTGCACGAGTCCAGCTTTCGTCAACGTCTACCTGTTGGTGTCATTTCAATGGAGAGGCGTGTCGGTCCTACCACATGACTCCCGTTAAAGATGCTCGGTCAATAAAGCTAAAGGCGTCAAGTCTGGACGCCCATCGCAAGACCAGTCAAAAAAAACACTTCACGGTGTGTTAATCGATACAGGGCGATACAGCATATCCTATCGCAACACGGAACGATACCAGCAACACGATACGACACAGCTAATGTTAATCGATACAGCGCGATACAGATAATCCTATCGCAACACGGAACGAGACCAGCTAATGTTAATCGATACAGGGCGATACAGCTTTCAATAATCTGATCAGCGAAATTCTTCCTTTATCGTAACCGACTTCCTACTTCTATAATTCATTCACTTATTCTTTCAACATAACTCATTCATTGAAGGAGTGAGAAATACCACTCGATTTATATAATTAAAATGTACACAAATACCTCATCGCTTTTTCTCTCTCACACAACAATTAGTCTTTCCTCTCTCATATTGGTCTGCAAGAGCGCGAAGGATCGCCGGCCCGGCGGGAAACTTTCAAGTTTTGGCTGAGGTAAAATTATTCAAGGGGGGCGTTAAAAGTTGATTTCATGATTACATTCGATTATAATTTTTCATGTATTGATTGAGAAAGTATTCATTATTAAAAAAAAAAGTTGATCGTTGATCACCGATCGTGGCAAATCTAGAGACTTGTAGATCTTGTTAAATGTAAAACACATTGAGATTTTGCATGAGTGTAATGCGCTATAAAATAATATCGTTAGTATTATTATTATTTACTAAAAGCTGCTTCACAGTCGCAAGCAATGATATCTCTCTTCATTGAAGATGAAGGACCATCATTTTTTTTTGCGTCCGTTGAAGACACTGCTATGAACTACTTCCGCCGCGACTACGACTGTACGACGTTTGACAAAGGTGAAAAATGGGAACGCTTAAAAAATAATCACTTCATAATAATATTATCTTCAAATAGAGAAATTCCGAATGTTTATAATCTTTTTTAAAATGCCGTTTTTTATCGTATTCATGCAGGAAGGAAACATGCAGGAAGACTATGCAGGTAACAAATCTCATTTAAGTCTCTCTCAGCAACCGCTCGTTGGACACAAAGTCCGACCAGCGATAGCCAAGGATTCTCCGAAGAGACCTGGCACAAAGGAATTAAGTTCCATCTTAGATACCTGGTCAGAGTCCAAATCTCACATCCGTAGAGCAAGACTGGAAGCACCAAGGAGCTGAAGATTCGGACTTTCGTCCTCCCGCATAGGTACAGGCTGCGCCACACCCCATGATCCAGTGAATCCATGACTCCCCAGACCCGACCCAGACGTCTGTTGACCTCTGGCTCATCGCCAGCAGAGACATGAATATCACTGCCAAGGTGAGTGAACCTCTCCATGACCTCAACATCCTCACCACAAAACAGGTACAGTCAAGATTGCAGCATCAAGATGTCAAAGAAAGCCTTGATCTTAGTTTTGACCCAGGAAACCCGTAATCCCAGCGGCTCTGACTCCTCAATCAGCACCTGAGGGCCCCAAAAAGGATATCCAGAGTTCCGCAAAGATGACTGCATCTTCTGTGAAATCAAGGTCAGAGATCTTGACACTCTCAAATGATGCACCGCAGCTTGATCTCTCCAACATCCTCCCCAGAATCCAGTCCATAACAAGCGCTGAAAAGTGTGGAGGCCAACACACACCTCTCACGAACTCAGTAACAACTGGAAATAAGTCGAAGATGGTATCACCACATCTCACAGCACTCGAAGTACCAGAGTACAGTTCAGACACCAGATTGATCAGGTTTGGGTGGTACCCACGAAGACCAAGAATCCTCCAGAGGGCATCCCAATTCACTGAATCAAACGTTGCAGAGATCAACATAGGCTGCAAGCAGCCCTGCCGAAACTCTCGTCTGCGTTTGGTGAGGACCCGAAGGGCAAGGATACGGTCAATCATTGACCTCTTTGGTGTAAAGCCTGACTGCTCTAGACGCTGCTGCTCACAGCAGACGGTGGTGAACCTGATCAATAATTATCCGAGCAAAGACCTTGACCAGCACTGAGAGCAGCATCACCCCTCGGGAGTTGCTGCAGTCCTGGCGATCACCCTTCCTTTCCAGAGAGGGACAACAAGGCCCTGGACACTGCATGCAACAACATGAGTACAGCATTTCCACCAGCCTTGAGAAGTTCAGTATGGATGCCACAGATCCCAGGAGCTTTACCCCATTTCAACCGGTTCACCGCAGCCTGTTTCCACAAACGAAGGTGGATTCCAGTTTATTGGAGGGTCAGCATGAGGGATAGTAACACCGCTGGCATCCAACTCAACAGCAGGTGGATCAGCCTGGTACAGCTGATCCAAGCCACGTCCGAGCCTAGCCTACCCTGGTACGTCCTAGCAACGCTCAAAGTAACCTGCTCATCAGGCCTTCACTTTGGACTCCTCTGTCAAGAGCCACCACCCTCCGCTCAAACTGCAGTACACCAAGAGAAGGGCTTTGAGGAACGCAATGCGTAAATTCCCCTGTAAGCAGGACGATAATCACTTTACCACAGGTGATGCTCTACCCCCTCACAGATTCCTCGCACATCGGCCTCCTTGTCCACCCTCAGCGCACATCCAGTTTTATGCCTCAACTCCCTGAACAGCTCAGCTCTGCCATTAAGCCTGGCCCCACGACTCAGTCATTGGTGTCAGTGTCCCTTGAGCCAAAATTCGTCTTTACCCTCTGGTGAGTTCCAAGATATCCACCGGCAACATCAAGGATGATGGTCTTGAAGGCGCTCCACCACTTTTCAGGATTCCACAAAGCACCCAGACCCCCCAAATCCCCACTCAGCCTGTTCACAAACTCCTCAGCTACCCTTCTATCATTGAGCTCGCCATCACCAGCCTCGGCTGGGATGTACCATTCTCCTGGATTTAAGCTGCAACTTCAGAATTGCTACACAAGCCTGTGGTGGGTATTGAGGAACTGAGCACTCCGGTAGACCCTGCAGTTCTAGATCATCCTCCAGTGACCATCAACAAGCACATTGTCAATCTCCTTTGCCACACCACCAGTGTTAGAATACCAAGTCCTGCGATGAGCCTGAAGGCGCTGAAACCATGAACCAGCCATCCTAATTCCATAACTTCTTGCAAAGTCAAGGAACTTCGGGCTATTCTGGTTCATAGTTCAGGACCCAGGGGACCAACACAGTTCATACCATCCCTATCAGTTGCAGTCGATGCATTGAAATCCCCCAAGACGAGAAGAGTATCTCGCCTGGGGCACTGATAAACCACAGACTCAAGCGTGGTATAGAATGCGTCCTTCATGGTGAGATCACTCACCTCAGTCAAAGCATATCCAGAGACCAGGGAAACGACACCAAGGAGTGACGAATCCATTGTCTCATAATATATTGGTTGACTGGTGTACCTCAATTATCATTGGAGTCAGCTTATTGGACACAGCTACAGCAACTCCTTGGGCATGGTAACCATCAGACGACCAGACAATAGTAGGTGAAACCCACCATGTTACACCCGGAAACCCGTAATACCCATGTGTAACCACCTGCCGTGATCTCGCCACCCTCTGGTCTCTGAACCTCAGAGAGTGCTGCAATACCGATGTTCAAATACTTGAGCTCAGATGATAACAGAGACAGGTGATCATCCTCTCTTCAGGATAGGACATTCCAGGCACCCAACCAAGGGACCGCCTTAGGTTAACCCAAGGAGACCGCCATTTCGTGGACGACACCTCAGCACCACCCTGACACACATTACCACAATCTGACCCTGAGAGTTACCCCGTGGTTTTCCTCCATCAAAGAGTGGGGCGCCGAAGGCTTTTCTCCAATCCCGTTATCCGGTGAACTGCCCTGTGGAGGAAGCTGCACAGGAAGTACTCCCACGGAGTGGGTTGTCAATTTTCTTTGCGTTTTCTCTGTGTTTTGCAGAGTGAAAGGTTTTATGGTGGCTGGAATGCAAATCCTACCACCATCCTCATCAAAAAAGTAATCCACTGCAGGAGGACATCCGAAGACACAGTTGGGCACTAGATATGGATGCCCTTGGCTCACAAGGAGTTCCTCTTCCCTTTGACAGGTTTTGTTTTTAATCCTACTGGGTGTCCATATCATGCACCCTCCTCACCAGGAAATCTGGTGGGGGAGACGTTTAGTCGCCAACAACCCGACCAAGAAACAGGTTAGTACAGGTTTACATGGTACCTGTAGCAAGTCACAGATATAATCTGGCCTGACCTGACCCCTTTCTCACTATGAATAAATCCACTCTTTTAATGACACTTTGTGTGGTCTTCAGAGCGGGCTCCATCGCGCTTAGTAAATTGTTTTAAACTGTTAGATGGGCAGATTGGATACTTGCACTTGTGCCTTGAGTGCAGAACGTCTACACTCTACAAGCTTCATTCGGCTATCCACTCAGCATCCCATCACAGTCATTACCTTCGAAGACACCATTTGCACCAAATTAGCCTGGGGATGCGGAGACATTTTTCATCCCATATCTGCTGCGTGAATAATAATATCAAGATTCTTGGAGGCTTGGCGAGTTAAAAAGTTACGAGCTACAATAACATTTCTTCTTTACTGCTTCTTTCACATTCTCTGAGCTGCAGTGCATCCAGAACATTGAATTCACTAAATAACCCGGAGTTTCCTGGCAATTGCAAAAGTAAAAACATACTTTCCAACTGTATCTACCGGACGTTGCAGCGTAATGCCGAGAACATCCACTCTGACAATGGGGTATCAGTGGTTCGATCCCAATCCCGGTTGAATCATACCAAAGACTTTAAAAACGGTACATGCTGCCTCCTTGTTTGACGCTTAAAGAGACAGAACACAGACAAACAACCATAGTGTGGGCTTGATAAGCATCATGGCCTCCTCCTGTGTTGAAGTTCCTTGTCAGGGAACTCGTATTATTAATTATCGGGTCAGCTAATGTATGATACTGTAACTCAGTTTCCTCATCCACATTCTATCTTAAATCCAGAATAAGAAAAGTGACTCAAACAGGACCAGGAAGTTTACGTCCGTCATTATATATTGAAAGAATAAAAGGAATGAAAGATTTATTTGGAGGTTTAAGGAGGTATACAACATTACAAATTAACAAAATGAATTGGACCGAAACCTGCCACAAAGCAAATAAAAATAGTTTGCATTTCAACAATAATGATGAGCTCCTTTCTGTTTGGAAACCCACATCAATTCAGGAAGGGTGGTGGATCGGCCGTGGTATACTCCCCAGGTTCAGCATCCAATCTTGGATTGCAGCAGGAAGAATTGCAAGAGCAGCCAGTAAAACTTGCATCCCAACCTGGTTGTGTAGCGGCTCCGTGGATACACGGCTGAGAGTCCGTGCTCCATACAGTCCACAACTTTGGACAAGTCTTTTCTGCAAAGACTTCAATCATGTTTTTTATTTTCTGTGCACCTGTCAAGGAAGGATTTTGGAGACAACATGGTAGAAATTAAGGGCCAGCCCTGACTTGAATGATGTCATGAAATATAACACCTATCATCTATTTTCATCTCTCATTGTCATTTGTGAATCTCTGCTTGCTCCTTACCATCCAGTTGCTAGTATGTTAACCTTCCCATCCTTGTAATTTTAGGTACCATATAATTATTGCATCTGCAAATATGACCTTTTATGCACCACGTAAGTAGTGGTGTCAAAGTGTCATGGAAATCACCACTCTGATTTGTCATGGCTGGCTCTGGCTTGAGGATATGTGGGTTTGTAGCCACACATTTGAGGCCGACTGCTGATCATCTTTGAGCCACAAGTTGTCCTGTAAGCCTGTGTTAAGCCTGTGTTAAGCCTGTGTTAAGCCTTCTCACCCCCCCCCCCACCCCACTCCTTTTTATGATTAAACGATTAAACTCCCTTCCCTGACTTCAATCCCACTGATGTTCATACATAGAACTTTATGGATTGAAACTTGGATGTAGAGGTTTGTTTCACACTGAACATTGGGATTCCAAAGGATACTGGGATTTCTGGTAGAGTTCAAAAAAGGACTGTAAGAGAGCTGCTTAAAACAGCAGCTTGAGTATCCACTTCGATTATGGCAAAGAGGAAGTTTGGTAATTGGAAACACTCAAGATTTGTCATTGTTTTAAGATCTGATTTTAATTTAATCATATTGCAGTTATCATTTTTTCATTGTTATGTTGTTTTTAGCATTATTAATACTTCGTGTTATTTGTTTCATATCACTCACATTTTGTCTCTGCTGGCTTTAATAGTTGGTGGATGTTAAAGATCTCATGGCGCCCTTCGCGAAGAGTAAGCGAGCTATTGCTGGCACCGGCCCAAAATCCAAATTCCTGCCCTCCAACCTTTGTCGAACGTCAGGCCTGGCCAGCTGGTTCATGAAAGACTTGAGCCCCCGGCCAATCCGCGCGGAATAATTGTGGCCATTAAAAAGATGTTTTTGTCTTATTTGATAATGTCATTTCTGTTGAACCAAACCGAATTTGTCAAAACCACTTTTGACAGGCAGCTCATGATCTGCCACCAGAAACTCTGTGAAAAGTTTTTATTAAAAATAATATAACGCAGTACATTATTTACACACACACACACACCGTCTGGCTGCATCTATTTATGGCATCTGTCTGTGTGTCGTTTTGGAATCCATGCAAGATTTTGAAACAAAAATCTTTTGGCATCTTCACCTTGTTTAATAGACCATGGACACATTACATAGACAAGTGAGGTATTGTTGGTGAACGTACATTTGCTGATGTATTCGGGCCCGTAATCTTTTTTCACATCTTGTGGATGTCATTCCAAAGTCCCAAAAGGCCCTTCACAGTTTATCTGGATCAATGAAGTTCGTTCTAAATATTCCTGGTGAAATGATACTCACCATTACACCAAATGGTTTCATGTCTCGCCTGTAACATAGAACAAGGAAGTGGTCACGATGTAGAATGAAGATTTGCAATTGACTTTCGAAGCAAAATGTTCAAGAAACAGCCAACCATCCGTGTGTGAACTTATACAATGACTAATGATTGGCACACATCACCTGATCTGAGGTGAAAGGTAAGACAAAATGGTCAATATTTATTTATCGTGCACAACCTCGGTGCTGGTCCAAGTATGGCAGAAATGTGATCCCTCACCATCTACTTCCTCTGTACAAAGTATTGCCATGAGTTGAAGGTTGATATTGTAGGTGTAATAATTTTTTTATTTTACGATCTTCCATGCCGAATGTATATATAAATAAAGTATTTATCTGCATTCCATATAAAAGATCATTTGATGGAATTGTAAGTTTTACGCCACACACAAATAAAAAATTTAAAGATAAAACCGCCATTCATTGTTTTGGGGCAGTTGTGCAAACACTGCAATGAAGGAACCTGAATGTACAATGCTCCTACTCACTTATGTACCATACTCCTGGGTGTTCTGATGATGTCAGTCAGTCACAAAACAAGGGAGGTGGAAATTACATATTGGTGTGGAAAATTCTGGGGAACAAGAACAAAAGAATTCCATCCTTGAGACCAAGTTGGACCTTCTGAGTGGCTATAGTGCTACTGGGGCTGGCCAAGTAAACATATGTTCTAGTTAACCCAAGTAGTGAAAAAGTGTGTGTTGGAACAAAGGGCACGCACTTTTTGCTACGACAGCAGTGTCCATCCACCATAAATTCAGGATATGAGAGGGTTCTGCTGGAACGAAGTCTGTGTGAATTTCCAGCCTATAACGCATGGCAGGCATTGCACCAATACAAGCATGTATATGTTATGCTGCTGAGACAATGCCCTGGATCCTCTCGTTCCTCCTCCTCCTCCTATCGAGTCGACTTGAAGACCGCACGAGGCGGACAGGTCCAAGATAGACCCTGGTCTTCAGCTCGCCTGTCCCTCCGAGTTGAAGTCCACAATAAAGGCTTCAGCCACCACTTCTTTTGGGTGTGTGTGTCCGTGGGCCCGTCTGTTAAGTAGTAAACTGTTTAAGTGTTTTTGCTTGTATATACGTGCATTATTAGTATTCGTTTAGTTCGCTCGTGTTATACCTTTCCCTATTGTAAATAAATATCCTATTGTTGAATGTTCCAGCTCGTCCTCGTCCTTTCCTTCATCGACTTAGTGTGCTGCGTGTTGGAGAAATAGTAAAAGGGGTTACGGCTGTAAGGGGACATTTGGACCGATGGATCTCGGCGATTAAACCGCTCGGATCGCACACGGGTCGAGCGCGGATACGGCTCGGCTCGTACGGGAGCCATCGAGGGTGTGAAGACTCGG
>CM068956.1:175708133-175719253 GCA_035128595.1 Eptatretus atami
GTACTCAAAAATGTAATTTAAACTGACTTTGGGGGGTACTTCAAGCAGCACCCCCTACTTAATGCACCAATTGGAAAACTTAAGAATGGTCATTCAGAGGTCCCCATCCCACCATCTGAAGAGTTTAGCTCTCAAACCTTTTGTACTCGAGATGTAATACAAATCTCTGTTAGCTCCCAGATTACTAGCTCCAGAACAGTCGTCTGGTGATCGGCCGAATTGAACCGTTGGTGGAAACATCCCAGTTAGCAGACTTTCCCAATGGCTCCTGATGCGAACAGTTTCATGTCAGAGTAAGAAGACATCCCTGTGTGAACAATCAACAATTTACTATACTGTATATGTATGTATATATATATATATATATATATATATATATATATATATAGAGAGAGATGTTTTGAATTACAGCAAGATTTTTTGAAACAAAATACTTTTGGCATCTCACCTGTTTAATAGACCATGGACACATTACATAGACAAGTGAGGTATTGCAACTTGGTGAACGTACATTTGCTGATGTATTCGGGCCCGCAAATCTTTTTTCACATCTTGTGGATGTCATTCAAAAGTCCCAAAAGCCTTCACATGTTTATTGGATCAATGAAGTTCGTTCTAAAATATTCCCTGGTGAAATGATACTCACCATTACACCAAATGGTTTCATGTCTCGCCTGTAACATAGAAAAAAGGAAGTGGTCACGATGTAGAATGAAGATTTGCAATTGACTTTCGAAGCAAAATGTTCAAGAAAACAGCCAACCATCCGTGGTGTGAACTTACAATTGACTAATGATTGGCACACATCACCTGATCTGAGGGAAAGGTAATACAAATGGTCAATATTATTTATCGTGCACAACCTCGGTGCTGGTCAAGTATGGCAAGAAATGTGATCCCTACCCATCTACTTCCTCCTGTACAAAGTATTGCCATGAGTTGAAGGTTGATATGTAGGTGTAATAATTTTTTTATTTACACGATCTCCATGCCGAATGTATATATAAATAAAGTATTTATCTGCATTCCATATAAAAGATCATTTGATGGAATTGTAAGTTTTACGCCACACACAAATAAAAAATTTAAAGAATAAAACCGCCATTCATTGTTTTGGGGCAGTTGTGCAAACACTGCAATGAAGGAAACCTGAATGTCCAATGCTCCTACTCACTTATGTACATACTCCTGGGTGTTCTGATGATGTCAGTCACAGTCACAAAACATGGGAGGTGGAAAATTACATATTGGTGTGGAAAATTCTGGGGAACAAGAACAAAAGAATTCCATCCTGAGACCAAGTTGGACCTTCTGAGTGGGCTATAGTGCTACTGGGCTGGCCAAGAAGCATATGTTCTAGTTAAACCCAGTAGTGAAAGAGTGTGTGTTGGAACAAAAGGGCACGCACTTTTGTCTACCGACCGAAGCAGTGTCCATCACCATAAACTCAGGATATGAGAGGTTCTGCTGGAACGAAAGTTCTGTGTGAATTTCCAGCCATATAACGCATGGCAGGCATTGCACCAATACAAGCATGTATATGTTATGCTGCTGAGACAATGCCCTGGAGTTAGAGTTAAAATTGGGCCAGGGTCTAACAAAGATCGCCTCCTCTTTCACGAGGAAATTGTGGATCTTTATCGTCCACAAACGAATGCTAGCAGATGGGTTTAACTCATTCCTTATAGTTGGCACACACATTGATGCCTCACCTTGCCTGCAAAACACACAGGATGAGTTTATAGTTGGGTAAGGATTTAATCTAGCAGACAACTCAGAGGCTAGTTTGCATACCTCTAGGGCCTAGGCTTTCCTGCAACCCTGTAATTCTCATTCCTGTATATGACATGAGTCATGAGTCGCCCTCAGAATGATAAGTTTAGTCTTCTGCCAACTAGTCTGCTCACCCATACAATCATGCTGCTCCATCAAAATGATCATTCTGCCTATTGTGCAATTAGCAAATCACTCTACAACCATCTTATGACTGACCCCGCATTGAAGTTGAGGCAAATATAAGTCATCAGTGAAAATAACTTTGTGCCAACGGTTCACCATCCTGTTGTGATGTGATGATATATGTGCTGCTACCATGTGGATGCTTTTCGACTGTGAGATGAGCAATGGTCTTTTGGACCTCGTATCACTGCATGAAGCCTGTTCTAACACTCTCCTCGGGACAAATTGGATGGTTCATTGCTCTTTGCACGTCATTCTGGAGAGATTATGCTGTTTAAAAGTAGTTCTATCTGGTGAGGGTGACAAGATAAACGATTCTCACAAGGTTGTAACCAAGCTGTTAGGTTAGGGTTAGTCTGAATCTGAAATATAGTCGAAATCTGAAAATCTGAAATATAATCTGAAACCTCAATCGAGTTTGCCTGTCTCTTTGCCTCTCCTCGACAAATGTTTTCAAGCAGCTAACATGTTTCCAACAATGTGTATGTAGTAGTATACACACACACACAAGCATGGACAATCTCAAGGCTACAAGTCCACTCCAGAGACCTGATGTTCCTGTGTCCACCGTACGCAATGTTATCAAGGAAGTTTAAGGCCCATGGCACTGCAGCCAACCTCCGTGGACGTGGCCGCAAGAAGAAAACTTCAATCGAAGATGCAGCGAAGGATGTTTGAATGGTGGAGAAAGCACTCGATCAACTGCCAAACAGGTTCAAGCTGAACTTCAGGCAAAGGTACGAACAGTTTCAACTTGCACCATCCGTCGCCAACTCAATGAAAGGGGATTCTACAGTAGAAGACCCAGGAGGACCCGAGAGAGAGAGAAAGAGAGAGAGAGAGAGAGAGAGAGAGAGAGAGAGAGAGAGAGAGAGAGAGAGAGAGAGAGAGAGAGAGAAGATAAGAAAAGCTCGACTGGGTTTGCCAAAACAACCTGAATAAGCCAAAATCCTTCTGGGATAATGTCCTTGGACAGAATGAGACAAATTAGAGCGTTTTGGTAAGACATCTATCTCATGTTTACGAAAACAAATGAAGCCTTCAAGAAAAGAATACCTTCCCTCAGTGAACATGGAGGAGGTTCAGTGATGTTTTGGGGTTGCTGCTGCCTCTGGCAACTGGGTGCCTTGAATATGTGTATGGCATCATGAAAGTCAGAGATGTACCAAGCATTTTGGGGCGCAATGTTCAACCCAGTGTCAAAAAGCCGGGTCTGCTTCGAAAGTCATGGGTCTTGCAGCAGGACATTGACCCCCAAAACACACTTCAAAAAGCATCCACGAATGGTTCAAGTACAAAACGTTGGACTGTTCTGAAATGGCCAGCAATGAGTCAAATCTAAATCCCATTGAACAGTTGTGGGGAGATCTGAAAACAGCAGTTGGGAGAAGGCACCCTTCAAATCTGGGAGAACTGGAGCAGTTTGCACAAGAAGAGTGGGCCAAACTGCCAGTAGAGAGGTGGAGGAAGCTCATTCATGGCTATAGGAAGCACTTGACTGCAGTTATTTTGTCCAAAGGCTGTGTGTGTGCTAACCAAATATTAAGTCATGGGTGTCAATAATATTTTGTCAATTCCATTTATTTTTATCTTCTGATTTAAAAGGATTATATTAAGTTTCTGAATCAAAAACAAAGGTTTGAATATTAACAGTGAAATAAAGAATTGTGGAATCCAAATACTTTGTCAATTTCCACTTATTTTTTTAAAGAAAATTGAGTTATTTGAAAAAAGTGCCAATATTTTGGCTCACGACTGCATGTATTTGGCAAGGTTGCATATTTAAATTCTTTATCACCAACTACTTGGGGTCAAATAATGCAGCATGTCCAAGAATTTTGCCCATTGCAATATGCATCCTCCTCTCCTGCACTCACCTCGTAGGACACCCTCTTTTATACACACTAGCACATTACACCGGTGTGATTGCATCATCCCCCCCCCCCTCCTCTCTCCACCCTCCACCCTTCTCTCTTCTCCCCACATCGTGCCTGACCAGAAATGGCTATTAAAACGCATTTGCCTTGTAAACATCGATATTTGTCCGATTTTCTTCCCTTTTTTGCAACCAAGTTTAAACCATCTTAGCGGCTATGAAAAATTAAATCAGATGTCGAAATAGAGTTAGGATAAAGCCGTGAGAGTCAGAAATTGCGAGCCTTACAAAACAGGCAACGAAACCTCAGACCTATACGGAGTATAGAAATATGGTGGACCGTCGTATAGAAATTGTGGGTGGAGTCAAGCGAACTGTCCTCAACCAATGGTGGAACTTGCACGCAGGCACGGACGCACACACGCACGGCTCCTTTATTGTATGGAAATAAATGCAAGACATTTACAAATGTTCAGGTAAAGGCAATTTGACCATACAGTAAGTTTCAGATTTACGTCGATATCTATTTGCATTGTATCGATATAACGTCATACACATTATGGGACAATAGTCAGATTTAATTTGTCATTATAAAAAATATAATATAGTTTGGAATTTTTAAATACAGTTCTGACTGCAGTGCGCCTAGTGAAATTTTTTAAATACAGTGCGTGCCGTCTGTCAGTTTAGAAGCGACAACCCGAGTCGCCCGCTACTGGAGAACCGACAACATGGCAAGCGCTCAGTGGATGCGTGTTGCTAAATTCCCATCTCACGTGTTTCGTCCTGTGGTGAAGTGCACTTAAGTGTGGTTAAGTTAAGTTGGGTGACTGAAATATTTTCAATGCAATGCATCCCCCCATTATAACACTCTGTATATGGGAAAATTCTATCCGAATAGCGTCGTTTGGTATAACATCACAGATTTTAGGAATGCATCCACAACGTAAATCGGCAGGCACTTTGCTGAATAACCTCATTGTGTATCTAGTTTTAACAGTAGAACACTTAAATTACCACTGAAACTATACATTTTATGCAACACGATGACAATACAAGCCAAGAGAGGAATACTCTGCCACTTTCCTCATCTATGTTCTAACCCACACCTTACAAGTTAAATCTTTCAATTTATTGTAACCCTCCCCCCACCACCCCTTCCCCATAAAAAGTCACATATAGCTTGGCATTGGTCCACCAGTTTCCACTAATCTACTCCCTCGGTATGGTCTGCCCACTTCCACATGACTCACCAACTGACAAACCGATATCAATGCTCGCGCGATTGGTCAAGCCAACAACCTAAACAACTCAACAACCAAAGTCCAAAATGTGACATTTTAATCGGACATGCTATTAAGAAATCATAAGTTTGGACTTTAATCTGCTATTGTATGATAATGGTCATTATTTTCGATGTGTGTGCTCTCTCCAACCCAGCTGCACAGGTTCCAAAAACGAACTGCAACTGATTGATCTCGCGCATTATTATACGGTTGTCACTTTAATGCGCAATAATTTGGGAATTATATTTAAGCAACTTTGTCTGAGCAAGGCTTCAGCTTCAACAATGTAGATGTAAAACGTCATTTCTTTCCTCTTTAAGCTGTGACAGGTAATCATAACTATGAAATCATATGTTCACATGACAGGTAACCAACCACACAATATGAAATCAAATCACCTGTTTGTGAACGAGGTGACCACATGATTTATTGCTGCAAGCCGATTGGCTGCATCTATAGATGGTGAGCTCATTCAGAAAATCAAACGTAATCATCGCTTGGTACATTAGATATGATGTTATATAAAAAATCTCAACGCCTCAGATCAGGTGATGTGTGCTGACCTTAATAAGACTTATATAATGGGGAAATAGTGGTGCAAGTGCATTGCTATAACACTGAGTGAATCGGAAAAAGCCTCTACTCCATATTTGGAGACACAGTAACTGCCGGCAGAGAGGGCAATGCGACAACATATGCTGACATGTTAATTATGCGGCCGTGGTTCGTTTACAAGGGGAAAGAAAAGCAAGAGTGACTCGTATCATGCCCATGAGTTCACGTCATCCACACGCTTGTATTCTTCAACTGTCTGCCAATCCGTTGTGGCTGACACACCAGAGATCCCTGCATTTGTTCACCAAACCCCACAGTCCTGCACATACTTTCAAAAGAAGACATTAACTGTGAAAATACCACTTTCATTCATGAAATAAAATACCACTTTCATAAGACCGTTTCAGCAGTGCTATAAAGGGTGCTCCCATGTTGGCTGTCACACATCTGCTAGATTGACGATGTATGTGGCAGCTGAGATGTACAGAAGATACACATTGCCTGTAATGTGACTGTCATCAAAATCTGTATTTAATTCCCAAAATGCCATATTCTGGGACCTTTTGTTCTGTAACATGAGAGATATAATAATTGTTGGAAAAAAAGGTTTATCAAGTAAGCAAAGACGTTTATCGAGATACTTGACCGCAACATTTCAAAATACTCATTTTCACATTCAAAAATCCTCAAGTCTGCCAACGGTTCTTTGATCTATAAATCTTTCCCTGCTCTCCTTCCCAATCCCTCAAACTCGCCAATCAGTCTTTCACTATCCCTCGCACATACATTCTGAACTCTTGTCTGTGCCTCAAAGCATAAACTCCCACTGTCTTCCTCCCCTTCCCCAATCCCCATTTTCATCTCTATTCTCAATTACTCTTCTACCACCACACCCATCATGTTTTTCTCCATTCCTAGTCCAACCACAAACCTTTTACTTCCCAAAACTGCATGATCTTCAATGCTCCCCGATGACTTTATTTCAAAGTTTTATTTTAATTTAATGTACAGTCGCATGTATGAGGCGGCATAAGATGGGCGTTCGCTCAGCATCCTGTACACATGGTGCCTGTAATCTGGGAGCTAACAGAGATTTCTATTACATCTCGAGACAAAAGGTTTGAGAGCTAAACTCATCAGATGGTGGGATGGGGACCTCCGAATGACCATTCTTAAGTTTTCCAATTGGTGCATTAGATAGGGGGAGCTGCTTGAAGTACACCCAAAGTCAGTTTAAATTACATTTTTGAGTACATGACGAAATGGTGCCAAAAGTTTCATTTTGGCACTGTGATGACAAATGTGCCATTCTTAAGCTGACAAATTTGGTGCAAAACGCATTGAAGAACAGCCTCAAGGAGGCGCTACTTTCACATTTAAATTACATTTTGAGTACATTAATTGAAACTTTGTGGAAATATTCTTTAGACCTTCCTGATAAAGGATCAGTAGTTCTTAAGTGACCCTTTTGGTGCAAACCAATTTAAGAAAGCCACAATGTATGGAACTGAGGATAGTGCAAAACACCAGCCTGAATGATGTCGTTACGAGAAGTTCAGGAAGACAATACGGACCCAAAGGGAAATGGAAAAAAAACCTACTAGCCATTTGAGGGGCATGGATGCAAGAACTACCACCTTGCGAAGATGAGCTCGATACTCACATTAAGCATGCTTCCTTTGTTGCCAATATGTAGGCAAGAGCAGATCAAACCATCTCGAGCAGCATCCCACTGAAGAAAATGGCTGGCAGTTAGTTGATGACCATTACAAACCGGTTTGGTTCGAAGGGGAGCAACTTCCCAAAAGCCTTATCCAGAGACAGAAGAATTAGAAGCAATGGACAAGGAAAGAGGAGGATGAAATGGTAATTGCATCTTCAGATGAAGATGACAGTTCTGACAGGAACTCGAATCTTGAACAGACAGGCAGGCTGAAACCATAATTATACCAATACTAATAATACTAGTGAACTCATGATTATAGATATATTCACAGTATAGGAATAGAACTTTTGCCTAACTGTGTGTGACTCATCAGCAGATTTTGATGTTTTGTCTTGTAAGTTTAGCGATAGATTGATATCATTTTAAAATTTAGCATGACATGAATATGGAGATCAAAAGGTAGTCATAGTTGACACATGACAAAAGTTTGGTTTCCAACGAGCATAACCACTTGAACAGAGGCATGTTAGTGTCCTGTTGAAACATATTGTTGCGGCTGGGGACCGGTGGGGAGAAACGACCACGAGGTGGGGGAAGTTACGTCGTCTCCCACCAGACTCCCGGAATTGTAGGCCGTTGCTCACGGATAATTCTGGACGCGGTGGGTCGCTTAACCGACCGTGGATGCCAATACCTCCACCGCGAAGTGTAGTGTCTTTTTGTCTAGAACCAATTTACCTAATTAACCACGCGGTGTTGTCACCGGGGAACACGCCCTCCGTACGCCTTGCCCGAACCGGATCACTCTACCAACTCTACCAACCACCTTTCGGATCCGGTTGCAGCCGAGCGGAACTACCAAAGACGTTACCGGCTAGAATGAAACGAATATCAGGGATAAAGACCCGGCTAAAACTCAGATCCGAACCAATGCTGGACCAATGAAGGAAAAGAGAAAACGAACTGGGAAACTTTCTACAATCATTTATTTACACTAAGCGAGGAAATTGATATGGTACAGGAACAGGTTTATTGGGATGTTATGCAGGGGAAGATGAAAGAAAGATGTGTGCAACAATTTTACAGCAACTTACAAAGGAGACACAGAGCAGACTTGTCATGAGAATAAAACAGGCAAGATTTACAATGAATCAAATAAAAACACTTATGCAATTCTACTTAAAGACGGCGCCAAACACTCAGACGAAAATACACCCAGATGTATGGCAGGGACCTTTTGCAGCCAAGAGAGGAAGGTGAGCTGAGATTGCAGTCCTTTCGGGTACCTGAACGTTGGAGGGAATGGATGCTCTGTGGTGCGGCACCTGTCAATGGTCGTGCGGCTCGGTCCACGGCCGCCACGCGTGGAGACCGTGTCTGCGAAGAGCCCGGGTCGAGTAGAGCGGAGTCCGAGGCGGGATCAGGGCTGCAGACAGGAGCCTACGAGAGACCCGGTCAGGTCGGGTCGAGGTCTTCCCAGCTCTCTCACACTTGAACGAACGACCCCCAAAGAGCGCAACCATCTCACGACCTTCCTCCTTTCTTTCGCTATCAGCCGACGAACTGTCTCACTCCAACGCTCCGCTCAAGATGACTCACTTTCCAGCTCACTCTCAAGACGACTCACTTTCCAGCTCACCCTCAAGAGGACTCACTTTCCAGCTCACCAGACCACTCTGAACGAATGGTGTCGTAATTTATAGATCTTCCTCAGTGGGAGGGCCTTGGTAAAGCCGACGTCACTGTTCCGCCCTGATTGGACGGGGCTCCCATGGGGCCGCCCTTTCTGGGCGGGGTTTCAGCCATACCGGGAAGCCCGCCCACTCCGCGTGTCCGGAACTCGCCAAAAAAAGTTACGACACAAAGATTCTGCCCCGGAAAGTGAGTCGCCGGTTAGGCGAGTAGTGAACATGCGCTTGTTCAGCCCAGCGAGAGTAGCGAGCGAGATGAAGGTGCGAGCAGGCAGAGGGTACGTGGGTCGTCGTGGATGGGAATATAATGATTTATTAATCTAACTAAAAAAAACATCGCAACGCCCCCAGTGTCTTCCCACTACACACAGGGTGGGGATCTATCTACACATATACTTAATGGAATAACTAACTTCGGGACAACTGTATGTTTGTATGCATACGGTTCCTAAAACCGTAACCATTAATAATAAATACAAATGTTTTACCACAATAGCTACTTAGTGATGCCCTCTTGCAAAAGCATGAAACATTAGACTAGAAAAACTGTTTAATTTTTCATGATTCATGATGCTTGTTCCATATGCACTGAATGTGTTGGAAAATTGCCAGGTCAATTACTTTTACTGATCACTGATGCTCCTTTTATGTATCGATGCCAGATCTACATGTCACACTTGATTTCATCATCGAATATACGTAGTTGATAGAAAAGTTAAATTGATAGTTTCTTTGTTCTTCTATCTCATCAGTCAAATTTAAAGGCATTCTATATGTTTCAAATCTTTCATGTCTTAAAAGTATACATGTTCTTATCATGTTACCAGAGAACATAAATAGGATTTCAACCATAATTTACCATAATTTTCTTTAAATTAGAATGTAATTCAAAAATTTGATATCTGATAGAATCTTACACATTTTCACTGGTTTAATTACAAGGAACAAATATAATATGCGATATGAAATGATCTTTGTTTCACACCATGACCTGCTCTCCATTGACCTTAATTTCCTGGAAGCAGGTATTTGCCTGTGACCCCTTCTTAAATGGGTTTTGCACCAAAAGGTCACTTAAGAACTCCTGATTCTTCATCAGGAAGGTCGAAAGATATTTCCACAAAGTTTCATTAATGTATTCAAAATGTGAATTTAAATGTGAAAGTAGCGCCTGCTTGAGGCTGTTCTTAAATGCGTTTTGCACCAAATCGTCACTTAAGAAATGGCACATCTGTAATCACAGTGCCAAAATGAAACTTTTGCACCAGTTTGATCGATGTACTCAAAAATGTAATTAAACTGACTTTGGGGGGTACTCAAGCAGCACCCCCTACTTAATGCACCAATTGGAAAACTTAAGAATGGTCATTCAGAGGTCCCCATCCCACCATCTGAAGAGTTTAGCTCTCAAACCTTTTGTACTCGAGATGTAATACAATCTCTGTTAGCTCCCAGATTACTAGCTCCAGAACAGTCGTCTGGTGATCGCCGAATTGAACCGTTGGTGGAAACATCCCAGTTAGCAGACTTTCCCAATGGCTCCTGATGCGAACAGTTTCATGTCAGAGTAAGAAGACATCCCTGTGTGAACAATCAACAATTTACTATACTGTATATGTATGTATATATATTATATATATATATATATATATATATATATATATATATATATAATAAGACGCGCCACGAGGAGGAGTGATGTAAGGGACACATCGGCCATTTTGGAGTTAATGCCATATCGCACTATTTCAACCCTTACCCTATCATCCGAGCCTAATCATCATCATATCATTAAAAATGTCACTTACATCACTCATCTCGCGGGGCCTCATTACTGTATATATATATATATATATATATATATATATATATATATATATATATATATATATATTACATACACAAATATATGAGGCGCCGCGAGGAGAGTGATGTAAGGGACACATCGGCCGTTTGGAGTTAATGCCATATAGACAATTTAACCCTTCCCCTATCATCCGAGCCTATCATCATCATATCATTAAAAAATGTCGCTTACATCACTCCTCCTCGCGGGGCCTCATATATTAAAAAAAAAAATGTTTTTG
>CM068956.1:175725250-175742261 GCA_035128595.1 Eptatretus atami
GCCCACTCGGAACGGACGAATTCCGTCATGACTTTCCGAGCTAACAGCTGGAACCTGTCACGGGTGTGGGTCTCACACCCCACCACGGCCGTGCATTGTCTTACCCGCGCAGATAGGGGTCCACTCGCCGAATTTAGATATAGCCTAAGTACCTGCGCGGTGAGCCGACCGGCAACCTACCTTGACGCAGGTCCGGCTTGGGGACACGAACCGCTTAACGGTCCGTTCCGTTCTGGCAAGTGATAACCGAGCGGGTAATTATCGCCGTGACCTCGCGCGGATGCCGATCTATTGTAAACGGGTGTTTGAAACCCACTATTATTCCGCGATGCATGATGGCAATTTTCAAATAGGGGAAAGAGGATGCAGAACGAACGGGAATACATTCAAACCAAGCACATTATTTAGACAACACATATGCAAGGCAAATAGGGACAAAAGCAAAACATCGGGCCATGCAGTTCATGTTATGAAGATTGCGGGACGTACTGCATGCAACGACTTAACAGCAAACACAGATGCAAAGGAAAGTAGCTAATACGGTCTATGTATTTGTACAGTCACTTATACAGTTTTACTTGAAGACGGCACCACGACGAACATGTCATTCAAAAGCCCAAAGAAAAGGAACCCCTCGACAGACAGAGGAGGTCAGGCTGAAACACTTGCTGTCTTTATGGACGTGGGAGCTGGAAGACCGGAACGGGTCCCGGCGAGACCGTAACAGGTTACCTACGCACCGCTCGAGGTGCCTCGGTGGTCGGCGAAGCTCTCTCCGGCACTCTCCTTCCTGACTGCGTGGCAGAGCTGGTCGCTCGCACACACAACCCTATCGCGACCTTTGGCCGCCCGAGAGGGAAAGGCAGCACCTCGTACGTTCCACCCAAGAAGGCGAAACCACCAATAGCCACGTAGCTTTGGACTCGCCATCCAGCGACGGACCGCACCAGCGCGGACCGCCGAACACCCGACTCAAAAGACAAAGGACCAGACCGAAGTTCCAAGCTCGATAACACGCAACAGCAAGACAGACAAAGGCCAACCCCGATAGACCAAGCACGAAGCTACGCGTGCTGTCCGCCTTATATCCCCTGGGGCTCAGCATTCGCCCCTCCCGCGTTTTCGCGCGTCCACCTCCCTTCGAGCCTTTTTCGAGAAGCTTCTCGAAAAGGGGCGTTCTTTTCAGCTCCTAGCGCTCATTCCTCGTATCCACCAAATCGCGAGCGAGCAGCCTCGCGCCTTCCACTCACACACCAAACGCGTGAGAATAAAAAGGCAGGAAATCCCCGCGCACCATGGAGGTTTTTTTCTTTCTCGGTCTTTTTTAAACTCGCGTTCTCTGGACGGTTTTCGGATGCGGAAAGGGTTGTAGTGGTGGTTTGTGGGAGGATGGTGTTTTGATAGCTGGCGTAAGCGGGCGAAAGATGTTAGATGGGTGGCGTACTGTTGTGGGAATTGTAGCCGTGGTTGGCGTGTGGCGTGGTTGGGTGGGTTGTTGTTTGGCATTGTGGTTGTTTTGGGGGGCAGAAGTTGGTTTTGCTGTACATGGTGGTCGTGATATGGTCGGTCCAAAATATAAGCGATAGCAACAGAAAAACCTACCTCAAAGGGTCACACAGCCTGGTGAACACGAAGAATTCGCCTCTAAACAACGGTGGGAATACCTATCTGAAACACTCTTACCGGGTAAATGATCTTAAGGAACCCTTTATTGTGTCTGTCGAATTTCCACAGCCGTAACAATGTGTTGTCTTTAATCATGCCTGAGACCATGCTGTTCAATGTTTAAAGGAAACTGCCTGCAGAGAATACTAAATTGGTGTCATTTTATTCCTCTTACTTGTGTGAGACAACACGTTTTTACCCCTAATTTGGAACCTCATGATGGTATGTTTAAAGTTGCACGATTCTATATCTTTTCAGACTATCAACAAACACATACTGGTTTAAAGGGAGTAGAATCTGAAATACTGGCACTGCGTCCAATTTAAAGCATGTCCAAAAGAATGAAATAGAATCACCCCCCCCCAAAAAAAACATCCCAACCAACTGCACCTAACCCCATTAATTGAGGCAGCATGTTACTGGAACCCATGACATTTTTTTTGGGGGGGGGGGGTGTGGGGGGTCCATTGACATACGCGCTCCTAGCCATTGCCCTCATGATCACCTGCCAGCCCGACTCTGTCAGTCATTGAGGCATCTCATCCTTACCCCCCTGATATTTTCCCGTTCTTTGTGCTTCGCTGGCTGGTTATTTCTCATTTTGTTTTCTTCCGATATATCGGCAGACTGCCCTTCTGTGTGTTCAGTCTCCGCAGTCATAGTTTAGGTTATGTTCACCGTTAAAGTACGTGTTCTTTGTTTGTTCATTTCATTGAGGCCTGTTGGGATATACGGCTCATGTCTCTGCATATAGCAAATTATTAAATAAGCGATTGGTGGTTAATTGTTTGTGATGTTTAAAAAAACAAAACATTTTTTTTTTTTTAAAATATATGAGGCCCCGCGAGGAGGATGGATGTAAGCGAACATTTTTTATGGATATGATGATGAATAGGCTTCGGATGATGGGGAAAGGGTTAAAATAGTGCTATATTGGCATTACGATCCAAAACCGGCCGAGTTGTCCTTACATCACTCCTCTCTCGCGGCGGCCATCATATATTTGTGTAGTACTAATATATATATATATATATATATATATATATATATATATATTATTATATATATATATATATTACAAGTTTATATGAAGGGCCCCGCGAGGATGAGTGATGTAAGTGACATTTTTAATGATATGAATGATTGATAGGGCTCGGATGAATAGGGTAGGGTTGAAATAGTGCGATATGGCATTAACTCCAAAAATGGCCGATGTTCCCTTACATCACTCTCCTCGTGGCGCGTCATATATATTAATATTATATATATATATATATATATATATAATATACATATATACATAATAACAGTATAGGTAAATTGTTGATTGTTCACAGCAGGGAATGTCTTTCGTTATCTGACATGAAACGTGTTCGCATCAGGAGCCATTGGGGAAAGTCCTGCTAACTGGGATGTTTCCCATCCAACGGTTTCATCGCGCGATCACCAGAGCGACTGTTCTGGAGCTAGTATCTGGGAGCTAAACAGAGATTTGTATTACATCTCGAGTACATAAAGGTTTGAGAGCTAAAAAACTGCTTCAGATGGTGGGAATGGGGACCTCTGAATGACCATTCTTAAGTTTTCCAATTGGTGCATTAAGTAGGGGGGTGCTGGCTTGAAGTACCCCCCAAAGTCCAGTTTTAAATTACACTTTTTGAGTCATCGATGATCAAACTGGTGCAAACAGTTTCTTTTGCACTGTATTACAGAATTGTGCCATTTCTTAAGTGACGATTTGGTGCAAAACGCAATTTAAGCAAACAGCCTCAGCAGTGCTACTTTCACATTTAAATCACATTTTGATACATTAATGAAAACTTGTGGAAATATGTCTTTCGACTTCCTGGATGAAGAATCAAGGAGTTTAAGTGACCCTTTTGGTGCAAAACCCATTTAAGAATGGGGTCACACAGGCAAATACTGCTTTCCAGGAATAAGGTAATGGAGAGCGAGGTCTGGTGAAACAAAGAGTCATATTCATCATATGCATATTTATATTGTTCCTTGTAATAAACCGTAGAATGTGTAAGATTTCTTATCAGATATCAAATTTTGAATTAACATTCTGAAATTTAAAAGAAAATTCATGGAAATTATGGTTGAAAATCCTATTTATTTCTCTGGTAACATGATAAGAATCAGTGTATCTTTTAAGACATGAAGATTTGAAACATAATAGAATGCCTTTAAATTTGACTGATGGAATAGAAGACAAAGAGAACTATATCATTTAACTTTTCTATTCAACTACGTACTATTTCGATGATGAAATCAAGTGTGACATGTAGATCTGGCATCGATACATAAAAGGAGCATCAGTGATCAGTAAAAGTAAATTGACTGGCATTTTCCAACACATTCAGTGCATTATGGAACAAGCATCATGAATGCATGAAAATTACAACAGTTTTTCTAGTCTAATGTGTCTCATGCTTTTGGCAAGAGGGCATGCCACTAAGTAGCTTTATTGGTGGTAAAACATTTTATTTAATTATATGGTTAGGTTTTTAAGGAACCGGTATGCATAACAAACATACAGTTTGTCCGAAGTTAGTTTATTCCATTAAGTATGAATGTGTCGATAGAATCCGCCCACCTCTGTGTGTAGTGGGAAGACACTGGGGTGCGTTGCGATGTTTTTTAGTTGATTAACTAAATCATTATATCCATTCCACAGGACCCACGCGTACCTCTGCTCTGCTCGCACCTTCATCTCGCTCGCTACTCTGCGCGCAGGGCCTTGAACAAGCGGCATGTTCACTACTCGCCTACCGGCGATCGACTTTCGCGGGGCAGAATCTTTGTGTCGTACCTTTTTTGGCGAGTCCCGGAATCACGCGGAGTGGGCGGGCTTCCCGGTATGGCTGAAACCCGCCCAGCAGGCTTGGCCCTCATGGAGCCCCGCGTCCAATCAGGGCGAACCAGTGACGTCGGCTTACCAATGGCCCCTCCCCACTGAGGAAGATTATAAATTACGAAATCACCATTCGTGTCAGAGTGGTCGTGGTGAGCTGGAAAGTGATCCTTTGAGGGTGAGCTGGAAAGTGAGGTCGTCTTGAGATGAGCTGGAAAGTGAGTCATCTGACGGAGCGTTGGAGTGAGACAGTTCGTGCCGGCTGATAGCGAAAGAAAGAGGAAGGTCGTTGAGTGGTTGCGCTCTTTTGGGGTCGTTCGTTTCAAGTGTGAGAGAGCTGGGAAAGACCTCGCCCGACTTGACGCGGGTCTTTCGGTAGGCTGCCTGTCTGCAGCCCTATCCCGGCCTCGGACTCCGTCTACTTCGACCCGGGCTCCTCGCGACACGGTCTCCACGCGTGCGGCCGGTGACCGAGCCGCACGACCATTGACAGGTGCCGCACCACGGCAGGCATACCATTCCCTCCAACGTTCAGGTACCCGAAAGAACTGCAATCTCAGCTCACCTCCCTCCTCTTGGCTGCAAAAGGTCCCTGCCCATACATCTGGGTGTATTTTCGTTCTGAGTGTTGGCGCCGGTCTTTAATAGAATTGCATAAGTGTTTTTATTTGATTCATTGTAAATCTTGCCTGTTTTATTCTTACATGACAAGTCTGCTCTGTGTCTCCTTTTGTAGTTGCTGTAAATTGTTGCACACATCTTTCTCTTTCATCTTCCCCTGCATTAACATCCAATAACCTGTTCCTGTACCATATCAATTTTCCTCGCTTAGTGTAATAAAATGAATTGTAGAAATGTTCCCAGTTGTTTTCGTCTTTTCTTCATTGGTCCAGCATGGTTTCGTATGAGTTTTAGCCGGGTCTTTATTCCCTGATATTCCGTTCAATTCAGCCGTACGTCTTGTTGGTAGTTCGCTCGGCTGCACCGATCCCGAAGGTGGTTGGTAGAGTTGGTAGAGTGATCGGTTCGGGAAAGGCGACGAGGGCGTGTTCCGGTAGAAAACCAACCCGCGTAAGTTAATTAGGTAAATTGTTCTAGACAAAACAAAAAAGACAACACAATACGACGGTGGAGGTATTGGCATCCCGGTGGTTAAGCGACCCCCGCGTCACAGAAATTAAATCCGTTGAGCAACGGCCTACAATTCCGGGAGTCTGGTGGGAGACGACGTAACTTCCCCACCTCGTGGTCGTTTCTCCCACCGGTCCCAGCCCGAACATATGTTTTCAACAGGACACTAAACATGCCTCTGTTCAAGTGGTTATGCTCGTTGGAAACCGAAACTTTTGTCACTGTGTCAACTATGACTACCTTTGATCTCATATTCATGTCATGCTAAATTTTAAAATGTATCAAATCTATTCGCTAAAAACTTAACAAGACAAAACAATCAAGAATTCTGCTGATGAGTCACCACATAGTTAGGCAAAAGTTCTATTCCTATACTGTGAATATATCTATAATCATGAGTTCACTAGTATTATTAGTATTGGTATAATTATGGTTTCAGCCTGCCGTCTGTTCCAAATTCGAGTCAATCCTCGTCACGAACTGTCATCTTCATTCTGAAGATGCAATTACCATTTCATCCTCCTCTCTCTTGGGGGTCCATTGCTTCTAATTCTCTGTCTCTGGATAAGGCTTTTGGGAGTTGCTCCCTTCGAACCAAAACCGGTTTTAATGGTCATCAACTACTGCCAGCCATTTCTTAGTGGGAAATCGAAGAGCTGCTCGAGATGGTTTTGTCTGCTCTTGCCTATATTGGCAAAAAGAAGCATTGCTTAATGTGAGTATCGAGCTCATCTTCGAGGTGGTAGTCCAGCTTGCATCCATGCCCCTCAAATTGGGCTAGTAGGTCTTTTTTTTTCCATTTCCTTTGGTCCGTTGTCTTCCTGAAACTTCTCGTAACGACATCTCATTCAGGCTGGTGTTTGCAACTATCCTCAGTTCCATACATTGTGGTTCTTAAAATTGGTTTTGCACCACAAAGGGTCACTTAAGAACTACTGATTCTTTATGTCAGGAAGGTCTAAAGAATAATTTCCACAAAGTTTTCATTAATGTACTAAAATGTAATTTAAATGTGAAAGATAGCCCTCCTTGAGGCTGTTCTTTCAATGCGTTTTGCAACCAAATTTTGTCACTTAAGAATGGCACAATTTTGTTCATCACAGTGGCCAAAATGAAACCTTTGTGCACCATTTCGATCGATGTACTGCAAAAATGTAAATTTAAACTGACTTAGGGTGTACTTCAAGCGCTCCCCCTACTTAATGCACACAATTGGAAAATTAAGAATGGTCATTCGGAGGTCCCCATCCCACCATCTGATGATTTTAGCTCAAACCTTGTTTTTTTTTGTTTTTTATTTTTTTTTTTTTTTTTTTCTTTGTACGAGATGTAATAGAAAATCTCTGTTTTAGCTCCCAGATTACAGGCACCATGTTGTACAGGAATGCTTGAGGCGACCGGCCACTTATGCCGCTCATAATGCGACTGGTACAAATTAAATAAATAAACTTTGAAATAAAGTCAGATCCCGGGAGCATGAAGATCATGCAGTTTTGGGAAGTAAAAGGTTTTGTGGTGGGACTAGGAATGGAGAAAGAACATGAATGGGTGGTGGTGGTAGAAGAGTAATTGAAGAATAGAGATGAAAATGGGATTTGGGGAAGGGGAGGGAAGACAGTGGGATGTTATCTGCTTTGAGGCACAGACAAGAAGTTCAGAATGTAATGTGCGAGGGATAGTGAAAAGACTGATTGGCCGATTGGGGATTGGAAGGAAGAGCAAGGGAAAGATTTATTAGATCAAAAGAAACGTTGGCAGACTTGAAGGATTTTTTGAATGTGAAAAAGAGTATTTTGAAAATGTTGCAGGTCTGTATCTCGATAAACGTCCTTTGCTTACTTGATAAACCTTTTTTTTCCAACAATTATTTATCTCTCATGTTACAGAACAAAAGGTCGCCAGAATATGGCATTTTGGGAAATTAAAATACAGATTTGATGACAGTCACATTTACAGCAATGTGTATCTTCTGTACATCTCAGCTGCCACATTACATCGTCAATCTAGCAGATGGTGACAAGCCAACATGGGAGCACACCTTTATAAGCACTGCTGAAACGGTCTAGCATAGAAAGTGTATTTTTATTTCATGAATGAAAGTGGTATTTTCACAGTTAATGTCTTCTTTTGAATGTTAATGGTGCAGGACTGTGGGTTTGTGAACAAATGCAAGGGATCTCTGTGTGTCCGCACCAAAACGGATTGGCAGACAGTTGAAGAATACAAGTGAATTGACGTGAACCTCATGGGCTGATACGAGTCACTCTTGCTTTCTTTCCCCTTTGTAAAATGAAACCCACGGCCGCATAATTTAACATGTCCAGCATATGTGGTCGCATGCCCTCTCTTGGCGCAGTTACTGTGTCCTCCAAATATGGAGTAGAGCTTTTTCCGATTCACTCAGGTGTATAGCAATGCCTTGCACCACTATTTCGCCCATTATATAAGTCTATTAAGGTCAGCAAACAACATACCTGATCTGAGGCGTTTGAGATTTTTTATATAAAACATCATATCTAATGTACCAGCAGATGTACGTTTGATTTTCTGAATGAGCTCCACCATCTATAAGATGCAGCCAATCGGCTTGCAGCAATAAATCATGTGGTCACCCTCGGTTCACAAACTAGGTGATTTGATTTCATAATATGTTGGTTGGTTACGCTGCCATGTGACATATGATTCATGTATATGATTACCTGTCACAGCTTAAGAGGAAAGAACTGACGTTTTAACTCTAACTGTTGAAGCCTGAAGCCTTGCTCAGACAAAGTTTGCTTAAATATATTCCCAAGATTATTTGCGCCATTAAAGTGACAACGATAATAATAATGCGGCGAGATCAATCAGTTGCAGTCGTTTTTGTGGAACCTGTGCAGCTGGGTTGGAAGAAGCACACATCAGCGAAATAAATGACAATTATCATAATCAATAGCAGATTAAAAGTCCAACTTTGATTTGGTTGTTGGTTGACCAATCGCTGAGCATTGATATCGTTTGTCAGTTTGGTGAGTCATGTGGAAGTGGGCAGACCATACGAGGGGTAGATTAGTGGAAACTGGTTTGGACCAATGCCAAGCATATATTGACTTTTTAATGGGGAAGGGGGTGGTGGGGGGAGGGTTACAATAAATTGAAAGATTTAACTTAGTGAAGGTGCGTGGGTAGAACATAGATGAGAAAGTGGCAGAGTATTCCTCTCTTGGCTTGTATTGTCATCGTGTGCATAAAATGTATAGTTTCAGTGGGTAATGTTAAGTGTTCTAACTGTTAAAACTAGATACACAATGAGGTTTATCAGCAAAGTTGCCTCCGATTTACGTTGTGGATGCATCCTAAAAATCTGTTGATGTTTATAACCAAACGACGCTATTCGGATAGAATATTTTCCCAATAATCAGAGTGTTATAATGGGGGATGCATTTGCATTGAAAATATTTCAGTCACCCAAACTTAAACTTAACCACAACTTAAGTGCACTTCACACCACAGGACGAAACACGTGAGATGGGAGATTTAAGCAACACGGCAATCCACTGATGCGCTTGCCATGTTGTCGGTTCTCCAGTAGCGGGCCGACTCGGAGTTGTCGCTTCTCTAAACTGACAGACGGCACGAGGCATGTAATTTAAAAATTTCCTAGGCGTCACTGCAGTCAGGAACTGTATTTAAAATCTCCAAACTAATAATTATATTTTTTATAATGACAAATTAAATTGACTAGTTGTCCCATAATGTGTTAATGAAGTTATAGTCGATACGATGCAAATAGATTCGACGTACAATCTGAAACTTACTGTATGGTTCCCAAGAAATTGCCGTTACCTGAACATGTAAATGTCTTGCATTTATTTCCATAAATAAAGGAGCCGTGCGTGTGCTGCGTCCGTGCCTGCGTGCAAGTTCCACCCATGGTTGGAACAGTTCGCTTGACTCTTCACCCACAATTTTTTACTAGTACTATGTATATTCATCGTAGCGCAATATTTTCATGAGGGTCTGAGGTTCCGTTGGCCCTGATTTTGTCACCGGCTCCGCAATTAACGACTCGTAGAACCTTTTATCACATACACTCATTACGAACATCGTGATTTATTTAGCGCTAAGTGTTTCACACACTCCTTGACACTTCTGATCAAACTTTAACAGCGGTATACAACAACTGCGTTCAACCACAAATGGCAAAACGGAACAAATACTATCGAGTTTTTTACAAGCGCAAATGCGTTATTAATAGCCATTTGCTGGTCACGGCATCGATAGTGGAGAGAAGAGAGACAGGGTGGTGGGGTAGAAGAGGTGGTGGGGGGGATAGAATGCAATCACACCGAGTGTAATTGTTGCTAAGTGTGTATAAAAGAGGGGTCCTACGAGGTTGAGTGCAGGAGAGAGAGGATGCATATGCAATGGTGGCAAAATCTGGACATGCTGCATTATTTTGAACCCCAAAGTAGTTTTGGTGAAAGAGTAATTTAAATGCAACTTGCAAATACCGCAGTCCTGCCAAAAATACACTTTTTCTTTCAAATAACTCATTTTCTTTAAAAAAATAAGTGAAATTGACAAAAGTATTATGTCCTCACAACTCTTATTTCACTGTAAATATACAACCTTTGTTTTTGATTCAGAACTTAAATATATCTTTTCTCAGAAGATAAAATTAAATGAATTTGACAAATTATTGACACCACAATGACTTAAAATTTGGTAGGCACACGAACAGCCTTTGGACAAACTGAACTGCACTCAAGTGCTTTCTATAGCCATGAATAGAGCTTCCTCCACTCTCTAGCGGCAGTTTTGGCCACTCATCTTCTTGTGCAAACTGCCCAGTTCTCCCAGATTTTGAAGGAGTGCCTTCCCAACTGCTTGTTTTCAGATCTCCCCACAACTGTTCAAGTGGGATTTAGGATTTGACTCAATTGGCTGGCCATATTGTCCAGTAACAGCTCCAAAACGTTTATGACTTGAACCATTCGTGATGCTTAGTATGAAGTGTGTTTGGGGGATCAGTTGTCCTGCTGCAAGACCCATGACTCGACAGAGACCCGCTTTTGACACTGGTTTGAACATTGCGCGCCAAAATGCTTGGTAAAACTCCTGATCTGCTATGAATGCCATACACTATTCAAGGCAGCCCAGTGCCAGAGGCAGCAGCAACCGCCAAAACATACTGAACCTCCCCATGCTATCAACTGTAAGGAGGATTCTTTCTTGAGGCTTTCATTTTGTTTTCGTAACATAGAGATGATGTGCCTTTACCAAAACGCTCTAATTTGTCTCATCTGTCCAAGGACATTATCCAGAAGGAATGTGGCGTTATTCAGCGTGTTTTGCAAACGCATTCGACTTTCTTTATCCTCAGTCTCTCCTCTCCTCTCTTCTCTGCTCTCTCTCGTCTCTCTCTCTCTCTCTCTCTCTCTCTCTCTTCTTCTCTTCGGGGTCCTCCGGGTCTTCTACTGTAGAATCCCCTTTCATTGAGTTGGCGACCGGATGGTGCAAGTTGAGAACTGTCGTACCTTGTCGCTGAAGTCAGCTTGAACTGTTTTGGCAGTTGATCGAGTGCTTTCCTCACACCATTAAACAATCCTGCTCAATCTTCGATGAAAGTTTTCTCTTGCGGCCACGTCCACGGAGGTTGCTTGCAGTGCCATGGCCTTAAACTTCTGGATAACTATTGCGTACGTGACACAGGAACATCAAAGGTCTCTGAAGATGGACTTGTAGCGCTTGAATTGTCCATGCTTGTGTGTGGTGTGTTATACGTACATAATACACATTGTTGGAAACAATGTGTAGCTGCTTGAAAACATATTGTGCGAGGAGAGGCAAAGAGACAGGCAAACTTCGATGGTAGATAATTCGATTTTCAATTCAGATATATTTATTTAACTAACCCAAGGTTACAACCTTAGTGAGAATCGTTATCTTGTCACCCTCACCAGATAGAACCTACTTTTGAGAAGCAGCATAATCTTCTTCCAAGAATGACGGTGCAAAGAGCAATGAACAAATCCAATTGTGTCCCAAGAGTGTAGACAACAGGCCTATCATGCCAGTGATACGAGGTCCAAAAGACATTGCTCCATCTCACAGTCGAAAAGACATCACTGGTAGCAGACATATATGCATCAATCACAACAGGAATGGTGAAACCGATTGGCCAAGTTATTTCACTGAATGACTTATATTTGCTCAACTTCAATGCGGGTAGTCATAAGATGATTTGTGAAGTGATTTGCTAATGCACAATATAGGCAGATGATCATTTTTTGATGGAGCAGCATGATTGAATGGGTGAGCAGACTCAGTTGGCAGAAGAACCTAAACTATCATTCTGAGGGCACTCCACTGACTCATGTCAGTATACAGGAAATGAATTACAAGGGTTGCAGGAAACCATAGGCCTAGAGGTATGCATATAACTAGCGATCGAGTTGTCTCGCCTAGATGAATCCGACCTGATACGACCGAACTGTATCACAATCACTGTGTTTTGCAGGCAAGGTGAAGGCATCAATGGTGTGGCAAACTATAGGATGGATGTTTTTAAACCCATCTGACTAGCATTCGTTTGTGGACGATAATAGATCGCCCACAATTCACTCTCGAAGAGGAGGCCGATCTATTGTCAGCACGCTGGCCAAAATTCTAACTCTAACTCCAGAGGGCAGCTTGTCTCAGCAGCAACCAATAACCATATAGCATGCTTTGTATATTGGTGCAATGCCTCTGCCACTTCGTTATTAGGCTGGAAAATCACACAGACTTGTCGTATCCAGCAAAACGCTCTCATAATCCCTGAAGTTTAATGGTGGATGGACACTGACTAGTCCGGTAGCAAAATAGCTGCGTGGCACCTTTGTTATCCACACACACTCTTTACTACTTGGTTTAATTAGAACAATATTGTTACTGATGGCGCAGCCTCCAGTAGCAAATATAGCCCAGCTCAGGAAGGTCCAACTTGGACTCAAGGATGGAATTCTTTTGTTCTTGTTCCCAGAATTTTCCACAACCAATATGTAATTTTCCACCTCCCCATGTTTTGTGACTGTGAACTGCATCATCAGAACACCCAGGAGTAAGGTACATAAGTGAGTAGGCATTGGACATTCAGTTTTCCTTCACCTTGCAAGTGTTTGGCACAACTGACCGTCCAAGACAATATGAAGGCGGTTTATCTTTTAAATTTTTGTATTTTGTTTGTGCTAAAATCAAAATTAGCAATTCCTATACAAATCGATCTTTATAGGGAAATGCTAGATAAATACTATTTATTTATAGAGCTATCTGAAGTATCGGCTACTGAAGAATCAAGAATAAATAAAAAACTCATTATATAACTAAACATTAATGGCACCTCAAATACCAAAACCTCAAAACTTCATGCAATACTTTTGGTTCAACAGAGGATATGAGATAGAGAGGAGATCACATTTCTTAGAGACCAGATCTGAGCCGACACCTTGGAGATAGTCGAGCGACGATATGAAACAAAGTATGGCCAAGCTGCCCGATCTTAATGATCATACATTTAAATCAACCTCAAAGATAGTGCGAGTGGTTGCCCAGCGATTTAGTCCAATGTATTAAAAGTTCACGACACACCGAAAGCAGGATTGCGCTAGGTCTTGCCTTCAAGCCATTTTGCTTTCGAGAGTAGCAATTGCAAGATGCTACATTCGTACACATACCGTCACCAGTTCTAATGTATACCATTGTTAGCAAAGCGAGCACATGAAATCCCATTATGGTGTAAGGGTGAGTATATTCATTTTCACCAGGAACACCTTTAGGACGATACTGTCATTGATCCAGATATATAGACGATTAAGATGAAGGAGCCTTTTCGCGCGGACCTTTGGCATGAATTCCCACAAGAAACTGTGAAAAGAATGATGACGGGCCCGAATACCTCAGTCAAACCGTTAAGCGTCACGAAGTGCAACAAAGTCTGCAATAACCTCAACTGTGTCTGAGGTAATTAGTCCATTGGTACATTAATATCAGAGTAAGATGCAAAAGTATTTGTTGTTTCATAAAATCTTGCATGGAAATATTTCTCTAAAAACCGACACACATGACAAAACAATAAGGAACCCAGAATGCAATGACAGACCGGTGCCGTGTATGTTAACAACTCAATGTACTGCGTTATCATCATTTTTCACATAATTAAATATCTTTTATCAACAAGTTTCCGCTGCAGCATCTATCAGCGTTTGCCTATGATCAAAAGTAGTGAATTGGACAAAAAATTCGATTTTAGGGTTTTCCTATAACGAGAAAAAAGGTGAATACACGTATCCATTATCTTTTTTAACAATTCACCACCCATTGTTTCTAGCGAGGGGGGGACGGAGGTCCCTCCCTCTTTCGCCACTGGTCACGCCACTTCGACCAAAGGGTAGGGCAGGACATAGGCTAACTTGCACCTGGTTGCAGGCCAGCCTCTGTCTGTAAACTCTATTTATACTTCGCAGAAAGGGCGCAATCGACAGTATTCACCCCACCCATAACTATGTAAAAAATCGCAAAGCAGAGACAAAAAATGTTTGAGTGATATGTTAAACAATAGTACCCGACTCTCATCCAATTGACAAAAGATACAACAGTGCAATATACCTAAAATTGAGAAAATCAGATATTTCTACTCTAAATCGTGTGTTCCACCCCTTCCTCTTTTCTCCTCATATCGAGTGATACCTTCTCGTTTTAAAGCACCCCTGTCCATCTTGTTATCATCACCAATCCTTAGAAATCCTTCTAGCAATATCCTTTGGGAATCTCTAAATGTTTCAGGTATGTAAAAACAAACTCCACATCCAATTTCAACTTCCCATCAAAGCCCCATCATGTACTGAACAATCAGTGGGATAGCGAAGTCAGGGAAGGAGTTTAATCGCTTACCTTCATAAAAAAGGAGGTGGGTGTGGCGGGGGGGGGGGCTGATGAAGGACATTAACACAGTCTTCAAACCCATAATCACGCAGCTTGGACAATCGAGGTCCAAGCCAATACTAGCGCCAACCTATACAATGATGGCTTCTCAAGCTCAGACCTCGCAAGACAGGTGTCCTGCGCCATTCCACAACTCCCTACACCCCGATATGGACCTAGGATCAGGTAACCATCCTACAATACACTTCGGCCATGACTTTCTGACTGGTAGTGGATTGGGATACCAATCCCATTCCTACTACTCCGGGTGCATTGAATAGATGGTCTCATTTTGCCACATGACAAACTACACTATAATGGTGACTTAAAATTGAACACGGACAGAAGGTTAACATACGAAGGCTAACCTGGATGTAAGCGAGCAAGCGATTCACAATGACAAAAAAATGAGAGAGACAGAATAAACGATGACATAAGGGCTTTGAATATGATCTTTCCACTGACACTCGACAATTATCTAAAAGTCTAATGCGCTGCCCCTTAAGTTTCTTAGCAGTCATTTGTTGATCATGTCGCGAAATCCTTCGCTTGACAGTGACTACAGAAAATAATAAATACGATGAGTTGAAGTCGGTATGCAAGACAAATATGAACTTGTCCAAAAGTTGTGGACTGTTATGGTAGCAAACGGAACGATCAATCAGCTCCGTGTATGCCACGGAATGCCCGCAACACAGGTTGATCCAAGTATTACGGCTGCCTCTTGCAATTTCTGCTGCAATCCACAAAGATTGGCATGTCTTGAATCTGGGGAGTATACCACGGCCGATCCACCACCCTTCATGAATTGAAATGTGGGGAGTTCGCAAACAGAAAGGAGCTCCATTCCATCCTAAAGTTAGAGTTGATAACGTCAAATGTCATTATATCTTATCTCTCTTTTATAAATCCCTGCGTTTGTACAAGGCAGGTTTCTAACGATCCATACTTTCATTTTGTGAGTTTAATTTGTAATGATTTACATAACCTCCTAAACCTCCAAGATAAAATCCATTATGTCACCATTGCAATTCTTTATATTCATTCATATATAATGAAAGACTGGACGTAAACTTCCTGGTCCTGTTTGAGTACACTTTCTATCTATACTTCCTGGATTATTAGGAATAGAAGATTTGGAATGAGGAATAACTGAAGTTTACAGTATCATACAAATAGCTGACATCCGATATATAAATTCACAATTACAGTCTCTGTACAATGGACTTTGCAAACACCCAGCCGAGGAAAGCCATGATGGCTATCAAGACCAGCCTAAGCCAACGTTGTTTGTCTGTGTTATCATGATTCCTCTTTTTAACGTACCCAAATCAAGGAGGCAGCATGTACCTTTTAAAGTCTTTGCGGTATGGATTCAACCGGATTGCCAAGGGAAGCCGAGAACCACTGTTAGGACCGCCCCATATGTCCAGAAGTGCTGAATAATGGATTGCGTCTGGAGGCATTTAGCTGCAAACGTTCCGGTTAAAAGATATACAGTTTTCAAGGAAAGTATGTTTATCTGACCAATTTGCACCCATGTCGCCTAGGAGAAATCTTATGACTCAGGTAATGATTTTAGGAATTCAAATGTTTACTAGATGCACTGACAAGCTCAAGAGAAATGTGAAAACGTAACCAGGCAGTAAACAGAAGAACCATTTATTCTGTCACCCGCATCGGTAACTTTATTAAAAGAGCTGTACGCCAAGGCCTGTTCCAAGAATCTTGATAGTACTTTATTGCACACTTATAGCAGAGCAGATCCATTTGGAATGAATAAAATGTCTCTCCCGCAATATCGGGCGCGCAGGATCCTAATGGGGTCTGATGCGACATGCAATTATTGGTAGCTACTTCCTGAGTGAATCCGGAAGCTCTCCATATTTGGAGACACAGTACGCCGGCAGAGAGGAAATGCGACACTAGCGGACATGTTAATAGCGCCGGGGTTCGTTACAAGGGGACGGCAGAGTGACCCGTAACAATGCCCCAATGAGGTTAGCAATCAGCTGATTTCACGTCGCCAATCGTTGGCCGGACAACACCAGAGATCCCTGCTTGTCACCAAAACCCCACATTCGCACATACATTCAAAAGAAGACATTAACTGTGATGTCCGTCCGGTGGGCGACGCGGTTGCGATTAGAGGTACGCGGCCGATCGCATGCCGGCGGGCGCGAATTGGTAACAATATCATTGACATGGCTCAACAGGACATGTGAAGGAATTGAAGAATATGAATCTCCCATTCATCATCCCTGAAAATCTTGTATATTCGGACATTTAGACCCTTTCCAGTTGACAAAAAAATCCTTTGGGGCATCCATGAAGTATATACTCCTCAAAAAAAGGAACTTTAACCCACCCCCCCACCCCAACTAATGCATTTTTAAATTTAATCTGCATAATCCG
>CM068956.1:175742978-175763762 GCA_035128595.1 Eptatretus atami
CTTCCTGTAATAAAGGAAATTGTTTCATATTATTGGTTTCTGTTAAGCCCTATGTCAAAGATCTGAGTGCCCAGCGATTACCGGCTACTATCATATGGTTTTGCTCTGTCACAGGATCCCGGACCCAGCACCCTGACACAGGGTTAGCCAATTTGAATTCAGTTTATTGTATTTTATATTGTATTTGATTTACTTTGTTGCTTTTTTTGGTAAGTAATAGTTCATAAATAATTCAAACGTGTACATTGAAATAGCCTAAAAATTGGCCTGGCTATATTTTTTCCATTCACGGGTTATTCTGTTATTAGCCCCCAGCCGATGTGGATAATTAATTATATGTTATAATTGCTGTAATTATGTGTTTCCAAATTGTCTTGGCGTAGATAAAAAGATACCGTCTGCTCTAGCTCAAGTTGTCTTATGATTGATATCTGCGCCGTACAGTTTTTTCAAAAATACGATTACTCTCTATAAATCATAACTTATTATTTAATAATAACAATAACAAAGATAAAGAAATAACAACAAATATGATGATGATATATGACGATATATATGAAGCTTGTTTCATTGTTTTATTTCGTATTTGTAGCCAGATAAATTCACTTAAAAACGATTTTTTAATATAATTAAAGAGTAAACCTCTGTATAACCTGTCGGGCCATATTGGAAAATGGCCACCCAATCACGGGAGGTAACTTTGGAGGTTGCTGCCATATCTGAAAATGTTGCTGTGGATAGGTATCTACGCATGTGCGCAAATTTCATTGCTGTACTTGGCGAAGCCTAATTCCTTCAAATATTTGCATATTACTCCTTGACTAAAGGGGGAGAGGAGTGGGGGGGGGGGGTATCTGTGGAGGGTGTGTTAACCATTGCTGTGTCGCGCGGAATTATAGCAGATTAAATTTAAAAATGCATTAGTTGGGGGAGTGGGGGGGTGGTTAAGTTTCCGCTCTTCTCTTTTTGAGGAGTATAATACTTCATGGATGCCCAAAGGATTTTTTTTGTCAATGGAAGGTCTAAATGTCCGAATAATACAAAGATTTTTTCCAGGGTGAATGAATGGGAGATTCATATTCTTCAATTCCTTCACATTAATGTCCTGTTGAAGCCATGTCAATGATAATTGTTACCAAATTCGCGCCCTCGCGCGCATGCCGATCGGCCGCAAGTACCTCTAACGCAACCGCGTCGCCACACCGGACGGACAACTTTCAGTCATGACTTTCCGAGCTAACAGCTGGAACGCTGTCCGCGGGTGGGTCTCAACCCCACCACGGCGTGCCAATTTGTCTTACCCGCGCAGATAGGGGTCCACTCGCCGAATTTAGATATACCTAAGTACCTGCGCGGGAGCCGACCGGAGCAACCTACCTTGACGCAGGTCGGCTTGGGGACACGAACCGCTTAAGCGGTCGTTCCGTTCTGCAAGTGATAACCGAGCGGGTAAATTATCGCGACGCTCGCCGGATGCCGATTCTATTTAAACGGGTGTTTGAAACCCACTATTTATTCCCGCGATGCATGATGGCATTTTCAATAGGGGAAAGAGGAGCAACGAACGGGATACATTCAAACCAAGCACATTTATTTAGACAACACATATGGCAGGCAAATAGGGACAAAAGCAAAACACGCCATGCAGTTTCATTTTATGAAGATTTGCGGGACGTACTTTGCATGCAACACTTATACAGCCAACACAATGCAAAGGAAAGAGCTAATACGTCTATCTATTGTACATGTCACTTATACAGTTTTACTTGAAGACGGCACCACGACAACATTCATTCAAAAGCCCAAAGAAAAGGACCCCCTCACAGACAAGGAGGTCAGGCTGACACTTTGCGTCTTTATGACGTGGGAGCTGGAAAGACGCGAACGGGTCCCGGCGAGACGTAACAGGTTACCTGCACCGCTCGAGGTGCCTCGGTGGTCGGCGAGCTCTCTCCGGCACTCTCCTCCTGACTGCGTGGCAGAGCCTGGTCGCTCCAAACAACCCTTATCGCGACCTTTGCCGCCCAGAGGGAAAGGCAGCACCTCTACGTGTCCACCCAAGAAGGCGAAACACCTAAAGCCAGAGCTTGGACCGCATCCAGCGACGGACCCACCACGCGGACCGCCGAACACCGACTCAAAAGACAAAGGACCAGACCAAGTTCCAGCTCGAGAAACCAACAGCAAGACAGACAAAGGACCACCCCGAAGACCAAAGCCACGAGCTACGCGTTGCTGTCCGCCTTAATATTCCCCTGGGGCTCAGCATTCGCCCTCCCGCGTTTTCGGCGTCCACTCCCTTCGAGCCTTTTCGAGAAGTTCTCGAAAGGGGCGTTCTCAGCTCCTAGCGCTCATTCCTCGTATCCACCAATGCGCGAGCGACGCAGCCTCGCGCCTTCCACTCACAACGCAAACGCGGAGTAAAAAAAGGCAGGAAATCCCGCGCACCATGGAGGTTTTGCTTTCTCGTCTTTTTTACTCGCGTTTCGGACGGTTTTCGATGCGGAAAGGGTTGTAGTGGTGGTTTGTGAGGATGGTGTTTTGATAGCTGGCGTAGCGGGCGAAGATGTTAGATGGTGGCGTACTTGTTGTGGGATTGTAGCCGTGGTTGGCGTTGTGGCGTGGTTGGGTGTGGTTGTTGTTTGGGCATTGTGGTTGTTTTGGGGGGCGAAGTTGGTTTGCTGTCATGGTGGTCGTGATATGGTCGGTCCAAAATAAGCGATAGCAAACAGAAAAACCTACCTCAAAGGGTCAACAGGCCTGGTGAACACGAAGAATTCCCTCTAAAACAACGGTGGGAAACCTATCTTGAACACTCACTTACCGGGTTTAAACTGATCTTAAGGAACCTTTATGGTGTTCTGCCGAATTTCCACAGCCGTAACATGTGTTGTCTTTATCATGCTGAGACCAGCTTCAATGTTTAAAGGAAACCCTGCAGAGATACTAAATTGGTGTCATTTATTCCTCTTACTTGTGTGTAGACAACACGTTTTTACCCCTAATTTGGAACCTCATGATGGTTTAATGTTTAAAGTTGCACGATTCTATATCTTTTCAACTATCAACAAACACATACTGGTTTAAAGGATGTTAGAATCTGAAATACTGCACTGCTTTCGCAATTTTAAACATGTCCAAAAGAATAAATAAATCACCCGCCCCCAAAAAAACCATCTCCCACCAACTGTTCACCTAACCCCATTAATTGAGCAGCATGTTCTGGAAACCATGACATTTTTTTTTGGGGGGGGGGGGTGCCATGACATACGGCGCTCCTAGCCATGCCCTCATATCACCTGCCAGCCGCGACTCTGTCAGTCATGAGGCATCTCATCCTTACCCCCCTGATATTTTCCGGTTTTTGTCTTCGCTGGCTTGGTTATTTTCTCATTTTGTTTTCTTCATAATCGGCAGACCTGCCCTTCTGTGTGTTCAAGTCTCGCAGTCATAGTTTAGGTTATGTCACCGTTAAAGTAACGTGTTCTTTGTTTGTTCATTTCATTGAGGCCTGTTGGGATTAGGCTCATGTCTCTGCAATATAGCAAATTATTAAATAGCGATTGTGGTTAATTGTTTGTGATGTTTAAAAAAAACAAAACATTTTTTTTTTTTTAAATATATGAGGCCCCGCGAGGAGGAGTGATGTAAGCGACATTTTTTTATGGATATGATGATGAATAGGCTCGATGATGGGGAAGGGTTAAATATAGTGCTTATGGCATTAATCCAACCGGCGATGTGTCCTTACATCACTCCCTCCTCGCGGGCCTCATATATTGGTGTATGTATATATATATATATATATATATAATATATATATATATTATTATATATATATATATACATATTATGAGGCCCCGCGAGGATGAGTGATGTAAGTGACATTTTTTAATGATATGAATGATTGATAGGCTCGGATGAATAGGGTAGGGTTGAAATAGTGCGATATGGCATTAACTCCAAAATGGCGATGTGTCCCTTACATCACTCTCCTCGTGGCGGCGTCATATATATATAATATTCAATATATATATATATATATATTATATATATATTATATATATATACATACATATACAGTATAGTAATTGTTGATTGTTCACAGCAAGGGAATGTCTTCTTACTCTGACATGAAACGTTCGCATCAGGAGCCATTGGGGAAAGTCTGCTAACTGGGATTGTTTTCCACAACGGTTCAATTCGGCGATCAACGCAGACGACTGTTCTGGAGCTAGTATCTGGGAGCTAACAGAGATTTGTATAACATCTCGAGTACAAAAGGTTTGACGAGCTAAACTGCTTCAGATGGTGGGATGGGGACCTCTGAATGACCATTCTTAAGTTTTCCAATTGGTGCATTAAGTAGGGGGTGCTGCTTGAAGTACCCCCCAAAGTCAGTTTAAATTAACTTTTTGAGTACATGATCAAAACTGGTGCAACAGTTTCTTTTGCACTGTAATTACAGATTGTGCCATTTTCTTAAGTGACGATTTGGTGCAAAACGCATTTAAGCAAACAGCCTCAAGCAGTTGCGTACTTTCACGATTTAAATCACATTTTGAATACATTAATGAAAACTTTGTGGAAATATTCTTCGACTTCCCTGGAATGAAGAATCAGGAGTTCTAAGTGACCCTTTTGGTGCAAAACCCATTAAGAATGGGGTCAGCAGGCAAATACTGCTTTCCAGGAAATTAAGTCAATGGAGAGCAGGTCTGGTGAAACAAAGATCATTTCACATATCGCATATTTATACTTGTTCCTTGTAATTAAACCAGTAGGAATGTGTAAAGATCTTATCAGATATCAAATTTTTGATTACATTCTGTAAATTTAAAAGAAAAATTATGGTAAATTATGGTTGAAATCCTAATTTATGTTCTCTGGTAACATGATAAGAACATGTATCTTTAAGACATGAAGATTTGAAACATATAGAATGCCTTTAAATTTGAACTGATGGAATAGAAGACAAAAGAACTTATCAATTTAACTTTTCTTATCAACTACGTCTATTTTCGATGATGAAATCAAAGTGTGACAATGTAGATCTGGCATCGATAGCATAAAAGGAGCATCAGTGATCAGTAAAAGTAATTGACCTGGCAATTTTCCAACACATTCAGTGCATATGGAACAAGCATCAATGAATCATGAAAATTACAACAGTTTTTTCTAGTCTAAATGTTTCATGCTTTTGGAAGAGGGCATCCACTAAGTAGCTTTATTGTGGTAAAAACATTTTATTTAATTATATGGTTAGGTTTTAAGGAACCGGTATGCATACAAACATCAGTTTGTCCGAAGTTAGTTTATTCATTAAGTATATGTGTCGATAGAATGCCCACCCTGTGTGTAGTGGGAAGACACTGGGGTCGTTGCGATGTTTTTTAGTTGATTACTAAATCATTATATCCATCCACAGACGACCCGGTAACCCTCTGCCTGCTCGCACCTTCATCTCGCTCGCTACTCTCCGCAGTGGCTGAACAAGCCGCATGTTCACTACTCGCCTACCGCGATCACTTTCGCGGGGCAGAAATCTTTGTGTCGTACCTTTTTTTGGCGAGTTCCGGACACGCGGAGTGGCGGGCTTCCGTATGGCTGAAACGCCCGCCCAGCAGGGCGGCCCCATGGAAGCACCGCGTCGCAATCAAGGGCGAACCAGTGACGTCGGCTTTTACCAATGGGCCCCTCCCCACTGAGGAAGATCTATAAATTACGATCACCATTCGTTCAGAGTGGTCTGGTGAGCTGGAAAGTGATCCTCTTGAGGGTGAGCTGGAAAGTGAGGTCGTCTTGGAGTGAGCTGGAAAAGTGAGTCATCTGAGCGGAGCGTTGAGTGAGACAGTTCGTCGCTGATAAGCGAAAGAAAGGAGGAAGGTCGTTGAGTGGTTGCGCTCTTTGGGGTCGTTAGTTTCAAGTGTGAGAGAGCTGGGAAAGACCTCGACCCGACCTTGACGCGGGTCTCTTCGTAGGCTGCCTGTCTGCAGCCTGATCCGCGGCTCGGAACTCCGCTCTACTCGACCCGGGCTCCTTCGCGACACGGTCTCCACGCGTGCGGACGTGGACCGAGCCGCACGACCATTGACAGGTGCCGCACCACCAGAGCATCCATTCCCTCCAACGTTCAGGTACCCGAAAGAAAGCAATCTCGCTCACTCCCTCTCTGGCTGCAAAAGGTCCTTGCCATACATCCTGGGTGTATTTTCGTCTGAGTGTGTGGCGCCGGTCTTTAAAGTAGAAATTGCATAAAGTGTTTTTATTTGATTCATTGTAAATCTTGCCTGTTTTATTCTCATGACAAGTCTGCCTGTGTCTCCTTTGTAAGTTGCTGTAAATTGTTGCACACATCTTTTCTTTCATCTTCCCCTGCATAACATCCCAATAAACCTGTTCCTGTACCATAGTCAATTTTCCTCGCTTAGTGTAAATAAATTGATTGTAGAATGTTCCCAGTTGTTTCGTCTTTTCTTCATTGGTCCAGCAATGGTTTCGATTGAGTTTAGCCGGGTCTTTATCCCTGATAATTCCTGTTCATTCAGCCGGTACGTCTTTTGGTAGTTCGCTCGGCTGCACGCCGATCCCGACAGGTGGTTGGTAGAGTTGGTAGAGTGATCGGTTCCGGGAAGGCGACGCGAGGGCGTGGTTCCGGTAGAACAACAACCCGCGTGGTTAATTAGGTAAATTGGTTCTAAGACAAAAGACACTACACTACCGCGGTGGACGGGTATTGGCATCCACGGTGGTTAAGCGACCCACCGCGTCACAGAAATTATCCGTTGAGCAACGCCTCACAATTCCGGGAGTCTGGTGGGAGCGACGTAACTTCCCCCACTCGTGGTCGTTTCTCCCCACCGGTCCCCCAGCCGAACATATGTTTTCAACAGGACACTAACATGCCTCTGTTCAAGTGGTTATGCTCGTTGGAAACGAAACTTTTGTCACATGTGTCAACTATGACTACCTTTGATCTCATATTCATGTCATGCTAAATTTTAAAATGATATCAATCTATCGCTAAAAACTTACAAGACAAAACAATCAAAATTTCTGCTGATGAGTCACACACATAGTTAGGCAAAAGTTCTATTCCTATACTGTGAATATATCTATAATCATGAGTTCACTAGTAATTTATTAGTATTGGTATAATTATGGTTTCCAGCCTGCCGTCTGTTCCAAATTCGAGTCATCCTCGTCACGAACTGTCATCTTCATCTGAAGATGCAATTACCATTTCATCCTCCTCTCTTCCTTGGGGGGGGTCCATTGCTTCTAATTCTTCCTGTCTCTGGATAAGGCTTTTGGGAAGTTGCTCCTCCCTTCGACCAAACCGGTTTGTAATGGTCATCAACTACTGCCAGCCATTTCTTAGTGGGATGCTGCTCGAGAATGGTTTTGATCTGCTCTTTGCCTAATATTGGCAAAAAGGAAGCATTGCTTAATGTGAGTATCGAGCTCATCTTCGAAGGTGGTAGTCCACTTGCATCCATGCCCCTCAAATTGGCTAGTAGGCTTTTTTTTTCCATTTCCCTTGTCCGTTGTCTTCCTGAACTTCTCGTAACGACACTCATTCAGGCTGGTGTTTTGCACTGATCCTCAGTTCATAACAATTGTGGCTTCTTAAAATTGGTTTTGCACCACAAAGGGTCACTTAAGAACTACTGATCTTTATTCAGGAAGGTCTAAGAATATTTCCACAAAGTTTCAATTAATGTACTAAAATGTAATTTAAATGTGAAAGTAGCGCCTCCTTGAGGCTGTTCTTTCAATGCGTTTTGCAACCAAATTTTGTCAGCTTAAGAATGGCACATGTTGTTCATCACAGTGCCAAAATGAAACTTTTGCACCATTTCGATCGATGTACTGCAAAAATGTAAATTTAAACTGACTTAGGGTGTACTTCAAGCCGCTCCCCTACTTAATGGCACACAATTGGAAAACTTAAGAATGGTCATATCGGAGGTCCCATCCCACCATCTGCATGAGTTTTAGCTCCAAACCATTGTTTTTTTTTTTTTTGTTTTTTTATTTTTTTTTTTTTTTTTTTTTTTTTTTTTTTTCTTTTGTATCGAGATTGTAATAGAAATCTCTGTTTTAGCTCCAGATTACAGGCACCATGTGTAAGGATGCTGTAGCGACCGGCCATCTTATGCCGCTCATAATAGCGACTGGTACATTAAATTAAATAAAACTTTGAAATAAAGTCAGATCGGGGAGCATTGAAGATCATGCAGTTTTGGGAAGTAAAAGGTTTGGTGGTGGGACTAGGAATGGAGAAAAACCATGAACTGGGTGGTGGTGGTTAAGAAGAGTAATTGAGAATAGAGATGAAATGGGATTGGGAGGGGAGGGAAGACAGTGGGAGTTTCTGCTTTCGAGGCACAGACAAGAGTTCAGAATTGTATGTGCGAGGGATAGTGAAAAGACTGATTGGCGCATTTGAGGGATTGGGAAGGAAGAGCAGGGAAAGATTTTTATGATCAAAGAACGTTGGCAGACTTGAAGGATTTTTTTGCCAATGTGAAATGAGTATTTTGAAATGTTGCGGTCATGTATCTCGATAAACGTCCTTTGCTTACTTGGATAAACCTTTTTTTTCCAACAATTATTATATCTCTCATGTTACAGAACAAAAGGTCCAGAATATGGCAATTTTGGGAAATTAAATATAACAGATTTTGATGACAGTCACATTACAGCAATGTGTATCTTCTGTACATCTCAGCTGCCACATACATCGTCAATGCTACGCAGATGGTGACAGCCAACATGGGAGTCACACCTTTATAAGCATGCTGAAACGGTCTACATAGAAAGTGTATTTTATTTCATGAATGAAAGTGGTATTTTCACAGTTAATGTCTTCTTTTTGAATGTATGGTGCAGGACTGTGGGTTTAGTGAACAAATGCGGGATCTCTGGTGTGTCGCACCAACGGATTGGCAGACAGTTGAAGAATACAATGTGGATTGACGTGAACGCTCATGGCATGATACGAGTCACTCTTGCTTTTCTTTCCCCTTGTAAAATGGAAAACCCACGGCCGCATAATTAACATGTCAGCATATGTGGTCGCATGCCCTCTCTGGCCGGCAGTTACTGTGTCTCCAATATGGAGTAGAGCCTTTTTCGATTCCACTCAGGTGTATAGGCAATGCACTTGCACCACTATTTCGCCCATTATATAAGTCTTATTAAGGTCGCACACATCACCTGAATCTGAGCGTTGAAGATTTTTTATATAACATCATATTCTAATGTAGCCAGCAGATGTATCGTTTGATTTTCTGAATGAGCTCGCACCATCTATAGATGCAGCCAATCGGCTTGCAGCAATAAATCATGTGGTCACCTCGGTTCACAAACGGTGATTTGATTTCATATATGTTGGTTGGTTAGCTGTCATGTGACATATGATTCATGTTATGATTACCTGTCACAGCTTAAGAGGAAAGAACTGACGTTTTAACTCTAACTTGTTGAAGCCTGAAGCCTTGCTCAGACAAAGTTTGCTTAAATATATTCCCAAATTATTTGCGCCATTAAAGTGACAACCGATAATAATAATGCGGCGAGATCAATCAGTTGCAGTCGGTTTTTGTGGAACCTGTGCAGCTGGGTTGGAAGAGAGCACAACAATCAGCGAAATAATGACCATTATCAAATACAATTAGCAGATTAAAATGTCCAACTTTTGGATTTGGTTGTTGGTTGACCCAATCGCTGAAGCATTGATATCGGTTTGTCAGTTGGTGAGTCATGTGAAGTGGGCAGACCATACGAGGGGTAGATTAGTGGAAACTGGTTTGGACCAAGCCAAGCTATATTGACTTTTTTATGGGGAAGGGGGTGGTGGGGGGAGGGTTACAATAAAATTGAAAGATTTAACTTGTGAAGGTGGTGGGGTAGAACATAGATGAAGAAAGTGGCAGAGTATTCCTCTCTTGGGCTTGTATTGTCATCGTGTGCATAAAATGTATAGTTTCAGTGGGTAATTTAAAGTGTTCTACTGTTAAAACTAGATACACAATGAGGTTTATCAGCAAAGTGCCTCCGATTTACGTTGGGATGCATTCCTAAAAATCTGTTGATGTTTATAACCAAACGACGCTATTCGGATAGAAATTGTTCCCATAATACAGAGTGTTATAATGGGGGGATGCATTTGCATTGAAAATATTTCAGTCACCAAACTTAACTTAACCACACTTAAGTGCACTTCAAACCACAGGACGAAACACGTGAGATGGGAGATTTAAGCAACACGGCATCCACTGAGCCGCTTGCCATGTTGTTCGGTTCTCCAGTAGCGGGCGACTCGGAGTTGTCGCTTCCTAAACTGACAGACGGCACGGGCACTGTAATTTAAAAAATTTCCTAGGCGCACTGCAGTCAGAACTGTAATTTAAAATTCCAAACTATAATTATATTTTTTATAATGACAAATTAAATTGACTAGTTGTCCAATAATGTGTTAATGGAAGTTATAGTCGATACAATGCAAATAATTCGACGTACAATCTGAAACTTACTGTATGGTTCCCCAAGAAAATTTGCCTTTTTAACCTTGAACTATTGTAAATGTCTTGCATTTATTTCCATACAATAAAGGAGCCGTGCGTGTGTGCGTCCGTGCCTGCGTGCAAGTTCCACCCATTGGTTGGAACAGTTCGCTTGACTCCACCCACAATTTTCTATACGACGGTCCACCATATTTTCTATACTCCCGTAGTAGGTCTGAGGTTTCGTTGGCACTGTTTTGTAAGGCTCGCAATTTCTGACTCTCACGGCTTTATCCTAACGTCATTTCGAACATCTGATTTAATTTTTCATGCCGCTAAGATGGTTTAAACTTGTTGCAAAAAACGGGGAGAAAATCGGACAAATATCGATGTTTTACAAGGCAAAATGCGTTTTAATAGCCATTTCTGGTCAGGCACGATGTGGGGAGAAGAGAGAAGGGGGTGGGGTGGAGAAGAGGGGGGGGGGGGGGGATGATGCAATCACACGTGTAATGTGCTAGTGTGTATAAAAGAGGGGTCCTACGAGGTTGAGTGCAGGAGAGGAGGATGCATATGCAATGGGGGCAAATCTTGGACATGCTGGCATTAATTTTGGACCCCAAAGTAGTTTTTGGTGAAAGAGAATTTAAATGCAACTGCCAAACTACATGCAGTCCGTGGCCAAAAATATTGGCACTTTTTTTCAAATAACTCATTTTCTTTAAAAAAATAAGTGAAATTGACAAAGTATTTGGTCTCTCACAATCTTTATTTCACTGTTTAATATTACAACCTTTGTTTTTTGATTCAGAAACTTAATAATATATCTTTTCATCAGAAGATAAAATAAATGGAATTGACAAAATATTGACACCGCATGACTTAATATTTGGTAGCACCAACAGCCTTTGGACAAAATAACTGCAGTCAAGTGCTTTCCTATAGCCATGAATGAGCTTCCTCCACCTCTCTAGCTGGCAGTTTGGCCACTCCTTCTTGTGCAAACTGGCTCCAGTTTTCTCCCAGATTTTGAAGGGTGCCTTCTCCAACTGCTTTGTTTTCAGATCTCCGCCACAACTGTTCAAGGTGGGATTTAGATTTGACTCATTGCTGGCCTATTTCCAGAACAGTCCAACGTTTTGACTTGAAACGCATTCGTGGATGCTTTTGAAGTGTGTTTGGGGTCATTGTCCTGCTGCAAGACCCATGACTTTTCGACAGAGACCCGGCTTTTTTGACACTGGGTTTGAACATTGCGCGCCAAAATGTTGGTAACTTCCTGATTCATGATGCCATACACTATTCAAGGCACCCAGTGCGCAGAGGCAGCAGCAACCGCCAAAACATCACTGACCTCCTCCATGCTATAACTGTAGGAAGGTATTCTTTTCTTGAGGCTTTTCATTTTGTTTTCTGTAAACATAGAGATGATGTGCTTTACCAAACGCTCTAATTTGGTCTCATCTGTCCAAGGACATTATCCAGAAGGATTTTGGCTTATTCAGGTGTGTTTGGCCAAACGCAGTTCGAGCTTCTTTTATCTCTCTCTCTCCTCTCTCTCTCTCTCTCTCTCTCTCGTCTTCTCTCTGCTCTCTCTCTCTCTCTCTCTCTCTCTCTTTCTCTCTCTCTCGGGGTCCTCCTGGGTCTTCTACTGTAGAATCCCCTTTCATTGAGTTGGCGACCGGATGGTGCAAGTTGAAACTGTCGTACCTTGTGCTGAAGTTCAGCTTGAACCTTGTTTTGGCAGTTGATGCGAGGTGCTTTCCTCACACCATTAAACAATCTTGCTGCAATTTCGATGAAGTTTTCTCTTGCGGCCACGTCCACGGAGGTTGGCTTGCAGTGCCATGGGCCTAAACTTCTGATAACTATTGCGTACGTGCACAGGAACATCAAGGTCTCTGGAGAAATGGACTTGTAGCGCTTGAGATTGTCCATGTCTTGTGTGTGGTGTGTTATACGTACATAATACACATTGTTGGAAACAATGGTAGCTGCCTTGAAAACATTTGTCGAGGAGAGGCAAAGAGACAGGCAAACTCTTCGATGGGTTTCAGATTAATATTTCAGATTTTTCAGATTTCAGACTATATTTCAGATTTCAGACTAACCCTAACCTACAGCTTGGTTACAACCTTAGTGAGAATCGTGTATCTTGTCACCCTCACCAGATAGAACTACTTTTAAACAGCATAATCTCTTCCAGAATGACGGTGCAAAGAGAATGAAAATCCAATTTGTCCGAGAAGTGTAGACAACAGGCCTTCATGCCAGTGATACCGAGGTTCCAAAAGACTTGCTCATCTGCACAGTCGAAAGCATCACTGGTAGAGACATATATCATCAATCACAACAGGAATGGTGAACCGATTGGCACAAAGTTATTTTTCACTGATGACTCTATATTTGCCTCAACTTCATGCGGGTAGTCATAAGATGAGTTTGTGAAGTGATTTGCTAATTGCACAATTAGGCAAATGATCATTTTTTGAATGGAGCAGCATGATTGTAATGGGTGATGGCAGACTAGTTGGCAGAAGAACCTAAACTTATCATCTGAGGGCACTCCATGACTCATGTCATATACAGGAAATGAAATTACAGGGTTTGGCAGGAAAGCCTAGGCCCTAGAGGTATGCAAAACTAGCCTCTGAGTTGTCTCGCCTAGATTAACATCCTTACCCCAACTATAAACTCATCTGGTGTTTGCAGGCAAAGGTGAAGGGCATCAATGGTGTGTGCCAACTATAAGGATGGATGTTAACCCATCTGCTAGCATTCGTTTGTGGACGATAAAGATCCACAATTCCTCGTGAAGAGGAGGCCGATCTATTGTTAGCACCCTGGCCAAATTTAACTCTAACTCCAGGGGCATTGTCTCAGCAGCATACCAATATAGCATGCTTTGTTATTGGTGCAATGCCTGCCATGCGTTATAGGCTGGAAATTCACACAGAACTTTCGTTCCAGCAGAACCTCTCATATCCCTGAGTTTATGGTGATGGACACTGCTGTCCGGTAGCAAAAAGTGCGTGGCCCTTTGTTCACACACACTCTTTCACTACTTTGGGTTTAACAGAACATATGCTTACTTGGATGGCCGCAGCCCCAGTAGCAACCTATACGCCACTCCAGAAGGTCCAACTTGGTCTCAAGGATGGAATTCTTTTTGTTCTTGTTCCCAGAATTTTCCACAACCAATATGTAATTTTCCACCTCCCCAGTTTTGTGACTGTGACTGACATCATCAGAACACCCAGGGTAATGGTACATAAGTGAGTAGGAGCATTGGACATTCAGGTTTTCCTTCATTGCATGTGTTTGGCACAACTGCCCCAACAAATGAATGGCGGTTTTAATCTTTTAAATTTTTATTTGTGTGTGGCGAAAACTTACATTCCCATCAAATGATCTTTTATATGGAATAGCAGATAAATCCTTTATTTATAGTATACATTCGGCATGGAAGATCGTAACATAAAAAAAGTTAATTACACAACCTACAATATCAAACCTTCAAACTCATGGCAATACTTTGTACAGGAGGAAGTAGATGGGTAGGGATCCACATTTCTGCCATACTTGACCAGCACGGCGAGGTTGTGCACGATAAATAATATTGGCCCATTTTCTTAAGCCTTTCCCTCAGATCAGGTGAATGTGTGCCAATCATTAGTCATTGTATAAGTTCCAACACACGGATGGTTTGGCTGTTTTCTTGAACATTTTGCTTCGAAAGTCAATTGCAAATCTTCATCTACATCGTGACCACTTCCTTTTTGTTCTAATGTTACAGCGAGACATTGAAACCCTTTGTGTAATGGTGAGTATCATTTCAACCATGGAATATTTTAGAACGAACTTCATTGATCCAGATACAACATGTAAGGGCCTTTTGGGATTTTGGAATGACATCCACAAGAATGTGAAAAAAGATCGGGCCACCGAATACATCAGAATGTACGTTCACGCCAAGTTGCATACCTCACTTTCTATGTAATGTGTCATGGTCTACTTAAACAAGTGAAGTGCCAAAAGTATTTTTGTTTCAAAAAAATCTTGCCTGGAATTTCCCATAAACACACACAGACAGACGCCATAAATAGATGCAGACAGACCGGTGTGTGTGTGTGTAAATATGTACTGCGTTATTATTATTTTTCAATAAAACTTTTTCACAGCAGTTTCTGGCTGGAGATCATGAGCTGCGCTGTCAACAAGTGGTTTTTTGACACATTAGGTTTTGGGGTTCAACGGAAATGACATTATCAAAATAAGACAAACATCTTTTTATGGCCACAATTATTCCTATGTTCTGCCGGATTGGCCGGGGGCTCAAGTCTTTTCATGAACGCAGCTGGCGCAGGCCTGACGTTCGACAAAGGTTAGGGCAGGAATTTGATTTTTGGCACGGTGCAGCAATAGCTCGCTTACTCTTCGCGAAGGGCGCCATGAGATCTTTAAACATCCACCACTATTAATGCCAGCAGAAGACAAAAATGTGAGTGATATGAAAATACACGAAGTATTAAATGCTAAACCAACATAACAATGACATAAAATGATAACTGCAATATGAATTAAATTAAAAATCAGATCTAAACCAATGGACAATCTTGATGTTTCCCAATTACCACTGTCCTCTTTGCCATAATCGAAGTGGATACTCAAGCTCCTGTTTTAAGCAGCTCTTCTTACAGTCCTTTTTTGAAAACTCTACCAAGAAAATCCCAGTATCCTTTGGGAATCCCAATGTTTCAGTGGTGAAACAAACCTCTACATCCAATGTTTCAATCATAAAGTTCTATGTATGAACAACTGAGTGGGATTGAAGTCAGGGGAAGGGAGTTTTTAATCGTTTTAATCATGAAAAAGGTAGGTGGGGGGGGGGGTGAGAAAGCTTAACACAGGCTTAAAACACAGGCTTACAGGACAAACTTTGTTGGCTCAAAGATGATCAGCAGTCGGCCTCACATGTGTGGCTACAAACCCACATATTCCTCAAGCCAAGAGCCAGCCATGACAAATAGAGTGGTGATTTCCATGACATTTGACACCACTACTTACGTGGCATAAAAGGTCATATTTGCAGATGCAATAATTATATGGTACCCTAAAATTAACAGATGGGAAGGTTTAACATACTAGCAACTGGATGGTAAGGAGCAAGCAAGAGTATTCACAAATGACATGAGAGAATGAAAATAGATGATAGGTGTTATATTTCATGACATCATTCAAGTCAGGGCTGGCCTTAATTTCCTACCATGTTGTTCTCCAAAATCCTTCCTTGACAGGTGCAACAAGAAAATAAAAAACATGATTGAAGTCCTTTGCAGACAAAGACTTTGTCCAAAGTTGTGACTGTATGGAGCAACGGACTCTCAGCCGTGTATCCAGGGACCGCTACACAACAGGTTTTGGGATGCCAAGTTTTATACTGGCTGCTCTTGCAATTCTTCCTGCTGCAATCCAAGATTGATGCTGAACCTGGGGAGTATACCACGGCGATCCACCACCCTTCCTGAATTGATGTGGGTTTCCAAACAGAAAAGGAGCTCATCAATTATTGTTGAAATGCAAACAATTTTATTTGCTTTGTGGCAGGTTTCCGTCCAATTCATTTTGTTAATTTTGTATGTTGTATACCTTCCTTAAACCTCGACATAAATCTTTCATTCCTTTTATTCTTTCAATATAAATGACGGACGTAAAGCTTCCTGGTCCTGTTTGAGTCACTTTTCTTATTCTGGATTTTAGGAATGAATGTGGATGAGGGAAACTGAGTTACAGTACATACATTACTGACCCGATAATAATAATAATACGAGTTCTGACAAGGAACTTCAACACAGGAGAGGCCATGAATGCTTATCAGCCGCACACTATGGTTTGTTTGTTGTTGTTCTGTCCTCTTTAAGCGTCAAACAAGGAGGCAGCATGTACCGTTTTTAAAGTCTTTGTATGATTCAACCGGGATTGGATCGAACCACTGATACCCCCATTGTCAGAGTGGGATGTTCTCGCATACGCTGCAACGTCAGGCTAGATACAGTTGGAAACGTAATGTTTTTACTTTGCCAATTGCCAGGAAACTCCGCGGTTATTTAGTGAATTCAATGTTCTGGATGCACTGCAAGCTCAGAGAATGTGAAAGAAAGCAGTAAAAGAAGAATGTTATTGTAGCTCAGTAACTTTTTAACTCGCCAAGACCTCCAAGATCTTGATATATTATTTCAGCAGGAGATATGGGGATGAAAATGTCTCCGCATCCCCAGGCTAATTTGGTTGCAAATTGGTGTCTCTCGAAGGTAATGACTTGTGATGGGATGCTGAGTGGGATAGCCGAATGAAGCTTTGTAGCAGGTAGACGTTCTGCACTCAAGGCACAAGTGCAAGTAATCCCTAATCTGCCCATCTAACAGTTTAAAAACAATTTACTAGCGGCGATGGAGCCCAGGCTCCTGAAGACCACACAAAGTGTCATTAAAAAAGAGTGGATTTATTCATAGTGAGAAAGGGGTCAGGTCAGCCGATATTATCTGTGACTTGCTACAGGTACCATGTAAACCTGTTACTAACGCTGTTTTCTTGGTCGGGTTGTTGGCGACTAAACGTCCTCCCCACCAGATTTCCTGGGTGAGGAGGGTGCATGATATGGACACCAGTAGGATTAACAAACAAACCTGTCAAAGGGAAGAGGAACTCCTTGTGAGCCAAGGGCCATCCATATCTAGTGCCCAACTGTGTCTTCGGACTGTCCTTCTCACTGCAGTTGGGATTAAATTTTTTGATGAGGATGGTGGGTAGGATTTGGCATTCCGGCCACCATAAACTTTCATCTGCAAAACCAAGAAAAACGGCAAAGAAAATGAACGAACCCAGCTCCGTGGGAGTACTTCCTGGTGCAGCTTCCCCCCAGGGCAGTTCACGCGGTAACGGGATTGGAGAAAAGCCTTCGGCGCCCCCACTCTTTGATGGGAGGAAAAACCACGGGTAACCTTTCCAGGGTCAGATTGGTGTACTGTGTGTCAGGGTGGTGTGAGGTGTCGTCCACGAAATGGCGGTCTCCTTGGTTAACCTAACGGCGGTCCCTTCGTTGGGTGCCCTGGAATGTCTATCCTGAGAGAGGATGATCACTGTCTCTGTTATATCTGAGCTCAAAGTATTTGAACATCGGTATTGCAGCACTCTCTGAGGGTTCAGGAGACGCAGAGGTGGCGAGATCAACGGCAGGTGGTTACACATGGTAATTAGGGTTTCTGGGTGTAACATGGTGGGTTCACCTACTATTGTTCTGGTCGCTCTGATGGTTACCATGGCCCAAGGAGTTGCTGGTAGCTGTGTCCAATAAGCGACCTCCAATGATAATTGAGGTAACACCAGTCAACGCCAATATATTATGAGACAATGGATTCGTCCCTCACTTGGGTGTCGTTTCCCTGGTTTCTCTGGATATGCTTTGACTGAGGTGAGTGATCTCACGCATGAAGGAACGCCTTCTATACACGCTTGAGTCTGTGGTTTAATCAGTGCCCCAGGCGAGATCACTCTTTCTCGCCTTGGGGGATTTCAATGCATCGACTGCAACTGATAGGGATGGTTATGAAATCATGTGTGGTCCCCAGGGTCCTGAACTATGAACGCAGAATAGCCCGAAGTTCTTGACTTTGCAAGAAGTTATGGAATTAGGGATGGCTGGTTCATGGTTTCAGCGCCTTCAGGCTCATCGCACAGACTTGGTATCTAACACTGGTGTGTGTGGCCAACAGAAGATTGACAATGTTGCTTGTTGATGTCACTGGAGGGATGATCAAGAACTGCAGGGTCTAACCGAGTGCTCAGTTCCTCAATACCCACCACAGGCTTGTGGTACAACTCTTGAAGTTGCAGCTTAAATGCAGGAGAATGGTACCATCCCAGCCAGGGCTGGTGATGGCGAGCTCAAGGATGAGAGGGTAGCTTGAGGAGTTTGTGAACAGGCTGAGTGGGATTTGGGGGGTCTGGGTGCTTTGTGGAATCCTGAAAAGTGTGGGAGCGCCTTCAAGACCAATCATCCTTGATGTTGCCGGTGGATATCTGGAACTCACCAGAGGGTGAAGACGAAATTTTGGTCTCAAGGGACATGGACACCAATGACTGAGTCGTGGGGCCCAGGCTTAATGGCAGAGTGAGCTGTTCAGTGGAGTTGAGGCATAAACGGTGTGCGCTGAGGTGGACAAAGGAGCCGATGTGCGAGGAATCTGTGAGGGGGTAGAGCATCACCTGTGATAAAGTGATTATCGTTCCTGCTTACATGGGGAATTTGCGCATTGCGTTCCTCCAAGCCCTTCTCATTGGTGTACTGCAGTTTGAGCGGAGGGTGGGTGGGCTCTTGACAGAGGAGTCAAAGTGAAGGCCTGATGAGTCAGGTTTACATTTGAGCGTGGCTAGGACGTACCAGGGTAAGGCTAGGCTCGACGTGGCTTGGATCAGCTGTTACCAGGCTTGATCCACCTGCTGTTGAGTTGGATGCCAAGCGGTGTTTACTAAATCCCTCTTGCTGACCCTCAATCACACTGGAATCCACCTTTCGTTTGTTGGAAACAGGCTGCGGTGAACCGGTTGAACTGGGGTAGAAGCTCCTGGGTCTGTGGCATCCATAACTGAACTTCTCAAAGGCACTGGTGGAAATGCTGTACTCATGTTGTTGCCAATGCAGTGGTCCAGGGCCTTGTTGTCCCTCTCTGGAAAGGGAAGGGTGAATCGCAGGCTGCGCAACTCCCTGAAGGGGTGACGCCTGCTCTCAGGCTGGTCAACGTGTCTTTTGCTCGGATATTATTGATCGGGTTCACCACCTTCTGCTGAGCAAGCAGCGTCTAGAGCAGTCCAGGCTTTAACACCAAAAGAGGTCAATGATTGACCGTAATCCTTGCCCTTCGGGTCTCACCAAACGCAGACGAGCGTTTTCGGCAGGGGCTGCTTTGCAGCCCTATGTTGATCTCTGCCAAGCCGTTTGATTCAAAGTGAATTGGGATGCGCCTCTGGAGGATTCCTTAGCTTCGTGGGGTAACCACAACCTGATCAATCTGGTGTCTGAACTGTAATCTGGTACTGTGTCAAGTGCTGTGAGAATGTGGTGGATACCATCCTTCGACTTAATTCCAGTTTTACTACTGAGTTTCGTGAGAGTGTGTGGTTGGCTCCACATTTTTCAGCGCTTGTTATGGACTGGGATTACACTGGGGAGGATTGTTGGAGAGATGCAAGCTGCGTGGATCATTTGAGAGTGTCAAGATCTCTGACGTTGATTTCACAGAAGAAATGCAGTCATCTTTGCGGAGACTCTGGATATCTTTTGGGGCCCTCCAGGTGCTGATTGAGAGTCAGAGCCGCTGGATTACGGGTTTCCTGGTTCAAAACTAAGATCAAGAGCTTTCTTGACATCTTGGAATGCTGCAATCTTTGACTGTACCTGTTTGTGGTGAGGATGTTGAGGTCATGGAGAGGTTCACTCACCTTGGCAAGGATATTCATGTCTCTCTGGCGATGAGTCCCAGAGGTCAACAGACGTCGGGTCGAGCCTGGGGAGTCATGATTCACTGGATCATGGGGTGTGGCGCTGCCTGTAAACCTATGCGGGAGGAACGAAAGTCCGAATCTTCAGGTCCTTGGTTGCTTTCCAGTCTTGCTTCTCGGAATGTGAGATTTTGACTCTGACCAGGGACTAAGATGGAGACTTATTCCTTTGGTGCCAGGTCCTCTTCGGAGAATCTTGGCTATCGCTGGTCGGACTTTTGTGTCTAACGAGCGGGACTTTGCTGAGAGAGACTTAAATGAGTTTGTTACCTGCATAGTCTTCCTGCAGTTTTCCTTACCTGCATGAAATACGATAAAAAAACGGCATTTTAAAAAAGATTATAACATTCGGAATTTCTCTATTTGAAGATAATATTATTATGAAGTGTTATTTTTAAGCGTTCCCATTTTTCAACGCTTTGTCAAACGTCGTACAGTCCGTAAGTCGGGCCAGGCGAAGTAGTTCAATAGCAGTGTCTTTCAACGGACTTATTACATATTAACGCATGCTTCAAGTTCTATGAATGCCAAATTGCTCTTTGCATGCACTCCGATTTTCATAGCAAACGCGTCAAAATACGTCCTGCTTGCAGCATAGACCAAAGGGGATTTCACAGCAAAAATACGGTTCCATCTTCAAACATTACAATTTACACCATTACACGCACATAGTGCGGTACATGGCAAAGCTGCCTTTATACATTTGCAATGGCTA
>CM068956.1:175763787-175784749 GCA_035128595.1 Eptatretus atami
GTAGAAAAGGGTGTGTTAAGCCATTGCAAATGTATAAGGGCAGCTTTGCCATGTTACCGCACTATGTGCGTGTAATGGTGTAATTGGTAATGTTTGAAGATTGGAACCGTATTTTTGCTGTGAAATCCCCCCTTTGGTCTATGCTGCACAAGCAGGACGTATTTTGGAACGGCGTTTGCGTAGAAAATCGGAGTGCATGCAAAGAGGCAATTGGCATTCATCGAAGCTTGAAGATGCGTTAATATGTAATACTTCCTGTAATAAAGGAAATTGTTTCATATTATTGGTTTCTGTTAAGCCCTATGTCAAAGATCTGAGTGCCCAGCGATTACCGGCTACTATCATATGGTTTTGCTCTGTCACAGGATCCCGGACCCAGCACCCTGACACAGGGTTAGCCAATTTGAATTCAGTTTATTGTATTTTATATTGTATTTGATTTACTTTGTTGCTTTTTTTGGTAAGTAATAGTTCATAAATAATTCAAACGTGTACATTGAAATAGCCTAAAAATTGGCCTGGCTATATTTTTTCCATTCACGGGTTATTCTGTTATTAGCCCCCAGCCGATGTGGATAATTAATTATATGTTATAATTGCTGTAATTATGTGTTTCCAAATTGTCTTGGCGTAGATAAAAAGATACCGTCTGCTCTAGCTCAAGTTGTCTTATGATTGATATCTGCGCCGTACAGTTTTTTCAAAAATACGATTACTCTCTATAAATCATAACTTATTATTTAATAATAACAATAACAAAGATAAAGAAATAACAACAAATATGATGATGATATATGACGATATATATGAAGCTTGTTTCATTGTTTTATTTCGTATTTGTAGCCAGATAAATTCACTTAAAAACGATTTTTTAATATAATTAAAGAGTAAACCTCTGTATAACCTGTCGGGCCATATTGGAAAATGGCCACCCAATCACGGGAGGTAACTTTGGAGGTTGCTGCCATATCTGAAAATGTTGCTGTGGATAGGTATCTACGCATGTGCGCAAATTTCATTGCTGTACTTGGCGAAGCCTAATTCCTTCAAATATTTGCATATTACTCCTTGACTAAAGGGGGAGAGGAGTGGGGGGGGGGGGTATCTGTGGAGGGTGTGTTAACCATTGCTGTGTCGCGCGGAATTATAGCAGATTAAATTTAAAAATGCATTAGTTGGGGGAGTGGGGGGGTGGTTAAGTTTCCGCTCTTCTCTTTTTGAGGAGTATAATACTTCATGGATGCCCAAAGGATTTTTTTTGTCAATGGAAGGTCTAAATGTCCGAATAATACAAAGATTTTTTCCAGGGTGAATGAATGGGAGATTCATATTCTTCAATTCCTTCACATTAATGTCCTGTTGAAGCCATGTCAATGATAATTGTTACCAAATTCGCGCCCTCGCGCGCATGCCGATCGGCCGCAAGTACCTCTAACGCAACCGCGTCGCCACACCGGACGGACAACTTTCAGTCATGACTTTCCGAGCTAACAGCTGGAACGCTGTCCGCGGGTGGGTCTCAACCCCACCACGGCGTGCCAATTTGTCTTACCCGCGCAGATAGGGGTCCACTCGCCGAATTTAGATATACCTAAGTACCTGCGCGGGAGCCGACCGGAGCAACCTACCTTGACGCAGGTCGGCTTGGGGACACGAACCGCTTAAGCGGTCGTTCCGTTCTGCAAGTGATAACCGAGCGGGTAAATTATCGCGACGCTCGCCGGATGCCGATTCTATTTAAACGGGTGTTTGAAACCCACTATTTATTCCCGCGATGCATGATGGCATTTTCAATAGGGGAAAGAGGAGCAACGAACGGGATACATTCAAACCAAGCACATTTATTTAGACAACACATATGGCAGGCAAATAGGGACAAAAGCAAAACACGCCATGCAGTTTCATTTTATGAAGATTTGCGGGACGTACTTTGCATGCAACACTTATACAGCCAACACAATGCAAAGGAAAGAGCTAATACGTCTATCTATTGTACATGTCACTTATACAGTTTTACTTGAAGACGGCACCACGACAACATTCATTCAAAAGCCCAAAGAAAAGGACCCCCTCACAGACAAGGAGGTCAGGCTGACACTTTGCGTCTTTATGACGTGGGAGCTGGAAAGACGCGAACGGGTCCCGGCGAGACGTAACAGGTTACCTGCACCGCTCGAGGTGCCTCGGTGGTCGGCGAGCTCTCTCCGGCACTCTCCTCCTGACTGCGTGGCAGAGCCTGGTCGCTCCAAACAACCCTTATCGCGACCTTTGCCGCCCAGAGGGAAAGGCAGCACCTCTACGTGTCCACCCAAGAAGGCGAAACACCTAAAGCCAGAGCTTGGACCGCATCCAGCGACGGACCCACCACGCGGACCGCCGAACACCGACTCAAAAGACAAAGGACCAGACCAAGTTCCAGCTCGAGAAACCAACAGCAAGACAGACAAAGGACCACCCCGAAGACCAAAGCCACGAGCTACGCGTTGCTGTCCGCCTTAATATTCCCCTGGGGCTCAGCATTCGCCCTCCCGCGTTTTCGGCGTCCACTCCCTTCGAGCCTTTTCGAGAAGTTCTCGAAAGGGGCGTTCTCAGCTCCTAGCGCTCATTCCTCGTATCCACCAATGCGCGAGCGACGCAGCCTCGCGCCTTCCACTCACAACGCAAACGCGGAGTAAAAAAAGGCAGGAAATCCCGCGCACCATGGAGGTTTTGCTTTCTCGTCTTTTTTACTCGCGTTTCGGACGGTTTTCGATGCGGAAAGGGTTGTAGTGGTGGTTTGTGAGGATGGTGTTTTGATAGCTGGCGTAGCGGGCGAAGATGTTAGATGGTGGCGTACTTGTTGTGGGATTGTAGCCGTGGTTGGCGTTGTGGCGTGGTTGGGTGTGGTTGTTGTTTGGGCATTGTGGTTGTTTTGGGGGGCGAAGTTGGTTTGCTGTCATGGTGGTCGTGATATGGTCGGTCCAAAATAAGCGATAGCAAACAGAAAAACCTACCTCAAAGGGTCAACAGGCCTGGTGAACACGAAGAATTCCCTCTAAAACAACGGTGGGAAACCTATCTTGAACACTCACTTACCGGGTTTAAACTGATCTTAAGGAACCTTTATGGTGTTCTGCCGAATTTCCACAGCCGTAACATGTGTTGTCTTTATCATGCTGAGACCAGCTTCAATGTTTAAAGGAAACCCTGCAGAGATACTAAATTGGTGTCATTTATTCCTCTTACTTGTGTGTAGACAACACGTTTTTACCCCTAATTTGGAACCTCATGATGGTTTAATGTTTAAAGTTGCACGATTCTATATCTTTTCAACTATCAACAAACACATACTGGTTTAAAGGATGTTAGAATCTGAAATACTGCACTGCTTTCGCAATTTTAAACATGTCCAAAAGAATAAATAAATCACCCGCCCCCAAAAAAACCATCTCCCACCAACTGTTCACCTAACCCCATTAATTGAGCAGCATGTTCTGGAAACCATGACATTTTTTTTTGGGGGGGGGGGGTGCCATGACATACGGCGCTCCTAGCCATGCCCTCATATCACCTGCCAGCCGCGACTCTGTCAGTCATGAGGCATCTCATCCTTACCCCCCTGATATTTTCCGGTTTTTGTCTTCGCTGGCTTGGTTATTTTCTCATTTTGTTTTCTTCATAATCGGCAGACCTGCCCTTCTGTGTGTTCAAGTCTCGCAGTCATAGTTTAGGTTATGTCACCGTTAAAGTAACGTGTTCTTTGTTTGTTCATTTCATTGAGGCCTGTTGGGATTAGGCTCATGTCTCTGCAATATAGCAAATTATTAAATAGCGATTGTGGTTAATTGTTTGTGATGTTTAAAAAAAACAAAACATTTTTTTTTTTTTAAATATATGAGGCCCCGCGAGGAGGAGTGATGTAAGCGACATTTTTTTATGGATATGATGATGAATAGGCTCGATGATGGGGAAGGGTTAAATATAGTGCTTATGGCATTAATCCAACCGGCGATGTGTCCTTACATCACTCCCTCCTCGCGGGCCTCATATATTGGTGTATGTATATATATATATATATATATATAATATATATATATATTATTATATATATATATATACATATTATGAGGCCCCGCGAGGATGAGTGATGTAAGTGACATTTTTTAATGATATGAATGATTGATAGGCTCGGATGAATAGGGTAGGGTTGAAATAGTGCGATATGGCATTAACTCCAAAATGGCGATGTGTCCCTTACATCACTCTCCTCGTGGCGGCGTCATATATATATAATATTCAATATATATATATATATATATTATATATATATTATATATATATACATACATATACAGTATAGTAATTGTTGATTGTTCACAGCAAGGGAATGTCTTCTTACTCTGACATGAAACGTTCGCATCAGGAGCCATTGGGGAAAGTCTGCTAACTGGGATTGTTTTCCACAACGGTTCAATTCGGCGATCAACGCAGACGACTGTTCTGGAGCTAGTATCTGGGAGCTAACAGAGATTTGTATAACATCTCGAGTACAAAAGGTTTGACGAGCTAAACTGCTTCAGATGGTGGGATGGGGACCTCTGAATGACCATTCTTAAGTTTTCCAATTGGTGCATTAAGTAGGGGGTGCTGCTTGAAGTACCCCCCAAAGTCAGTTTAAATTAACTTTTTGAGTACATGATCAAAACTGGTGCAACAGTTTCTTTTGCACTGTAATTACAGATTGTGCCATTTTCTTAAGTGACGATTTGGTGCAAAACGCATTTAAGCAAACAGCCTCAAGCAGTTGCGTACTTTCACGATTTAAATCACATTTTGAATACATTAATGAAAACTTTGTGGAAATATTCTTCGACTTCCCTGGAATGAAGAATCAGGAGTTCTAAGTGACCCTTTTGGTGCAAAACCCATTAAGAATGGGGTCAGCAGGCAAATACTGCTTTCCAGGAAATTAAGTCAATGGAGAGCAGGTCTGGTGAAACAAAGATCATTTCACATATCGCATATTTATACTTGTTCCTTGTAATTAAACCAGTAGGAATGTGTAAAGATCTTATCAGATATCAAATTTTTGATTACATTCTGTAAATTTAAAAGAAAAATTATGGTAAATTATGGTTGAAATCCTAATTTATGTTCTCTGGTAACATGATAAGAACATGTATCTTTAAGACATGAAGATTTGAAACATATAGAATGCCTTTAAATTTGAACTGATGGAATAGAAGACAAAAGAACTTATCAATTTAACTTTTCTTATCAACTACGTCTATTTTCGATGATGAAATCAAAGTGTGACAATGTAGATCTGGCATCGATAGCATAAAAGGAGCATCAGTGATCAGTAAAAGTAATTGACCTGGCAATTTTCCAACACATTCAGTGCATATGGAACAAGCATCAATGAATCATGAAAATTACAACAGTTTTTTCTAGTCTAAATGTTTCATGCTTTTGGAAGAGGGCATCCACTAAGTAGCTTTATTGTGGTAAAAACATTTTATTTAATTATATGGTTAGGTTTTAAGGAACCGGTATGCATACAAACATCAGTTTGTCCGAAGTTAGTTTATTCATTAAGTATATGTGTCGATAGAATGCCCACCCTGTGTGTAGTGGGAAGACACTGGGGTCGTTGCGATGTTTTTTAGTTGATTACTAAATCATTATATCCATCCACAGACGACCCGGTAACCCTCTGCCTGCTCGCACCTTCATCTCGCTCGCTACTCTCCGCAGTGGCTGAACAAGCCGCATGTTCACTACTCGCCTACCGCGATCACTTTCGCGGGGCAGAAATCTTTGTGTCGTACCTTTTTTTGGCGAGTTCCGGACACGCGGAGTGGCGGGCTTCCGTATGGCTGAAACGCCCGCCCAGCAGGGCGGCCCCATGGAAGCACCGCGTCGCAATCAAGGGCGAACCAGTGACGTCGGCTTTTACCAATGGGCCCCTCCCCACTGAGGAAGATCTATAAATTACGATCACCATTCGTTCAGAGTGGTCTGGTGAGCTGGAAAGTGATCCTCTTGAGGGTGAGCTGGAAAGTGAGGTCGTCTTGGAGTGAGCTGGAAAAGTGAGTCATCTGAGCGGAGCGTTGAGTGAGACAGTTCGTCGCTGATAAGCGAAAGAAAGGAGGAAGGTCGTTGAGTGGTTGCGCTCTTTGGGGTCGTTAGTTTCAAGTGTGAGAGAGCTGGGAAAGACCTCGACCCGACCTTGACGCGGGTCTCTTCGTAGGCTGCCTGTCTGCAGCCTGATCCGCGGCTCGGAACTCCGCTCTACTCGACCCGGGCTCCTTCGCGACACGGTCTCCACGCGTGCGGACGTGGACCGAGCCGCACGACCATTGACAGGTGCCGCACCACCAGAGCATCCATTCCCTCCAACGTTCAGGTACCCGAAAGAAAGCAATCTCGCTCACTCCCTCTCTGGCTGCAAAAGGTCCTTGCCATACATCCTGGGTGTATTTTCGTCTGAGTGTGTGGCGCCGGTCTTTAAAGTAGAAATTGCATAAAGTGTTTTTATTTGATTCATTGTAAATCTTGCCTGTTTTATTCTCATGACAAGTCTGCCTGTGTCTCCTTTGTAAGTTGCTGTAAATTGTTGCACACATCTTTTCTTTCATCTTCCCCTGCATAACATCCCAATAAACCTGTTCCTGTACCATAGTCAATTTTCCTCGCTTAGTGTAAATAAATTGATTGTAGAATGTTCCCAGTTGTTTCGTCTTTTCTTCATTGGTCCAGCAATGGTTTCGATTGAGTTTAGCCGGGTCTTTATCCCTGATAATTCCTGTTCATTCAGCCGGTACGTCTTTTGGTAGTTCGCTCGGCTGCACGCCGATCCCGACAGGTGGTTGGTAGAGTTGGTAGAGTGATCGGTTCCGGGAAGGCGACGCGAGGGCGTGGTTCCGGTAGAACAACAACCCGCGTGGTTAATTAGGTAAATTGGTTCTAAGACAAAAGACACTACACTACCGCGGTGGACGGGTATTGGCATCCACGGTGGTTAAGCGACCCACCGCGTCACAGAAATTATCCGTTGAGCAACGCCTCACAATTCCGGGAGTCTGGTGGGAGCGACGTAACTTCCCCCACTCGTGGTCGTTTCTCCCCACCGGTCCCCCAGCCGAACATATGTTTTCAACAGGACACTAACATGCCTCTGTTCAAGTGGTTATGCTCGTTGGAAACGAAACTTTTGTCACATGTGTCAACTATGACTACCTTTGATCTCATATTCATGTCATGCTAAATTTTAAAATGATATCAATCTATCGCTAAAAACTTACAAGACAAAACAATCAAAATTTCTGCTGATGAGTCACACACATAGTTAGGCAAAAGTTCTATTCCTATACTGTGAATATATCTATAATCATGAGTTCACTAGTAATTTATTAGTATTGGTATAATTATGGTTTCCAGCCTGCCGTCTGTTCCAAATTCGAGTCATCCTCGTCACGAACTGTCATCTTCATCTGAAGATGCAATTACCATTTCATCCTCCTCTCTTCCTTGGGGGGGGTCCATTGCTTCTAATTCTTCCTGTCTCTGGATAAGGCTTTTGGGAAGTTGCTCCTCCCTTCGACCAAACCGGTTTGTAATGGTCATCAACTACTGCCAGCCATTTCTTAGTGGGATGCTGCTCGAGAATGGTTTTGATCTGCTCTTTGCCTAATATTGGCAAAAAGGAAGCATTGCTTAATGTGAGTATCGAGCTCATCTTCGAAGGTGGTAGTCCACTTGCATCCATGCCCCTCAAATTGGCTAGTAGGCTTTTTTTTTCCATTTCCCTTGTCCGTTGTCTTCCTGAACTTCTCGTAACGACACTCATTCAGGCTGGTGTTTTGCACTGATCCTCAGTTCATAACAATTGTGGCTTCTTAAAATTGGTTTTGCACCACAAAGGGTCACTTAAGAACTACTGATCTTTATTCAGGAAGGTCTAAGAATATTTCCACAAAGTTTCAATTAATGTACTAAAATGTAATTTAAATGTGAAAGTAGCGCCTCCTTGAGGCTGTTCTTTCAATGCGTTTTGCAACCAAATTTTGTCAGCTTAAGAATGGCACATGTTGTTCATCACAGTGCCAAAATGAAACTTTTGCACCATTTCGATCGATGTACTGCAAAAATGTAAATTTAAACTGACTTAGGGTGTACTTCAAGCCGCTCCCCTACTTAATGGCACACAATTGGAAAACTTAAGAATGGTCATATCGGAGGTCCCATCCCACCATCTGCATGAGTTTTAGCTCCAAACCATTGTTTTTTTTTTTTTTGTTTTTTTATTTTTTTTTTTTTTTTTTTTTTTTTTTTTTTTCTTTTGTATCGAGATTGTAATAGAAATCTCTGTTTTAGCTCCAGATTACAGGCACCATGTGTAAGGATGCTGTAGCGACCGGCCATCTTATGCCGCTCATAATAGCGACTGGTACATTAAATTAAATAAAACTTTGAAATAAAGTCAGATCGGGGAGCATTGAAGATCATGCAGTTTTGGGAAGTAAAAGGTTTGGTGGTGGGACTAGGAATGGAGAAAAACCATGAACTGGGTGGTGGTGGTTAAGAAGAGTAATTGAGAATAGAGATGAAATGGGATTGGGAGGGGAGGGAAGACAGTGGGAGTTTCTGCTTTCGAGGCACAGACAAGAGTTCAGAATTGTATGTGCGAGGGATAGTGAAAAGACTGATTGGCGCATTTGAGGGATTGGGAAGGAAGAGCAGGGAAAGATTTTTATGATCAAAGAACGTTGGCAGACTTGAAGGATTTTTTTGCCAATGTGAAATGAGTATTTTGAAATGTTGCGGTCATGTATCTCGATAAACGTCCTTTGCTTACTTGGATAAACCTTTTTTTTCCAACAATTATTATATCTCTCATGTTACAGAACAAAAGGTCCAGAATATGGCAATTTTGGGAAATTAAATATAACAGATTTTGATGACAGTCACATTACAGCAATGTGTATCTTCTGTACATCTCAGCTGCCACATACATCGTCAATGCTACGCAGATGGTGACAGCCAACATGGGAGTCACACCTTTATAAGCATGCTGAAACGGTCTACATAGAAAGTGTATTTTATTTCATGAATGAAAGTGGTATTTTCACAGTTAATGTCTTCTTTTTGAATGTATGGTGCAGGACTGTGGGTTTAGTGAACAAATGCGGGATCTCTGGTGTGTCGCACCAACGGATTGGCAGACAGTTGAAGAATACAATGTGGATTGACGTGAACGCTCATGGCATGATACGAGTCACTCTTGCTTTTCTTTCCCCTTGTAAAATGGAAAACCCACGGCCGCATAATTAACATGTCAGCATATGTGGTCGCATGCCCTCTCTGGCCGGCAGTTACTGTGTCTCCAATATGGAGTAGAGCCTTTTTCGATTCCACTCAGGTGTATAGGCAATGCACTTGCACCACTATTTCGCCCATTATATAAGTCTTATTAAGGTCGCACACATCACCTGAATCTGAGCGTTGAAGATTTTTTATATAACATCATATTCTAATGTAGCCAGCAGATGTATCGTTTGATTTTCTGAATGAGCTCGCACCATCTATAGATGCAGCCAATCGGCTTGCAGCAATAAATCATGTGGTCACCTCGGTTCACAAACGGTGATTTGATTTCATATATGTTGGTTGGTTAGCTGTCATGTGACATATGATTCATGTTATGATTACCTGTCACAGCTTAAGAGGAAAGAACTGACGTTTTAACTCTAACTTGTTGAAGCCTGAAGCCTTGCTCAGACAAAGTTTGCTTAAATATATTCCCAAATTATTTGCGCCATTAAAGTGACAACCGATAATAATAATGCGGCGAGATCAATCAGTTGCAGTCGGTTTTTGTGGAACCTGTGCAGCTGGGTTGGAAGAGAGCACAACAATCAGCGAAATAATGACCATTATCAAATACAATTAGCAGATTAAAATGTCCAACTTTTGGATTTGGTTGTTGGTTGACCCAATCGCTGAAGCATTGATATCGGTTTGTCAGTTGGTGAGTCATGTGAAGTGGGCAGACCATACGAGGGGTAGATTAGTGGAAACTGGTTTGGACCAAGCCAAGCTATATTGACTTTTTTATGGGGAAGGGGGTGGTGGGGGGAGGGTTACAATAAAATTGAAAGATTTAACTTGTGAAGGTGGTGGGGTAGAACATAGATGAAGAAAGTGGCAGAGTATTCCTCTCTTGGGCTTGTATTGTCATCGTGTGCATAAAATGTATAGTTTCAGTGGGTAATTTAAAGTGTTCTACTGTTAAAACTAGATACACAATGAGGTTTATCAGCAAAGTGCCTCCGATTTACGTTGGGATGCATTCCTAAAAATCTGTTGATGTTTATAACCAAACGACGCTATTCGGATAGAAATTGTTCCCATAATACAGAGTGTTATAATGGGGGGATGCATTTGCATTGAAAATATTTCAGTCACCAAACTTAACTTAACCACACTTAAGTGCACTTCAAACCACAGGACGAAACACGTGAGATGGGAGATTTAAGCAACACGGCATCCACTGAGCCGCTTGCCATGTTGTTCGGTTCTCCAGTAGCGGGCGACTCGGAGTTGTCGCTTCCTAAACTGACAGACGGCACGGGCACTGTAATTTAAAAAATTTCCTAGGCGCACTGCAGTCAGAACTGTAATTTAAAATTCCAAACTATAATTATATTTTTTATAATGACAAATTAAATTGACTAGTTGTCCAATAATGTGTTAATGGAAGTTATAGTCGATACAATGCAAATAATTCGACGTACAATCTGAAACTTACTGTATGGTTCCCCAAGAAAATTTGCCTTTTTAACCTTGAACTATTGTAAATGTCTTGCATTTATTTCCATACAATAAAGGAGCCGTGCGTGTGTGCGTCCGTGCCTGCGTGCAAGTTCCACCCATTGGTTGGAACAGTTCGCTTGACTCCACCCACAATTTTCTATACGACGGTCCACCATATTTTCTATACTCCCGTAGTAGGTCTGAGGTTTCGTTGGCACTGTTTTGTAAGGCTCGCAATTTCTGACTCTCACGGCTTTATCCTAACGTCATTTCGAACATCTGATTTAATTTTTCATGCCGCTAAGATGGTTTAAACTTGTTGCAAAAAACGGGGAGAAAATCGGACAAATATCGATGTTTTACAAGGCAAAATGCGTTTTAATAGCCATTTCTGGTCAGGCACGATGTGGGGAGAAGAGAGAAGGGGGTGGGGTGGAGAAGAGGGGGGGGGGGGGGGATGATGCAATCACACGTGTAATGTGCTAGTGTGTATAAAAGAGGGGTCCTACGAGGTTGAGTGCAGGAGAGGAGGATGCATATGCAATGGGGGCAAATCTTGGACATGCTGGCATTAATTTTGGACCCCAAAGTAGTTTTTGGTGAAAGAGAATTTAAATGCAACTGCCAAACTACATGCAGTCCGTGGCCAAAAATATTGGCACTTTTTTTCAAATAACTCATTTTCTTTAAAAAAATAAGTGAAATTGACAAAGTATTTGGTCTCTCACAATCTTTATTTCACTGTTTAATATTACAACCTTTGTTTTTTGATTCAGAAACTTAATAATATATCTTTTCATCAGAAGATAAAATAAATGGAATTGACAAAATATTGACACCGCATGACTTAATATTTGGTAGCACCAACAGCCTTTGGACAAAATAACTGCAGTCAAGTGCTTTCCTATAGCCATGAATGAGCTTCCTCCACCTCTCTAGCTGGCAGTTTGGCCACTCCTTCTTGTGCAAACTGGCTCCAGTTTTCTCCCAGATTTTGAAGGGTGCCTTCTCCAACTGCTTTGTTTTCAGATCTCCGCCACAACTGTTCAAGGTGGGATTTAGATTTGACTCATTGCTGGCCTATTTCCAGAACAGTCCAACGTTTTGACTTGAAACGCATTCGTGGATGCTTTTGAAGTGTGTTTGGGGTCATTGTCCTGCTGCAAGACCCATGACTTTTCGACAGAGACCCGGCTTTTTTGACACTGGGTTTGAACATTGCGCGCCAAAATGTTGGTAACTTCCTGATTCATGATGCCATACACTATTCAAGGCACCCAGTGCGCAGAGGCAGCAGCAACCGCCAAAACATCACTGACCTCCTCCATGCTATAACTGTAGGAAGGTATTCTTTTCTTGAGGCTTTTCATTTTGTTTTCTGTAAACATAGAGATGATGTGCTTTACCAAACGCTCTAATTTGGTCTCATCTGTCCAAGGACATTATCCAGAAGGATTTTGGCTTATTCAGGTGTGTTTGGCCAAACGCAGTTCGAGCTTCTTTTATCTCTCTCTCTCCTCTCTCTCTCTCTCTCTCTCTCTCGTCTTCTCTCTGCTCTCTCTCTCTCTCTCTCTCTCTCTCTTTCTCTCTCTCTCGGGGTCCTCCTGGGTCTTCTACTGTAGAATCCCCTTTCATTGAGTTGGCGACCGGATGGTGCAAGTTGAAACTGTCGTACCTTGTGCTGAAGTTCAGCTTGAACCTTGTTTTGGCAGTTGATGCGAGGTGCTTTCCTCACACCATTAAACAATCTTGCTGCAATTTCGATGAAGTTTTCTCTTGCGGCCACGTCCACGGAGGTTGGCTTGCAGTGCCATGGGCCTAAACTTCTGATAACTATTGCGTACGTGCACAGGAACATCAAGGTCTCTGGAGAAATGGACTTGTAGCGCTTGAGATTGTCCATGTCTTGTGTGTGGTGTGTTATACGTACATAATACACATTGTTGGAAACAATGGTAGCTGCCTTGAAAACATTTGTCGAGGAGAGGCAAAGAGACAGGCAAACTCTTCGATGGGTTTCAGATTAATATTTCAGATTTTTCAGATTTCAGACTATATTTCAGATTTCAGACTAACCCTAACCTACAGCTTGGTTACAACCTTAGTGAGAATCGTGTATCTTGTCACCCTCACCAGATAGAACTACTTTTAAACAGCATAATCTCTTCCAGAATGACGGTGCAAAGAGAATGAAAATCCAATTTGTCCGAGAAGTGTAGACAACAGGCCTTCATGCCAGTGATACCGAGGTTCCAAAAGACTTGCTCATCTGCACAGTCGAAAGCATCACTGGTAGAGACATATATCATCAATCACAACAGGAATGGTGAACCGATTGGCACAAAGTTATTTTTCACTGATGACTCTATATTTGCCTCAACTTCATGCGGGTAGTCATAAGATGAGTTTGTGAAGTGATTTGCTAATTGCACAATTAGGCAAATGATCATTTTTTGAATGGAGCAGCATGATTGTAATGGGTGATGGCAGACTAGTTGGCAGAAGAACCTAAACTTATCATCTGAGGGCACTCCATGACTCATGTCATATACAGGAAATGAAATTACAGGGTTTGGCAGGAAAGCCTAGGCCCTAGAGGTATGCAAAACTAGCCTCTGAGTTGTCTCGCCTAGATTAACATCCTTACCCCAACTATAAACTCATCTGGTGTTTGCAGGCAAAGGTGAAGGGCATCAATGGTGTGTGCCAACTATAAGGATGGATGTTAACCCATCTGCTAGCATTCGTTTGTGGACGATAAAGATCCACAATTCCTCGTGAAGAGGAGGCCGATCTATTGTTAGCACCCTGGCCAAATTTAACTCTAACTCCAGGGGCATTGTCTCAGCAGCATACCAATATAGCATGCTTTGTTATTGGTGCAATGCCTGCCATGCGTTATAGGCTGGAAATTCACACAGAACTTTCGTTCCAGCAGAACCTCTCATATCCCTGAGTTTATGGTGATGGACACTGCTGTCCGGTAGCAAAAAGTGCGTGGCCCTTTGTTCACACACACTCTTTCACTACTTTGGGTTTAACAGAACATATGCTTACTTGGATGGCCGCAGCCCCAGTAGCAACCTATACGCCACTCCAGAAGGTCCAACTTGGTCTCAAGGATGGAATTCTTTTTGTTCTTGTTCCCAGAATTTTCCACAACCAATATGTAATTTTCCACCTCCCCAGTTTTGTGACTGTGACTGACATCATCAGAACACCCAGGGTAATGGTACATAAGTGAGTAGGAGCATTGGACATTCAGGTTTTCCTTCATTGCATGTGTTTGGCACAACTGCCCCAACAAATGAATGGCGGTTTTAATCTTTTAAATTTTTATTTGTGTGTGGCGAAAACTTACATTCCCATCAAATGATCTTTTATATGGAATAGCAGATAAATCCTTTATTTATAGTATACATTCGGCATGGAAGATCGTAACATAAAAAAAGTTAATTACACAACCTACAATATCAAACCTTCAAACTCATGGCAATACTTTGTACAGGAGGAAGTAGATGGGTAGGGATCCACATTTCTGCCATACTTGACCAGCACGGCGAGGTTGTGCACGATAAATAATATTGGCCCATTTTCTTAAGCCTTTCCCTCAGATCAGGTGAATGTGTGCCAATCATTAGTCATTGTATAAGTTCCAACACACGGATGGTTTGGCTGTTTTCTTGAACATTTTGCTTCGAAAGTCAATTGCAAATCTTCATCTACATCGTGACCACTTCCTTTTTGTTCTAATGTTACAGCGAGACATTGAAACCCTTTGTGTAATGGTGAGTATCATTTCAACCATGGAATATTTTAGAACGAACTTCATTGATCCAGATACAACATGTAAGGGCCTTTTGGGATTTTGGAATGACATCCACAAGAATGTGAAAAAAGATCGGGCCACCGAATACATCAGAATGTACGTTCACGCCAAGTTGCATACCTCACTTTCTATGTAATGTGTCATGGTCTACTTAAACAAGTGAAGTGCCAAAAGTATTTTTGTTTCAAAAAAATCTTGCCTGGAATTTCCCATAAACACACACAGACAGACGCCATAAATAGATGCAGACAGACCGGTGTGTGTGTGTGTAAATATGTACTGCGTTATTATTATTTTTCAATAAAACTTTTTCACAGCAGTTTCTGGCTGGAGATCATGAGCTGCGCTGTCAACAAGTGGTTTTTTGACACATTAGGTTTTGGGGTTCAACGGAAATGACATTATCAAAATAAGACAAACATCTTTTTATGGCCACAATTATTCCTATGTTCTGCCGGATTGGCCGGGGGCTCAAGTCTTTTCATGAACGCAGCTGGCGCAGGCCTGACGTTCGACAAAGGTTAGGGCAGGAATTTGATTTTTGGCACGGTGCAGCAATAGCTCGCTTACTCTTCGCGAAGGGCGCCATGAGATCTTTAAACATCCACCACTATTAATGCCAGCAGAAGACAAAAATGTGAGTGATATGAAAATACACGAAGTATTAAATGCTAAACCAACATAACAATGACATAAAATGATAACTGCAATATGAATTAAATTAAAAATCAGATCTAAACCAATGGACAATCTTGATGTTTCCCAATTACCACTGTCCTCTTTGCCATAATCGAAGTGGATACTCAAGCTCCTGTTTTAAGCAGCTCTTCTTACAGTCCTTTTTTGAAAACTCTACCAAGAAAATCCCAGTATCCTTTGGGAATCCCAATGTTTCAGTGGTGAAACAAACCTCTACATCCAATGTTTCAATCATAAAGTTCTATGTATGAACAACTGAGTGGGATTGAAGTCAGGGGAAGGGAGTTTTTAATCGTTTTAATCATGAAAAAGGTAGGTGGGGGGGGGGGTGAGAAAGCTTAACACAGGCTTAAAACACAGGCTTACAGGACAAACTTTGTTGGCTCAAAGATGATCAGCAGTCGGCCTCACATGTGTGGCTACAAACCCACATATTCCTCAAGCCAAGAGCCAGCCATGACAAATAGAGTGGTGATTTCCATGACATTTGACACCACTACTTACGTGGCATAAAAGGTCATATTTGCAGATGCAATAATTATATGGTACCCTAAAATTAACAGATGGGAAGGTTTAACATACTAGCAACTGGATGGTAAGGAGCAAGCAAGAGTATTCACAAATGACATGAGAGAATGAAAATAGATGATAGGTGTTATATTTCATGACATCATTCAAGTCAGGGCTGGCCTTAATTTCCTACCATGTTGTTCTCCAAAATCCTTCCTTGACAGGTGCAACAAGAAAATAAAAAACATGATTGAAGTCCTTTGCAGACAAAGACTTTGTCCAAAGTTGTGACTGTATGGAGCAACGGACTCTCAGCCGTGTATCCAGGGACCGCTACACAACAGGTTTTGGGATGCCAAGTTTTATACTGGCTGCTCTTGCAATTCTTCCTGCTGCAATCCAAGATTGATGCTGAACCTGGGGAGTATACCACGGCGATCCACCACCCTTCCTGAATTGATGTGGGTTTCCAAACAGAAAAGGAGCTCATCAATTATTGTTGAAATGCAAACAATTTTATTTGCTTTGTGGCAGGTTTCCGTCCAATTCATTTTGTTAATTTTGTATGTTGTATACCTTCCTTAAACCTCGACATAAATCTTTCATTCCTTTTATTCTTTCAATATAAATGACGGACGTAAAGCTTCCTGGTCCTGTTTGAGTCACTTTTCTTATTCTGGATTTTAGGAATGAATGTGGATGAGGGAAACTGAGTTACAGTACATACATTACTGACCCGATAATAATAATAATACGAGTTCTGACAAGGAACTTCAACACAGGAGAGGCCATGAATGCTTATCAGCCGCACACTATGGTTTGTTTGTTGTTGTTCTGTCCTCTTTAAGCGTCAAACAAGGAGGCAGCATGTACCGTTTTTAAAGTCTTTGTATGATTCAACCGGGATTGGATCGAACCACTGATACCCCCATTGTCAGAGTGGGATGTTCTCGCATACGCTGCAACGTCAGGCTAGATACAGTTGGAAACGTAATGTTTTTACTTTGCCAATTGCCAGGAAACTCCGCGGTTATTTAGTGAATTCAATGTTCTGGATGCACTGCAAGCTCAGAGAATGTGAAAGAAAGCAGTAAAAGAAGAATGTTATTGTAGCTCAGTAACTTTTTAACTCGCCAAGACCTCCAAGATCTTGATATATTATTTCAGCAGGAGATATGGGGATGAAAATGTCTCCGCATCCCCAGGCTAATTTGGTTGCAAATTGGTGTCTCTCGAAGGTAATGACTTGTGATGGGATGCTGAGTGGGATAGCCGAATGAAGCTTTGTAGCAGGTAGACGTTCTGCACTCAAGGCACAAGTGCAAGTAATCCCTAATCTGCCCATCTAACAGTTTAAAAACAATTTACTAGCGGCGATGGAGCCCAGGCTCCTGAAGACCACACAAAGTGTCATTAAAAAAGAGTGGATTTATTCATAGTGAGAAAGGGGTCAGGTCAGCCGATATTATCTGTGACTTGCTACAGGTACCATGTAAACCTGTTACTAACGCTGTTTTCTTGGTCGGGTTGTTGGCGACTAAACGTCCTCCCCACCAGATTTCCTGGGTGAGGAGGGTGCATGATATGGACACCAGTAGGATTAACAAACAAACCTGTCAAAGGGAAGAGGAACTCCTTGTGAGCCAAGGGCCATCCATATCTAGTGCCCAACTGTGTCTTCGGACTGTCCTTCTCACTGCAGTTGGGATTAAATTTTTTGATGAGGATGGTGGGTAGGATTTGGCATTCCGGCCACCATAAACTTTCATCTGCAAAACCAAGAAAAACGGCAAAGAAAATGAACGAACCCAGCTCCGTGGGAGTACTTCCTGGTGCAGCTTCCCCCCAGGGCAGTTCACGCGGTAACGGGATTGGAGAAAAGCCTTCGGCGCCCCCACTCTTTGATGGGAGGAAAAACCACGGGTAACCTTTCCAGGGTCAGATTGGTGTACTGTGTGTCAGGGTGGTGTGAGGTGTCGTCCACGAAATGGCGGTCTCCTTGGTTAACCTAACGGCGGTCCCTTCGTTGGGTGCCCTGGAATGTCTATCCTGAGAGAGGATGATCACTGTCTCTGTTATATCTGAGCTCAAAGTATTTGAACATCGGTATTGCAGCACTCTCTGAGGGTTCAGGAGACGCAGAGGTGGCGAGATCAACGGCAGGTGGTTACACATGGTAATTAGGGTTTCTGGGTGTAACATGGTGGGTTCACCTACTATTGTTCTGGTCGCTCTGATGGTTACCATGGCCCAAGGAGTTGCTGGTAGCTGTGTCCAATAAGCGACCTCCAATGATAATTGAGGTAACACCAGTCAACGCCAATATATTATGAGACAATGGATTCGTCCCTCACTTGGGTGTCGTTTCCCTGGTTTCTCTGGATATGCTTTGACTGAGGTGAGTGATCTCACGCATGAAGGAACGCCTTCTATACACGCTTGAGTCTGTGGTTTAATCAGTGCCCCAGGCGAGATCACTCTTTCTCGCCTTGGGGGATTTCAATGCATCGACTGCAACTGATAGGGATGGTTATGAAATCATGTGTGGTCCCCAGGGTCCTGAACTATGAACGCAGAATAGCCCGAAGTTCTTGACTTTGCAAGAAGTTATGGAATTAGGGATGGCTGGTTCATGGTTTCAGCGCCTTCAGGCTCATCGCACAGACTTGGTATCTAACACTGGTGTGTGTGGCCAACAGAAGATTGACAATGTTGCTTGTTGATGTCACTGGAGGGATGATCAAGAACTGCAGGGTCTAACCGAGTGCTCAGTTCCTCAATACCCACCACAGGCTTGTGGTACAACTCTTGAAGTTGCAGCTTAAATGCAGGAGAATGGTACCATCCCAGCCAGGGCTGGTGATGGCGAGCTCAAGGATGAGAGGGTAGCTTGAGGAGTTTGTGAACAGGCTGAGTGGGATTTGGGGGGTCTGGGTGCTTTGTGGAATCCTGAAAAGTGTGGGAGCGCCTTCAAGACCAATCATCCTTGATGTTGCCGGTGGATATCTGGAACTCACCAGAGGGTGAAGACGAAATTTTGGTCTCAAGGGACATGGACACCAATGACTGAGTCGTGGGGCCCAGGCTTAATGGCAGAGTGAGCTGTTCAGTGGAGTTGAGGCATAAACGGTGTGCGCTGAGGTGGACAAAGGAGCCGATGTGCGAGGAATCTGTGAGGGGGTAGAGCATCACCTGTGATAAAGTGATTATCGTTCCTGCTTACATGGGGAATTTGCGCATTGCGTTCCTCCAAGCCCTTCTCATTGGTGTACTGCAGTTTGAGCGGAGGGTGGGTGGGCTCTTGACAGAGGAGTCAAAGTGAAGGCCTGATGAGTCAGGTTTACATTTGAGCGTGGCTAGGACGTACCAGGGTAAGGCTAGGCTCGACGTGGCTTGGATCAGCTGTTACCAGGCTTGATCCACCTGCTGTTGAGTTGGATGCCAAGCGGTGTTTACTAAATCCCTCTTGCTGACCCTCAATCACACTGGAATCCACCTTTCGTTTGTTGGAAACAGGCTGCGGTGAACCGGTTGAACTGGGGTAGAAGCTCCTGGGTCTGTGGCATCCATAACTGAACTTCTCAAAGGCACTGGTGGAAATGCTGTACTCATGTTGTTGCCAATGCAGTGGTCCAGGGCCTTGTTGTCCCTCTCTGGAAAGGGAAGGGTGAATCGCAGGCTGCGCAACTCCCTGAAGGGGTGACGCCTGCTCTCAGGCTGGTCAACGTGTCTTTTGCTCGGATATTATTGATCGGGTTCACCACCTTCTGCTGAGCAAGCAGCGTCTAGAGCAGTCCAGGCTTTAACACCAAAAGAGGTCAATGATTGACCGTAATCCTTGCCCTTCGGGTCTCACCAAACGCAGACGAGCGTTTTCGGCAGGGGCTGCTTTGCAGCCCTATGTTGATCTCTGCCAAGCCGTTTGATTCAAAGTGAATTGGGATGCGCCTCTGGAGGATTCCTTAGCTTCGTGGGGTAACCACAACCTGATCAATCTGGTGTCTGAACTGTAATCTGGTACTGTGTCAAGTGCTGTGAGAATGTGGTGGATACCATCCTTCGACTTAATTCCAGTTTTACTACTGAGTTTCGTGAGAGTGTGTGGTTGGCTCCACATTTTTCAGCGCTTGTTATGGACTGGGATTACACTGGGGAGGATTGTTGGAGAGATGCAAGCTGCGTGGATCATTTGAGAGTGTCAAGATCTCTGACGTTGATTTCACAGAAGAAATGCAGTCATCTTTGCGGAGACTCTGGATATCTTTTGGGGCCCTCCAGGTGCTGATTGAGAGTCAGAGCCGCTGGATTACGGGTTTCCTGGTTCAAAACTAAGATCAAGAGCTTTCTTGACATCTTGGAATGCTGCAATCTTTGACTGTACCTGTTTGTGGTGAGGATGTTGAGGTCATGGAGAGGTTCACTCACCTTGGCAAGGATATTCATGTCTCTCTGGCGATGAGTCCCAGAGGTCAACAGACGTCGGGTCGAGCCTGGGGAGTCATGATTCACTGGATCATGGGGTGTGGCGCTGCCTGTAAACCTATGCGGGAGGAACGAAAGTCCGAATCTTCAGGTCCTTGGTTGCTTTCCAGTCTTGCTTCTCGGAATGTGAGATTTTGACTCTGACCAGGGACTAAGATGGAGACTTATTCCTTTGGTGCCAGGTCCTCTTCGGAGAATCTTGGCTATCGCTGGTCGGACTTTTGTGTCTAACGAGCGGGACTTTGCTGAGAGAGACTTAAATGAGTTTGTTACCTGCATAGTCTTCCTGCAGTTTTCCTTACCTGCATGAAATACGATAAAAAAACGGCATTTTAAAAAAGATTATAACATTCGGAATTTCTCTATTTGAAGATAATATTATTATGAAGTGTTATTTTTAAGCGTTCCCATTTTTCAACGCTTTGTCAAACGTCGTACAGTCCGTAAGTCGGGCCAGGCGAAGTAGTTCAATAGCAGTGTCTTTCAACGGACACCCACAGCGAATAAGCTCTCTGGCTGAGGTGCTAACTTCAAGCAACTTGGTCCAAAAGGGTTTCCAGTTTGCTGGATCCCATCAACCCCACTTCTCAGGAGAAGGTAAATCCATGATGGCATGCAGTGACTTCCCCCAACAAAATCCACCCT
>CM068956.1:175784774-175805946 GCA_035128595.1 Eptatretus atami
TCGATTCTCGCGCACAAGGGGCAGCCCTAGAACAACATGTCAGAAGAGCTATTTACCAGGGTGGATTTTGTTGGGGGAAGTCACTGCATGCATCATGGATTTAACCTCTCCCTGAGAAGTGGGGTGATGGGATCCAGCAAACTGGAACCCTTTTGGACCAAGTTGCTTGAAGTTGAGCACCTGCAGCAGAAGAGCTTATTCGCTGTGGGTGTAGAAAAGGGTGTGTTAAGCCATTGCAAATGTATAAGGGCAGCTTTGCCATGTTACCGCACTATGTGCGTGTAATGGTGTAATTGGTAATGTTTGAAGATTGGAACCGTATTTTTGCTGTGAAATCCCCCCTTTGGTCTATGCTGCACAAGCAGGACGTATTTTGGAACGGCGTTTGCGTAGAAAATCGGAGTGCATGCAAAGAGGCAATTGGCATTCATCGAAGCTTGAAGATGCGTTAATATGTAATACTTCCTGTAATAAAGGAAATTGTTTCATATTATTGGTTTCTGTTAAGCCCTATGTCAAAGATCTGAGTGCCCAGCGATTACCGGCTACTATCATATGGTTTTGCTCTGTCACAGGATCCCGGACCCAGCACCCTGACACAGGGTTAGCCAATTTGAATTCAGTTTATTGTATTTTATATTGTATTTGATTTACTTTGTTGCTTTTTTTGGTAAGTAATAGTTCATAAATAATTCAAACGTGTACATTGAAATAGCCTAAAAATTGGCCTGGCTATATTTTTTCCATTCACGGGTTATTCTGTTATTAGCCCCCAGCCGATGTGGATAATTAATTATATGTTATAATTGCTGTAATTATGTGTTTCCAAATTGTCTTGGCGTAGATAAAAAGATACCGTCTGCTCTAGCTCAAGTTGTCTTATGATTGATATCTGCGCCGTACAGTTTTTTCAAAAATACGATTACTCTCTATAAATCATAACTTATTATTTAATAATAACAATAACAAAGATAAAGAAATAACAACAAATATGATGATGATATATGACGATATATATGAAGCTTGTTTCATTGTTTTATTTCGTATTTGTAGCCAGATAAATTCACTTAAAAACGATTTTTTAATATAATTAAAGAGTAAACCTCTGTATAACCTGTCGGGCCATATTGGAAAATGGCCACCCAATCACGGGAGGTAACTTTGGAGGTTGCTGCCATATCTGAAAATGTTGCTGTGGATAGGTATCTACGCATGTGCGCAAATTTCATTGCTGTACTTGGCGAAGCCTAATTCCTTCAAATATTTGCATATTACTCCTTGACTAAAGGGGGAGAGGAGTGGGGGGGGGGGGTATCTGTGGAGGGTGTGTTAACCATTGCTGTGTCGCGCGGAATTATAGCAGATTAAATTTAAAAATGCATTAGTTGGGGGAGTGGGGGGGTGGTTAAGTTTCCGCTCTTCTCTTTTTGAGGAGTATAATACTTCATGGATGCCCAAAGGATTTTTTTTGTCAATGGAAGGTCTAAATGTCCGAATAATACAAAGATTTTTTCCAGGGTGAATGAATGGGAGATTCATATTCTTCAATTCCTTCACATTAATGTCCTGTTGAAGCCATGTCAATGATAATTGTTACCAAATTCGCGCCCTCGCGCGCATGCCGATCGGCCGCAAGTACCTCTAACGCAACCGCGTCGCCACACCGGACGGACAACTTTCAGTCATGACTTTCCGAGCTAACAGCTGGAACGCTGTCCGCGGGTGGGTCTCAACCCCACCACGGCGTGCCAATTTGTCTTACCCGCGCAGATAGGGGTCCACTCGCCGAATTTAGATATACCTAAGTACCTGCGCGGGAGCCGACCGGAGCAACCTACCTTGACGCAGGTCGGCTTGGGGACACGAACCGCTTAAGCGGTCGTTCCGTTCTGCAAGTGATAACCGAGCGGGTAAATTATCGCGACGCTCGCCGGATGCCGATTCTATTTAAACGGGTGTTTGAAACCCACTATTTATTCCCGCGATGCATGATGGCATTTTCAATAGGGGAAAGAGGAGCAACGAACGGGATACATTCAAACCAAGCACATTTATTTAGACAACACATATGGCAGGCAAATAGGGACAAAAGCAAAACACGCCATGCAGTTTCATTTTATGAAGATTTGCGGGACGTACTTTGCATGCAACACTTATACAGCCAACACAATGCAAAGGAAAGAGCTAATACGTCTATCTATTGTACATGTCACTTATACAGTTTTACTTGAAGACGGCACCACGACAACATTCATTCAAAAGCCCAAAGAAAAGGACCCCCTCACAGACAAGGAGGTCAGGCTGACACTTTGCGTCTTTATGACGTGGGAGCTGGAAAGACGCGAACGGGTCCCGGCGAGACGTAACAGGTTACCTGCACCGCTCGAGGTGCCTCGGTGGTCGGCGAGCTCTCTCCGGCACTCTCCTCCTGACTGCGTGGCAGAGCCTGGTCGCTCCAAACAACCCTTATCGCGACCTTTGCCGCCCAGAGGGAAAGGCAGCACCTCTACGTGTCCACCCAAGAAGGCGAAACACCTAAAGCCAGAGCTTGGACCGCATCCAGCGACGGACCCACCACGCGGACCGCCGAACACCGACTCAAAAGACAAAGGACCAGACCAAGTTCCAGCTCGAGAAACCAACAGCAAGACAGACAAAGGACCACCCCGAAGACCAAAGCCACGAGCTACGCGTTGCTGTCCGCCTTAATATTCCCCTGGGGCTCAGCATTCGCCCTCCCGCGTTTTCGGCGTCCACTCCCTTCGAGCCTTTTCGAGAAGTTCTCGAAAGGGGCGTTCTCAGCTCCTAGCGCTCATTCCTCGTATCCACCAATGCGCGAGCGACGCAGCCTCGCGCCTTCCACTCACAACGCAAACGCGGAGTAAAAAAAGGCAGGAAATCCCGCGCACCATGGAGGTTTTGCTTTCTCGTCTTTTTTACTCGCGTTTCGGACGGTTTTCGATGCGGAAAGGGTTGTAGTGGTGGTTTGTGAGGATGGTGTTTTGATAGCTGGCGTAGCGGGCGAAGATGTTAGATGGTGGCGTACTTGTTGTGGGATTGTAGCCGTGGTTGGCGTTGTGGCGTGGTTGGGTGTGGTTGTTGTTTGGGCATTGTGGTTGTTTTGGGGGGCGAAGTTGGTTTGCTGTCATGGTGGTCGTGATATGGTCGGTCCAAAATAAGCGATAGCAAACAGAAAAACCTACCTCAAAGGGTCAACAGGCCTGGTGAACACGAAGAATTCCCTCTAAAACAACGGTGGGAAACCTATCTTGAACACTCACTTACCGGGTTTAAACTGATCTTAAGGAACCTTTATGGTGTTCTGCCGAATTTCCACAGCCGTAACATGTGTTGTCTTTATCATGCTGAGACCAGCTTCAATGTTTAAAGGAAACCCTGCAGAGATACTAAATTGGTGTCATTTATTCCTCTTACTTGTGTGTAGACAACACGTTTTTACCCCTAATTTGGAACCTCATGATGGTTTAATGTTTAAAGTTGCACGATTCTATATCTTTTCAACTATCAACAAACACATACTGGTTTAAAGGATGTTAGAATCTGAAATACTGCACTGCTTTCGCAATTTTAAACATGTCCAAAAGAATAAATAAATCACCCGCCCCCAAAAAAACCATCTCCCACCAACTGTTCACCTAACCCCATTAATTGAGCAGCATGTTCTGGAAACCATGACATTTTTTTTTGGGGGGGGGGGGTGCCATGACATACGGCGCTCCTAGCCATGCCCTCATATCACCTGCCAGCCGCGACTCTGTCAGTCATGAGGCATCTCATCCTTACCCCCCTGATATTTTCCGGTTTTTGTCTTCGCTGGCTTGGTTATTTTCTCATTTTGTTTTCTTCATAATCGGCAGACCTGCCCTTCTGTGTGTTCAAGTCTCGCAGTCATAGTTTAGGTTATGTCACCGTTAAAGTAACGTGTTCTTTGTTTGTTCATTTCATTGAGGCCTGTTGGGATTAGGCTCATGTCTCTGCAATATAGCAAATTATTAAATAGCGATTGTGGTTAATTGTTTGTGATGTTTAAAAAAAACAAAACATTTTTTTTTTTTTAAATATATGAGGCCCCGCGAGGAGGAGTGATGTAAGCGACATTTTTTTATGGATATGATGATGAATAGGCTCGATGATGGGGAAGGGTTAAATATAGTGCTTATGGCATTAATCCAACCGGCGATGTGTCCTTACATCACTCCCTCCTCGCGGGCCTCATATATTGGTGTATGTATATATATATATATATATATATAATATATATATATATTATTATATATATATATATACATATTATGAGGCCCCGCGAGGATGAGTGATGTAAGTGACATTTTTTAATGATATGAATGATTGATAGGCTCGGATGAATAGGGTAGGGTTGAAATAGTGCGATATGGCATTAACTCCAAAATGGCGATGTGTCCCTTACATCACTCTCCTCGTGGCGGCGTCATATATATATAATATTCAATATATATATATATATATATTATATATATATTATATATATATACATACATATACAGTATAGTAATTGTTGATTGTTCACAGCAAGGGAATGTCTTCTTACTCTGACATGAAACGTTCGCATCAGGAGCCATTGGGGAAAGTCTGCTAACTGGGATTGTTTTCCACAACGGTTCAATTCGGCGATCAACGCAGACGACTGTTCTGGAGCTAGTATCTGGGAGCTAACAGAGATTTGTATAACATCTCGAGTACAAAAGGTTTGACGAGCTAAACTGCTTCAGATGGTGGGATGGGGACCTCTGAATGACCATTCTTAAGTTTTCCAATTGGTGCATTAAGTAGGGGGTGCTGCTTGAAGTACCCCCCAAAGTCAGTTTAAATTAACTTTTTGAGTACATGATCAAAACTGGTGCAACAGTTTCTTTTGCACTGTAATTACAGATTGTGCCATTTTCTTAAGTGACGATTTGGTGCAAAACGCATTTAAGCAAACAGCCTCAAGCAGTTGCGTACTTTCACGATTTAAATCACATTTTGAATACATTAATGAAAACTTTGTGGAAATATTCTTCGACTTCCCTGGAATGAAGAATCAGGAGTTCTAAGTGACCCTTTTGGTGCAAAACCCATTAAGAATGGGGTCAGCAGGCAAATACTGCTTTCCAGGAAATTAAGTCAATGGAGAGCAGGTCTGGTGAAACAAAGATCATTTCACATATCGCATATTTATACTTGTTCCTTGTAATTAAACCAGTAGGAATGTGTAAAGATCTTATCAGATATCAAATTTTTGATTACATTCTGTAAATTTAAAAGAAAAATTATGGTAAATTATGGTTGAAATCCTAATTTATGTTCTCTGGTAACATGATAAGAACATGTATCTTTAAGACATGAAGATTTGAAACATATAGAATGCCTTTAAATTTGAACTGATGGAATAGAAGACAAAAGAACTTATCAATTTAACTTTTCTTATCAACTACGTCTATTTTCGATGATGAAATCAAAGTGTGACAATGTAGATCTGGCATCGATAGCATAAAAGGAGCATCAGTGATCAGTAAAAGTAATTGACCTGGCAATTTTCCAACACATTCAGTGCATATGGAACAAGCATCAATGAATCATGAAAATTACAACAGTTTTTTCTAGTCTAAATGTTTCATGCTTTTGGAAGAGGGCATCCACTAAGTAGCTTTATTGTGGTAAAAACATTTTATTTAATTATATGGTTAGGTTTTAAGGAACCGGTATGCATACAAACATCAGTTTGTCCGAAGTTAGTTTATTCATTAAGTATATGTGTCGATAGAATGCCCACCCTGTGTGTAGTGGGAAGACACTGGGGTCGTTGCGATGTTTTTTAGTTGATTACTAAATCATTATATCCATCCACAGACGACCCGGTAACCCTCTGCCTGCTCGCACCTTCATCTCGCTCGCTACTCTCCGCAGTGGCTGAACAAGCCGCATGTTCACTACTCGCCTACCGCGATCACTTTCGCGGGGCAGAAATCTTTGTGTCGTACCTTTTTTTGGCGAGTTCCGGACACGCGGAGTGGCGGGCTTCCGTATGGCTGAAACGCCCGCCCAGCAGGGCGGCCCCATGGAAGCACCGCGTCGCAATCAAGGGCGAACCAGTGACGTCGGCTTTTACCAATGGGCCCCTCCCCACTGAGGAAGATCTATAAATTACGATCACCATTCGTTCAGAGTGGTCTGGTGAGCTGGAAAGTGATCCTCTTGAGGGTGAGCTGGAAAGTGAGGTCGTCTTGGAGTGAGCTGGAAAAGTGAGTCATCTGAGCGGAGCGTTGAGTGAGACAGTTCGTCGCTGATAAGCGAAAGAAAGGAGGAAGGTCGTTGAGTGGTTGCGCTCTTTGGGGTCGTTAGTTTCAAGTGTGAGAGAGCTGGGAAAGACCTCGACCCGACCTTGACGCGGGTCTCTTCGTAGGCTGCCTGTCTGCAGCCTGATCCGCGGCTCGGAACTCCGCTCTACTCGACCCGGGCTCCTTCGCGACACGGTCTCCACGCGTGCGGACGTGGACCGAGCCGCACGACCATTGACAGGTGCCGCACCACCAGAGCATCCATTCCCTCCAACGTTCAGGTACCCGAAAGAAAGCAATCTCGCTCACTCCCTCTCTGGCTGCAAAAGGTCCTTGCCATACATCCTGGGTGTATTTTCGTCTGAGTGTGTGGCGCCGGTCTTTAAAGTAGAAATTGCATAAAGTGTTTTTATTTGATTCATTGTAAATCTTGCCTGTTTTATTCTCATGACAAGTCTGCCTGTGTCTCCTTTGTAAGTTGCTGTAAATTGTTGCACACATCTTTTCTTTCATCTTCCCCTGCATAACATCCCAATAAACCTGTTCCTGTACCATAGTCAATTTTCCTCGCTTAGTGTAAATAAATTGATTGTAGAATGTTCCCAGTTGTTTCGTCTTTTCTTCATTGGTCCAGCAATGGTTTCGATTGAGTTTAGCCGGGTCTTTATCCCTGATAATTCCTGTTCATTCAGCCGGTACGTCTTTTGGTAGTTCGCTCGGCTGCACGCCGATCCCGACAGGTGGTTGGTAGAGTTGGTAGAGTGATCGGTTCCGGGAAGGCGACGCGAGGGCGTGGTTCCGGTAGAACAACAACCCGCGTGGTTAATTAGGTAAATTGGTTCTAAGACAAAAGACACTACACTACCGCGGTGGACGGGTATTGGCATCCACGGTGGTTAAGCGACCCACCGCGTCACAGAAATTATCCGTTGAGCAACGCCTCACAATTCCGGGAGTCTGGTGGGAGCGACGTAACTTCCCCCACTCGTGGTCGTTTCTCCCCACCGGTCCCCCAGCCGAACATATGTTTTCAACAGGACACTAACATGCCTCTGTTCAAGTGGTTATGCTCGTTGGAAACGAAACTTTTGTCACATGTGTCAACTATGACTACCTTTGATCTCATATTCATGTCATGCTAAATTTTAAAATGATATCAATCTATCGCTAAAAACTTACAAGACAAAACAATCAAAATTTCTGCTGATGAGTCACACACATAGTTAGGCAAAAGTTCTATTCCTATACTGTGAATATATCTATAATCATGAGTTCACTAGTAATTTATTAGTATTGGTATAATTATGGTTTCCAGCCTGCCGTCTGTTCCAAATTCGAGTCATCCTCGTCACGAACTGTCATCTTCATCTGAAGATGCAATTACCATTTCATCCTCCTCTCTTCCTTGGGGGGGGTCCATTGCTTCTAATTCTTCCTGTCTCTGGATAAGGCTTTTGGGAAGTTGCTCCTCCCTTCGACCAAACCGGTTTGTAATGGTCATCAACTACTGCCAGCCATTTCTTAGTGGGATGCTGCTCGAGAATGGTTTTGATCTGCTCTTTGCCTAATATTGGCAAAAAGGAAGCATTGCTTAATGTGAGTATCGAGCTCATCTTCGAAGGTGGTAGTCCACTTGCATCCATGCCCCTCAAATTGGCTAGTAGGCTTTTTTTTTCCATTTCCCTTGTCCGTTGTCTTCCTGAACTTCTCGTAACGACACTCATTCAGGCTGGTGTTTTGCACTGATCCTCAGTTCATAACAATTGTGGCTTCTTAAAATTGGTTTTGCACCACAAAGGGTCACTTAAGAACTACTGATCTTTATTCAGGAAGGTCTAAGAATATTTCCACAAAGTTTCAATTAATGTACTAAAATGTAATTTAAATGTGAAAGTAGCGCCTCCTTGAGGCTGTTCTTTCAATGCGTTTTGCAACCAAATTTTGTCAGCTTAAGAATGGCACATGTTGTTCATCACAGTGCCAAAATGAAACTTTTGCACCATTTCGATCGATGTACTGCAAAAATGTAAATTTAAACTGACTTAGGGTGTACTTCAAGCCGCTCCCCTACTTAATGGCACACAATTGGAAAACTTAAGAATGGTCATATCGGAGGTCCCATCCCACCATCTGCATGAGTTTTAGCTCCAAACCATTGTTTTTTTTTTTTTTGTTTTTTTATTTTTTTTTTTTTTTTTTTTTTTTTTTTTTTTCTTTTGTATCGAGATTGTAATAGAAATCTCTGTTTTAGCTCCAGATTACAGGCACCATGTGTAAGGATGCTGTAGCGACCGGCCATCTTATGCCGCTCATAATAGCGACTGGTACATTAAATTAAATAAAACTTTGAAATAAAGTCAGATCGGGGAGCATTGAAGATCATGCAGTTTTGGGAAGTAAAAGGTTTGGTGGTGGGACTAGGAATGGAGAAAAACCATGAACTGGGTGGTGGTGGTTAAGAAGAGTAATTGAGAATAGAGATGAAATGGGATTGGGAGGGGAGGGAAGACAGTGGGAGTTTCTGCTTTCGAGGCACAGACAAGAGTTCAGAATTGTATGTGCGAGGGATAGTGAAAAGACTGATTGGCGCATTTGAGGGATTGGGAAGGAAGAGCAGGGAAAGATTTTTATGATCAAAGAACGTTGGCAGACTTGAAGGATTTTTTTGCCAATGTGAAATGAGTATTTTGAAATGTTGCGGTCATGTATCTCGATAAACGTCCTTTGCTTACTTGGATAAACCTTTTTTTTCCAACAATTATTATATCTCTCATGTTACAGAACAAAAGGTCCAGAATATGGCAATTTTGGGAAATTAAATATAACAGATTTTGATGACAGTCACATTACAGCAATGTGTATCTTCTGTACATCTCAGCTGCCACATACATCGTCAATGCTACGCAGATGGTGACAGCCAACATGGGAGTCACACCTTTATAAGCATGCTGAAACGGTCTACATAGAAAGTGTATTTTATTTCATGAATGAAAGTGGTATTTTCACAGTTAATGTCTTCTTTTTGAATGTATGGTGCAGGACTGTGGGTTTAGTGAACAAATGCGGGATCTCTGGTGTGTCGCACCAACGGATTGGCAGACAGTTGAAGAATACAATGTGGATTGACGTGAACGCTCATGGCATGATACGAGTCACTCTTGCTTTTCTTTCCCCTTGTAAAATGGAAAACCCACGGCCGCATAATTAACATGTCAGCATATGTGGTCGCATGCCCTCTCTGGCCGGCAGTTACTGTGTCTCCAATATGGAGTAGAGCCTTTTTCGATTCCACTCAGGTGTATAGGCAATGCACTTGCACCACTATTTCGCCCATTATATAAGTCTTATTAAGGTCGCACACATCACCTGAATCTGAGCGTTGAAGATTTTTTATATAACATCATATTCTAATGTAGCCAGCAGATGTATCGTTTGATTTTCTGAATGAGCTCGCACCATCTATAGATGCAGCCAATCGGCTTGCAGCAATAAATCATGTGGTCACCTCGGTTCACAAACGGTGATTTGATTTCATATATGTTGGTTGGTTAGCTGTCATGTGACATATGATTCATGTTATGATTACCTGTCACAGCTTAAGAGGAAAGAACTGACGTTTTAACTCTAACTTGTTGAAGCCTGAAGCCTTGCTCAGACAAAGTTTGCTTAAATATATTCCCAAATTATTTGCGCCATTAAAGTGACAACCGATAATAATAATGCGGCGAGATCAATCAGTTGCAGTCGGTTTTTGTGGAACCTGTGCAGCTGGGTTGGAAGAGAGCACAACAATCAGCGAAATAATGACCATTATCAAATACAATTAGCAGATTAAAATGTCCAACTTTTGGATTTGGTTGTTGGTTGACCCAATCGCTGAAGCATTGATATCGGTTTGTCAGTTGGTGAGTCATGTGAAGTGGGCAGACCATACGAGGGGTAGATTAGTGGAAACTGGTTTGGACCAAGCCAAGCTATATTGACTTTTTTATGGGGAAGGGGGTGGTGGGGGGAGGGTTACAATAAAATTGAAAGATTTAACTTGTGAAGGTGGTGGGGTAGAACATAGATGAAGAAAGTGGCAGAGTATTCCTCTCTTGGGCTTGTATTGTCATCGTGTGCATAAAATGTATAGTTTCAGTGGGTAATTTAAAGTGTTCTACTGTTAAAACTAGATACACAATGAGGTTTATCAGCAAAGTGCCTCCGATTTACGTTGGGATGCATTCCTAAAAATCTGTTGATGTTTATAACCAAACGACGCTATTCGGATAGAAATTGTTCCCATAATACAGAGTGTTATAATGGGGGGATGCATTTGCATTGAAAATATTTCAGTCACCAAACTTAACTTAACCACACTTAAGTGCACTTCAAACCACAGGACGAAACACGTGAGATGGGAGATTTAAGCAACACGGCATCCACTGAGCCGCTTGCCATGTTGTTCGGTTCTCCAGTAGCGGGCGACTCGGAGTTGTCGCTTCCTAAACTGACAGACGGCACGGGCACTGTAATTTAAAAAATTTCCTAGGCGCACTGCAGTCAGAACTGTAATTTAAAATTCCAAACTATAATTATATTTTTTATAATGACAAATTAAATTGACTAGTTGTCCAATAATGTGTTAATGGAAGTTATAGTCGATACAATGCAAATAATTCGACGTACAATCTGAAACTTACTGTATGGTTCCCCAAGAAAATTTGCCTTTTTAACCTTGAACTATTGTAAATGTCTTGCATTTATTTCCATACAATAAAGGAGCCGTGCGTGTGTGCGTCCGTGCCTGCGTGCAAGTTCCACCCATTGGTTGGAACAGTTCGCTTGACTCCACCCACAATTTTCTATACGACGGTCCACCATATTTTCTATACTCCCGTAGTAGGTCTGAGGTTTCGTTGGCACTGTTTTGTAAGGCTCGCAATTTCTGACTCTCACGGCTTTATCCTAACGTCATTTCGAACATCTGATTTAATTTTTCATGCCGCTAAGATGGTTTAAACTTGTTGCAAAAAACGGGGAGAAAATCGGACAAATATCGATGTTTTACAAGGCAAAATGCGTTTTAATAGCCATTTCTGGTCAGGCACGATGTGGGGAGAAGAGAGAAGGGGGTGGGGTGGAGAAGAGGGGGGGGGGGGGGGATGATGCAATCACACGTGTAATGTGCTAGTGTGTATAAAAGAGGGGTCCTACGAGGTTGAGTGCAGGAGAGGAGGATGCATATGCAATGGGGGCAAATCTTGGACATGCTGGCATTAATTTTGGACCCCAAAGTAGTTTTTGGTGAAAGAGAATTTAAATGCAACTGCCAAACTACATGCAGTCCGTGGCCAAAAATATTGGCACTTTTTTTCAAATAACTCATTTTCTTTAAAAAAATAAGTGAAATTGACAAAGTATTTGGTCTCTCACAATCTTTATTTCACTGTTTAATATTACAACCTTTGTTTTTTGATTCAGAAACTTAATAATATATCTTTTCATCAGAAGATAAAATAAATGGAATTGACAAAATATTGACACCGCATGACTTAATATTTGGTAGCACCAACAGCCTTTGGACAAAATAACTGCAGTCAAGTGCTTTCCTATAGCCATGAATGAGCTTCCTCCACCTCTCTAGCTGGCAGTTTGGCCACTCCTTCTTGTGCAAACTGGCTCCAGTTTTCTCCCAGATTTTGAAGGGTGCCTTCTCCAACTGCTTTGTTTTCAGATCTCCGCCACAACTGTTCAAGGTGGGATTTAGATTTGACTCATTGCTGGCCTATTTCCAGAACAGTCCAACGTTTTGACTTGAAACGCATTCGTGGATGCTTTTGAAGTGTGTTTGGGGTCATTGTCCTGCTGCAAGACCCATGACTTTTCGACAGAGACCCGGCTTTTTTGACACTGGGTTTGAACATTGCGCGCCAAAATGTTGGTAACTTCCTGATTCATGATGCCATACACTATTCAAGGCACCCAGTGCGCAGAGGCAGCAGCAACCGCCAAAACATCACTGACCTCCTCCATGCTATAACTGTAGGAAGGTATTCTTTTCTTGAGGCTTTTCATTTTGTTTTCTGTAAACATAGAGATGATGTGCTTTACCAAACGCTCTAATTTGGTCTCATCTGTCCAAGGACATTATCCAGAAGGATTTTGGCTTATTCAGGTGTGTTTGGCCAAACGCAGTTCGAGCTTCTTTTATCTCTCTCTCTCCTCTCTCTCTCTCTCTCTCTCTCTCGTCTTCTCTCTGCTCTCTCTCTCTCTCTCTCTCTCTCTCTTTCTCTCTCTCTCGGGGTCCTCCTGGGTCTTCTACTGTAGAATCCCCTTTCATTGAGTTGGCGACCGGATGGTGCAAGTTGAAACTGTCGTACCTTGTGCTGAAGTTCAGCTTGAACCTTGTTTTGGCAGTTGATGCGAGGTGCTTTCCTCACACCATTAAACAATCTTGCTGCAATTTCGATGAAGTTTTCTCTTGCGGCCACGTCCACGGAGGTTGGCTTGCAGTGCCATGGGCCTAAACTTCTGATAACTATTGCGTACGTGCACAGGAACATCAAGGTCTCTGGAGAAATGGACTTGTAGCGCTTGAGATTGTCCATGTCTTGTGTGTGGTGTGTTATACGTACATAATACACATTGTTGGAAACAATGGTAGCTGCCTTGAAAACATTTGTCGAGGAGAGGCAAAGAGACAGGCAAACTCTTCGATGGGTTTCAGATTAATATTTCAGATTTTTCAGATTTCAGACTATATTTCAGATTTCAGACTAACCCTAACCTACAGCTTGGTTACAACCTTAGTGAGAATCGTGTATCTTGTCACCCTCACCAGATAGAACTACTTTTAAACAGCATAATCTCTTCCAGAATGACGGTGCAAAGAGAATGAAAATCCAATTTGTCCGAGAAGTGTAGACAACAGGCCTTCATGCCAGTGATACCGAGGTTCCAAAAGACTTGCTCATCTGCACAGTCGAAAGCATCACTGGTAGAGACATATATCATCAATCACAACAGGAATGGTGAACCGATTGGCACAAAGTTATTTTTCACTGATGACTCTATATTTGCCTCAACTTCATGCGGGTAGTCATAAGATGAGTTTGTGAAGTGATTTGCTAATTGCACAATTAGGCAAATGATCATTTTTTGAATGGAGCAGCATGATTGTAATGGGTGATGGCAGACTAGTTGGCAGAAGAACCTAAACTTATCATCTGAGGGCACTCCATGACTCATGTCATATACAGGAAATGAAATTACAGGGTTTGGCAGGAAAGCCTAGGCCCTAGAGGTATGCAAAACTAGCCTCTGAGTTGTCTCGCCTAGATTAACATCCTTACCCCAACTATAAACTCATCTGGTGTTTGCAGGCAAAGGTGAAGGGCATCAATGGTGTGTGCCAACTATAAGGATGGATGTTAACCCATCTGCTAGCATTCGTTTGTGGACGATAAAGATCCACAATTCCTCGTGAAGAGGAGGCCGATCTATTGTTAGCACCCTGGCCAAATTTAACTCTAACTCCAGGGGCATTGTCTCAGCAGCATACCAATATAGCATGCTTTGTTATTGGTGCAATGCCTGCCATGCGTTATAGGCTGGAAATTCACACAGAACTTTCGTTCCAGCAGAACCTCTCATATCCCTGAGTTTATGGTGATGGACACTGCTGTCCGGTAGCAAAAAGTGCGTGGCCCTTTGTTCACACACACTCTTTCACTACTTTGGGTTTAACAGAACATATGCTTACTTGGATGGCCGCAGCCCCAGTAGCAACCTATACGCCACTCCAGAAGGTCCAACTTGGTCTCAAGGATGGAATTCTTTTTGTTCTTGTTCCCAGAATTTTCCACAACCAATATGTAATTTTCCACCTCCCCAGTTTTGTGACTGTGACTGACATCATCAGAACACCCAGGGTAATGGTACATAAGTGAGTAGGAGCATTGGACATTCAGGTTTTCCTTCATTGCATGTGTTTGGCACAACTGCCCCAACAAATGAATGGCGGTTTTAATCTTTTAAATTTTTATTTGTGTGTGGCGAAAACTTACATTCCCATCAAATGATCTTTTATATGGAATAGCAGATAAATCCTTTATTTATAGTATACATTCGGCATGGAAGATCGTAACATAAAAAAAGTTAATTACACAACCTACAATATCAAACCTTCAAACTCATGGCAATACTTTGTACAGGAGGAAGTAGATGGGTAGGGATCCACATTTCTGCCATACTTGACCAGCACGGCGAGGTTGTGCACGATAAATAATATTGGCCCATTTTCTTAAGCCTTTCCCTCAGATCAGGTGAATGTGTGCCAATCATTAGTCATTGTATAAGTTCCAACACACGGATGGTTTGGCTGTTTTCTTGAACATTTTGCTTCGAAAGTCAATTGCAAATCTTCATCTACATCGTGACCACTTCCTTTTTGTTCTAATGTTACAGCGAGACATTGAAACCCTTTGTGTAATGGTGAGTATCATTTCAACCATGGAATATTTTAGAACGAACTTCATTGATCCAGATACAACATGTAAGGGCCTTTTGGGATTTTGGAATGACATCCACAAGAATGTGAAAAAAGATCGGGCCACCGAATACATCAGAATGTACGTTCACGCCAAGTTGCATACCTCACTTTCTATGTAATGTGTCATGGTCTACTTAAACAAGTGAAGTGCCAAAAGTATTTTTGTTTCAAAAAAATCTTGCCTGGAATTTCCCATAAACACACACAGACAGACGCCATAAATAGATGCAGACAGACCGGTGTGTGTGTGTGTAAATATGTACTGCGTTATTATTATTTTTCAATAAAACTTTTTCACAGCAGTTTCTGGCTGGAGATCATGAGCTGCGCTGTCAACAAGTGGTTTTTTGACACATTAGGTTTTGGGGTTCAACGGAAATGACATTATCAAAATAAGACAAACATCTTTTTATGGCCACAATTATTCCTATGTTCTGCCGGATTGGCCGGGGGCTCAAGTCTTTTCATGAACGCAGCTGGCGCAGGCCTGACGTTCGACAAAGGTTAGGGCAGGAATTTGATTTTTGGCACGGTGCAGCAATAGCTCGCTTACTCTTCGCGAAGGGCGCCATGAGATCTTTAAACATCCACCACTATTAATGCCAGCAGAAGACAAAAATGTGAGTGATATGAAAATACACGAAGTATTAAATGCTAAACCAACATAACAATGACATAAAATGATAACTGCAATATGAATTAAATTAAAAATCAGATCTAAACCAATGGACAATCTTGATGTTTCCCAATTACCACTGTCCTCTTTGCCATAATCGAAGTGGATACTCAAGCTCCTGTTTTAAGCAGCTCTTCTTACAGTCCTTTTTTGAAAACTCTACCAAGAAAATCCCAGTATCCTTTGGGAATCCCAATGTTTCAGTGGTGAAACAAACCTCTACATCCAATGTTTCAATCATAAAGTTCTATGTATGAACAACTGAGTGGGATTGAAGTCAGGGGAAGGGAGTTTTTAATCGTTTTAATCATGAAAAAGGTAGGTGGGGGGGGGGGTGAGAAAGCTTAACACAGGCTTAAAACACAGGCTTACAGGACAAACTTTGTTGGCTCAAAGATGATCAGCAGTCGGCCTCACATGTGTGGCTACAAACCCACATATTCCTCAAGCCAAGAGCCAGCCATGACAAATAGAGTGGTGATTTCCATGACATTTGACACCACTACTTACGTGGCATAAAAGGTCATATTTGCAGATGCAATAATTATATGGTACCCTAAAATTAACAGATGGGAAGGTTTAACATACTAGCAACTGGATGGTAAGGAGCAAGCAAGAGTATTCACAAATGACATGAGAGAATGAAAATAGATGATAGGTGTTATATTTCATGACATCATTCAAGTCAGGGCTGGCCTTAATTTCCTACCATGTTGTTCTCCAAAATCCTTCCTTGACAGGTGCAACAAGAAAATAAAAAACATGATTGAAGTCCTTTGCAGACAAAGACTTTGTCCAAAGTTGTGACTGTATGGAGCAACGGACTCTCAGCCGTGTATCCAGGGACCGCTACACAACAGGTTTTGGGATGCCAAGTTTTATACTGGCTGCTCTTGCAATTCTTCCTGCTGCAATCCAAGATTGATGCTGAACCTGGGGAGTATACCACGGCGATCCACCACCCTTCCTGAATTGATGTGGGTTTCCAAACAGAAAAGGAGCTCATCAATTATTGTTGAAATGCAAACAATTTTATTTGCTTTGTGGCAGGTTTCCGTCCAATTCATTTTGTTAATTTTGTATGTTGTATACCTTCCTTAAACCTCGACATAAATCTTTCATTCCTTTTATTCTTTCAATATAAATGACGGACGTAAAGCTTCCTGGTCCTGTTTGAGTCACTTTTCTTATTCTGGATTTTAGGAATGAATGTGGATGAGGGAAACTGAGTTACAGTACATACATTACTGACCCGATAATAATAATAATACGAGTTCTGACAAGGAACTTCAACACAGGAGAGGCCATGAATGCTTATCAGCCGCACACTATGGTTTGTTTGTTGTTGTTCTGTCCTCTTTAAGCGTCAAACAAGGAGGCAGCATGTACCGTTTTTAAAGTCTTTGTATGATTCAACCGGGATTGGATCGAACCACTGATACCCCCATTGTCAGAGTGGGATGTTCTCGCATACGCTGCAACGTCAGGCTAGATACAGTTGGAAACGTAATGTTTTTACTTTGCCAATTGCCAGGAAACTCCGCGGTTATTTAGTGAATTCAATGTTCTGGATGCACTGCAAGCTCAGAGAATGTGAAAGAAAGCAGTAAAAGAAGAATGTTATTGTAGCTCAGTAACTTTTTAACTCGCCAAGACCTCCAAGATCTTGATATATTATTTCAGCAGGAGATATGGGGATGAAAATGTCTCCGCATCCCCAGGCTAATTTGGTTGCAAATTGGTGTCTCTCGAAGGTAATGACTTGTGATGGGATGCTGAGTGGGATAGCCGAATGAAGCTTTGTAGCAGGTAGACGTTCTGCACTCAAGGCACAAGTGCAAGTAATCCCTAATCTGCCCATCTAACAGTTTAAAAACAATTTACTAGCGGCGATGGAGCCCAGGCTCCTGAAGACCACACAAAGTGTCATTAAAAAAGAGTGGATTTATTCATAGTGAGAAAGGGGTCAGGTCAGCCGATATTATCTGTGACTTGCTACAGGTACCATGTAAACCTGTTACTAACGCTGTTTTCTTGGTCGGGTTGTTGGCGACTAAACGTCCTCCCCACCAGATTTCCTGGGTGAGGAGGGTGCATGATATGGACACCAGTAGGATTAACAAACAAACCTGTCAAAGGGAAGAGGAACTCCTTGTGAGCCAAGGGCCATCCATATCTAGTGCCCAACTGTGTCTTCGGACTGTCCTTCTCACTGCAGTTGGGATTAAATTTTTTGATGAGGATGGTGGGTAGGATTTGGCATTCCGGCCACCATAAACTTTCATCTGCAAAACCAAGAAAAACGGCAAAGAAAATGAACGAACCCAGCTCCGTGGGAGTACTTCCTGGTGCAGCTTCCCCCCAGGGCAGTTCACGCGGTAACGGGATTGGAGAAAAGCCTTCGGCGCCCCCACTCTTTGATGGGAGGAAAAACCACGGGTAACCTTTCCAGGGTCAGATTGGTGTACTGTGTGTCAGGGTGGTGTGAGGTGTCGTCCACGAAATGGCGGTCTCCTTGGTTAACCTAACGGCGGTCCCTTCGTTGGGTGCCCTGGAATGTCTATCCTGAGAGAGGATGATCACTGTCTCTGTTATATCTGAGCTCAAAGTATTTGAACATCGGTATTGCAGCACTCTCTGAGGGTTCAGGAGACGCAGAGGTGGCGAGATCAACGGCAGGTGGTTACACATGGTAATTAGGGTTTCTGGGTGTAACATGGTGGGTTCACCTACTATTGTTCTGGTCGCTCTGATGGTTACCATGGCCCAAGGAGTTGCTGGTAGCTGTGTCCAATAAGCGACCTCCAATGATAATTGAGGTAACACCAGTCAACGCCAATATATTATGAGACAATGGATTCGTCCCTCACTTGGGTGTCGTTTCCCTGGTTTCTCTGGATATGCTTTGACTGAGGTGAGTGATCTCACGCATGAAGGAACGCCTTCTATACACGCTTGAGTCTGTGGTTTAATCAGTGCCCCAGGCGAGATCACTCTTTCTCGCCTTGGGGGATTTCAATGCATCGACTGCAACTGATAGGGATGGTTATGAAATCATGTGTGGTCCCCAGGGTCCTGAACTATGAACGCAGAATAGCCCGAAGTTCTTGACTTTGCAAGAAGTTATGGAATTAGGGATGGCTGGTTCATGGTTTCAGCGCCTTCAGGCTCATCGCACAGACTTGGTATCTAACACTGGTGTGTGTGGCCAACAGAAGATTGACAATGTTGCTTGTTGATGTCACTGGAGGGATGATCAAGAACTGCAGGGTCTAACCGAGTGCTCAGTTCCTCAATACCCACCACAGGCTTGTGGTACAACTCTTGAAGTTGCAGCTTAAATGCAGGAGAATGGTACCATCCCAGCCAGGGCTGGTGATGGCGAGCTCAAGGATGAGAGGGTAGCTTGAGGAGTTTGTGAACAGGCTGAGTGGGATTTGGGGGGTCTGGGTGCTTTGTGGAATCCTGAAAAGTGTGGGAGCGCCTTCAAGACCAATCATCCTTGATGTTGCCGGTGGATATCTGGAACTCACCAGAGGGTGAAGACGAAATTTTGGTCTCAAGGGACATGGACACCAATGACTGAGTCGTGGGGCCCAGGCTTAATGGCAGAGTGAGCTGTTCAGTGGAGTTGAGGCATAAACGGTGTGCGCTGAGGTGGACAAAGGAGCCGATGTGCGAGGAATCTGTGAGGGGGTAGAGCATCACCTGTGATAAAGTGATTATCGTTCCTGCTTACATGGGGAATTTGCGCATTGCGTTCCTCCAAGCCCTTCTCATTGGTGTACTGCAGTTTGAGCGGAGGGTGGGTGGGCTCTTGACAGAGGAGTCAAAGTGAAGGCCTGATGAGTCAGGTTTACATTTGAGCGTGGCTAGGACGTACCAGGGTAAGGCTAGGCTCGACGTGGCTTGGATCAGCTGTTACCAGGCTTGATCCACCTGCTGTTGAGTTGGATGCCAAGCGGTGTTTACTAAATCCCTCTTGCTGACCCTCAATCACACTGGAATCCACCTTTCGTTTGTTGGAAACAGGCTGCGGTGAACCGGTTGAACTGGGGTAGAAGCTCCTGGGTCTGTGGCATCCATAACTGAACTTCTCAAAGGCACTGGTGGAAATGCTGTACTCATGTTGTTGCCAATGCAGTGGTCCAGGGCCTTGTTGTCCCTCTCTGGAAAGGGAAGGGTGAATCGCAGGCTGCGCAACTCCCTGAAGGGGTGACGCCTGCTCTCAGGCTGGTCAACGTGTCTTTTGCTCGGATATTATTGATCGGGTTCACCACCTTCTGCTGAGCAAGCAGCGTCTAGAGCAGTCCAGGCTTTAACACCAAAAGAGGTCAATGATTGACCGTAATCCTTGCCCTTCGGGTCTCACCAAACGCAGACGAGCGTTTTCGGCAGGGGCTGCTTTGCAGCCCTATGTTGATCTCTGCCAAGCCGTTTGATTCAAAGTGAATTGGGATGCGCCTCTGGAGGATTCCTTAGCTTCGTGGGGTAACCACAACCTGATCAATCTGGTGTCTGAACTGTAATCTGGTACTGTGTCAAGTGCTGTGAGAATGTGGTGGATACCATCCTTCGACTTAATTCCAGTTTTACTACTGAGTTTCGTGAGAGTGTGTGGTTGGCTCCACATTTTTCAGCGCTTGTTATGGACTGGGATTACACTGGGGAGGATTGTTGGAGAGATGCAAGCTGCGTGGATCATTTGAGAGTGTCAAGATCTCTGACGTTGATTTCACAGAAGAAATGCAGTCATCTTTGCGGAGACTCTGGATATCTTTTGGGGCCCTCCAGGTGCTGATTGAGAGTCAGAGCCGCTGGATTACGGGTTTCCTGGTTCAAAACTAAGATCAAGAGCTTTCTTGACATCTTGGAATGCTGCAATCTTTGACTGTACCTGTTTGTGGTGAGGATGTTGAGGTCATGGAGAGGTTCACTCACCTTGGCAAGGATATTCATGTCTCTCTGGCGATGAGTCCCAGAGGTCAACAGACGTCGGGTCGAGCCTGGGGAGTCATGATTCACTGGATCATGGGGTGTGGCGCTGCCTGTAAACCTATGCGGGAGGAACGAAAGTCCGAATCTTCAGGTCCTTGGTTGCTTTCCAGTCTTGCTTCTCGGAATGTGAGATTTTGACTCTGACCAGGGACTAAGATGGAGACTTATTCCTTTGGTGCCAGGTCCTCTTCGGAGAATCTTGGCTATCGCTGGTCGGACTTTTGTGTCTAACGAGCGGGACTTTGCTGAGAGAGACTTAAATGAGTTTGTTACCTGCATAGTCTTCCTGCAGTTTTCCTTACCTGCATGAAATACGATAAAAAAACGGCATTTTAAAAAAGATTATAACATTCGGAATTTCTCTATTTGAAGATAATATTATTATGAAGTGTTATTTTTAAGCGTTCCCATTTTTCAACGCTTTGTCAAACGTCGTACAGTCCGTAAGTCGGGCCAGGCGAAGTAGTTCAATAGCAGTGTCTTTCAACGGACTCCATAGCTCTCCCTTTCTTTGTGAACAGTTCCTGGCGTGCCTCATCAATTGTTTCAGCATTGCTTGTGCAGTCATACAAGTAAATTATAAACTTTTCAAGCATTTTGAAGTGGTTATCGGATAGGTCATCAGGTCCTTTTGAGAGTGCTAGA
>CM068956.1:175806403-175828304 GCA_035128595.1 Eptatretus atami
ACGATTCAAAGTCAGTAGCCATGATACGACACTCATGGATGTGATTCGACATAGCAGGTGATACTTCCTCAACAACAACCAGATACGTCATCACTCTGGATCAGCCCCTTTATACTCTTGCAAAGCAGATTCAAGTGCTAGTGGCTTCAGAATATGGTGAGGACAAATTTATTGTGCTTTTGGAGGGTTAGCATATTGAAATGGCTCACTGAAACTTATAGGCGACTGGCTGGAGGATTCAGGATGGGTGGAGAATGGATGGATTCAGGATGGTGGCTTGGCAGGGGCTGACTTTCAATACCCAAGATATGGATTGCCGTTTGGAAAGCAAAAAGTCCATCAGATATATTCTGTCCATGAACTATTACGTGCCTTGGACCATTGAAATCTGAAGCACTGCCATTTCTTCATGCCTTACAGTATGTGATACAGTGTCATCATTCTATTACGCCCGTGGCAGGCAAGAGAACTGCATGGAGACGTGGAGGTTGTGTGAAGAAGTGACAGATACTTTTCTAGCACTCTCAAAAAGGACCTGATGACCTATCCGATAACCACTTCAAATGCTTGAAAAAGTTTATAATTTACTTGTATGGACTGTTGCACAAGCAATGCCTAAACACTTGATGAGGCACGCCGAGGAACTGTTCAACAAAGAAAGGGAGAGCTATGGATCGATTCTCGCGCACAAGGGGCAGCCCTAGAACAACATGTCAGAAGAGCTATTTACCAGGGTGGATTTTGTTGGGGGAAGTCACTGCATGCATCATGGATTTAACCTCTCCCTGAGAAGTGGGGTGATGGGATCCAGCAAACTGGAACCCTTTTGGACCAAGTTGCTTGAAGTTGAGCACCTGCAGCAGAAGAGCTTATTCGCTGTGGGTGTAGAAAAGGGTGTGTTAAGCCATTGCAAATGTATAAGGGCAGCTTTGCCATGTTACCGCACTATGTGCGTGTAATGGTGTAATTGGTAATGTTTGAAGATTGGAACCGTATTTTTGCTGTGAAATCCCCCCTTTGGTCTATGCTGCACAAGCAGGACGTATTTTGGAACGGCGTTTGCGTAGAAAATCGGAGTGCATGCAAAGAGGCAATTGGCATTCATCGAAGCTTGAAGATGCGTTAATATGTAATACTTCCTGTAATAAAGGAAATTGTTTCATATTATTGGTTTCTGTTAAGCCCTATGTCAAAGATCTGAGTGCCCAGCGATTACCGGCTACTATCATATGGTTTTGCTCTGTCACAGGATCCCGGACCCAGCACCCTGACACAGGGTTAGCCAATTTGAATTCAGTTTATTGTATTTTATATTGTATTTGATTTACTTTGTTGCTTTTTTTGGTAAGTAATAGTTCATAAATAATTCAAACGTGTACATTGAAATAGCCTAAAAATTGGCCTGGCTATATTTTTTCCATTCACGGGTTATTCTGTTATTAGCCCCCAGCCGATGTGGATAATTAATTATATGTTATAATTGCTGTAATTATGTGTTTCCAAATTGTCTTGGCGTAGATAAAAAGATACCGTCTGCTCTAGCTCAAGTTGTCTTATGATTGATATCTGCGCCGTACAGTTTTTTCAAAAATACGATTACTCTCTATAAATCATAACTTATTATTTAATAATAACAATAACAAAGATAAAGAAATAACAACAAATATGATGATGATATATGACGATATATATGAAGCTTGTTTCATTGTTTTATTTCGTATTTGTAGCCAGATAAATTCACTTAAAAACGATTTTTTAATATAATTAAAGAGTAAACCTCTGTATAACCTGTCGGGCCATATTGGAAAATGGCCACCCAATCACGGGAGGTAACTTTGGAGGTTGCTGCCATATCTGAAAATGTTGCTGTGGATAGGTATCTACGCATGTGCGCAAATTTCATTGCTGTACTTGGCGAAGCCTAATTCCTTCAAATATTTGCATATTACTCCTTGACTAAAGGGGGAGAGGAGTGGGGGGGGGGGGTATCTGTGGAGGGTGTGTTAACCATTGCTGTGTCGCGCGGAATTATAGCAGATTAAATTTAAAAATGCATTAGTTGGGGGAGTGGGGGGGTGGTTAAGTTTCCGCTCTTCTCTTTTTGAGGAGTATAATACTTCATGGATGCCCAAAGGATTTTTTTTGTCAATGGAAGGTCTAAATGTCCGAATAATACAAAGATTTTTTCCAGGGTGAATGAATGGGAGATTCATATTCTTCAATTCCTTCACATTAATGTCCTGTTGAAGCCATGTCAATGATAATTGTTACCAAATTCGCGCCCTCGCGCGCATGCCGATCGGCCGCAAGTACCTCTAACGCAACCGCGTCGCCACACCGGACGGACAACTTTCAGTCATGACTTTCCGAGCTAACAGCTGGAACGCTGTCCGCGGGTGGGTCTCAACCCCACCACGGCGTGCCAATTTGTCTTACCCGCGCAGATAGGGGTCCACTCGCCGAATTTAGATATACCTAAGTACCTGCGCGGGAGCCGACCGGAGCAACCTACCTTGACGCAGGTCGGCTTGGGGACACGAACCGCTTAAGCGGTCGTTCCGTTCTGCAAGTGATAACCGAGCGGGTAAATTATCGCGACGCTCGCCGGATGCCGATTCTATTTAAACGGGTGTTTGAAACCCACTATTTATTCCCGCGATGCATGATGGCATTTTCAATAGGGGAAAGAGGAGCAACGAACGGGATACATTCAAACCAAGCACATTTATTTAGACAACACATATGGCAGGCAAATAGGGACAAAAGCAAAACACGCCATGCAGTTTCATTTTATGAAGATTTGCGGGACGTACTTTGCATGCAACACTTATACAGCCAACACAATGCAAAGGAAAGAGCTAATACGTCTATCTATTGTACATGTCACTTATACAGTTTTACTTGAAGACGGCACCACGACAACATTCATTCAAAAGCCCAAAGAAAAGGACCCCCTCACAGACAAGGAGGTCAGGCTGACACTTTGCGTCTTTATGACGTGGGAGCTGGAAAGACGCGAACGGGTCCCGGCGAGACGTAACAGGTTACCTGCACCGCTCGAGGTGCCTCGGTGGTCGGCGAGCTCTCTCCGGCACTCTCCTCCTGACTGCGTGGCAGAGCCTGGTCGCTCCAAACAACCCTTATCGCGACCTTTGCCGCCCAGAGGGAAAGGCAGCACCTCTACGTGTCCACCCAAGAAGGCGAAACACCTAAAGCCAGAGCTTGGACCGCATCCAGCGACGGACCCACCACGCGGACCGCCGAACACCGACTCAAAAGACAAAGGACCAGACCAAGTTCCAGCTCGAGAAACCAACAGCAAGACAGACAAAGGACCACCCCGAAGACCAAAGCCACGAGCTACGCGTTGCTGTCCGCCTTAATATTCCCCTGGGGCTCAGCATTCGCCCTCCCGCGTTTTCGGCGTCCACTCCCTTCGAGCCTTTTCGAGAAGTTCTCGAAAGGGGCGTTCTCAGCTCCTAGCGCTCATTCCTCGTATCCACCAATGCGCGAGCGACGCAGCCTCGCGCCTTCCACTCACAACGCAAACGCGGAGTAAAAAAAGGCAGGAAATCCCGCGCACCATGGAGGTTTTGCTTTCTCGTCTTTTTTACTCGCGTTTCGGACGGTTTTCGATGCGGAAAGGGTTGTAGTGGTGGTTTGTGAGGATGGTGTTTTGATAGCTGGCGTAGCGGGCGAAGATGTTAGATGGTGGCGTACTTGTTGTGGGATTGTAGCCGTGGTTGGCGTTGTGGCGTGGTTGGGTGTGGTTGTTGTTTGGGCATTGTGGTTGTTTTGGGGGGCGAAGTTGGTTTGCTGTCATGGTGGTCGTGATATGGTCGGTCCAAAATAAGCGATAGCAAACAGAAAAACCTACCTCAAAGGGTCAACAGGCCTGGTGAACACGAAGAATTCCCTCTAAAACAACGGTGGGAAACCTATCTTGAACACTCACTTACCGGGTTTAAACTGATCTTAAGGAACCTTTATGGTGTTCTGCCGAATTTCCACAGCCGTAACATGTGTTGTCTTTATCATGCTGAGACCAGCTTCAATGTTTAAAGGAAACCCTGCAGAGATACTAAATTGGTGTCATTTATTCCTCTTACTTGTGTGTAGACAACACGTTTTTACCCCTAATTTGGAACCTCATGATGGTTTAATGTTTAAAGTTGCACGATTCTATATCTTTTCAACTATCAACAAACACATACTGGTTTAAAGGATGTTAGAATCTGAAATACTGCACTGCTTTCGCAATTTTAAACATGTCCAAAAGAATAAATAAATCACCCGCCCCCAAAAAAACCATCTCCCACCAACTGTTCACCTAACCCCATTAATTGAGCAGCATGTTCTGGAAACCATGACATTTTTTTTTGGGGGGGGGGGGTGCCATGACATACGGCGCTCCTAGCCATGCCCTCATATCACCTGCCAGCCGCGACTCTGTCAGTCATGAGGCATCTCATCCTTACCCCCCTGATATTTTCCGGTTTTTGTCTTCGCTGGCTTGGTTATTTTCTCATTTTGTTTTCTTCATAATCGGCAGACCTGCCCTTCTGTGTGTTCAAGTCTCGCAGTCATAGTTTAGGTTATGTCACCGTTAAAGTAACGTGTTCTTTGTTTGTTCATTTCATTGAGGCCTGTTGGGATTAGGCTCATGTCTCTGCAATATAGCAAATTATTAAATAGCGATTGTGGTTAATTGTTTGTGATGTTTAAAAAAAACAAAACATTTTTTTTTTTTTAAATATATGAGGCCCCGCGAGGAGGAGTGATGTAAGCGACATTTTTTTATGGATATGATGATGAATAGGCTCGATGATGGGGAAGGGTTAAATATAGTGCTTATGGCATTAATCCAACCGGCGATGTGTCCTTACATCACTCCCTCCTCGCGGGCCTCATATATTGGTGTATGTATATATATATATATATATATATAATATATATATATATTATTATATATATATATATACATATTATGAGGCCCCGCGAGGATGAGTGATGTAAGTGACATTTTTTAATGATATGAATGATTGATAGGCTCGGATGAATAGGGTAGGGTTGAAATAGTGCGATATGGCATTAACTCCAAAATGGCGATGTGTCCCTTACATCACTCTCCTCGTGGCGGCGTCATATATATATAATATTCAATATATATATATATATATATTATATATATATTATATATATATACATACATATACAGTATAGTAATTGTTGATTGTTCACAGCAAGGGAATGTCTTCTTACTCTGACATGAAACGTTCGCATCAGGAGCCATTGGGGAAAGTCTGCTAACTGGGATTGTTTTCCACAACGGTTCAATTCGGCGATCAACGCAGACGACTGTTCTGGAGCTAGTATCTGGGAGCTAACAGAGATTTGTATAACATCTCGAGTACAAAAGGTTTGACGAGCTAAACTGCTTCAGATGGTGGGATGGGGACCTCTGAATGACCATTCTTAAGTTTTCCAATTGGTGCATTAAGTAGGGGGTGCTGCTTGAAGTACCCCCCAAAGTCAGTTTAAATTAACTTTTTGAGTACATGATCAAAACTGGTGCAACAGTTTCTTTTGCACTGTAATTACAGATTGTGCCATTTTCTTAAGTGACGATTTGGTGCAAAACGCATTTAAGCAAACAGCCTCAAGCAGTTGCGTACTTTCACGATTTAAATCACATTTTGAATACATTAATGAAAACTTTGTGGAAATATTCTTCGACTTCCCTGGAATGAAGAATCAGGAGTTCTAAGTGACCCTTTTGGTGCAAAACCCATTAAGAATGGGGTCAGCAGGCAAATACTGCTTTCCAGGAAATTAAGTCAATGGAGAGCAGGTCTGGTGAAACAAAGATCATTTCACATATCGCATATTTATACTTGTTCCTTGTAATTAAACCAGTAGGAATGTGTAAAGATCTTATCAGATATCAAATTTTTGATTACATTCTGTAAATTTAAAAGAAAAATTATGGTAAATTATGGTTGAAATCCTAATTTATGTTCTCTGGTAACATGATAAGAACATGTATCTTTAAGACATGAAGATTTGAAACATATAGAATGCCTTTAAATTTGAACTGATGGAATAGAAGACAAAAGAACTTATCAATTTAACTTTTCTTATCAACTACGTCTATTTTCGATGATGAAATCAAAGTGTGACAATGTAGATCTGGCATCGATAGCATAAAAGGAGCATCAGTGATCAGTAAAAGTAATTGACCTGGCAATTTTCCAACACATTCAGTGCATATGGAACAAGCATCAATGAATCATGAAAATTACAACAGTTTTTTCTAGTCTAAATGTTTCATGCTTTTGGAAGAGGGCATCCACTAAGTAGCTTTATTGTGGTAAAAACATTTTATTTAATTATATGGTTAGGTTTTAAGGAACCGGTATGCATACAAACATCAGTTTGTCCGAAGTTAGTTTATTCATTAAGTATATGTGTCGATAGAATGCCCACCCTGTGTGTAGTGGGAAGACACTGGGGTCGTTGCGATGTTTTTTAGTTGATTACTAAATCATTATATCCATCCACAGACGACCCGGTAACCCTCTGCCTGCTCGCACCTTCATCTCGCTCGCTACTCTCCGCAGTGGCTGAACAAGCCGCATGTTCACTACTCGCCTACCGCGATCACTTTCGCGGGGCAGAAATCTTTGTGTCGTACCTTTTTTTGGCGAGTTCCGGACACGCGGAGTGGCGGGCTTCCGTATGGCTGAAACGCCCGCCCAGCAGGGCGGCCCCATGGAAGCACCGCGTCGCAATCAAGGGCGAACCAGTGACGTCGGCTTTTACCAATGGGCCCCTCCCCACTGAGGAAGATCTATAAATTACGATCACCATTCGTTCAGAGTGGTCTGGTGAGCTGGAAAGTGATCCTCTTGAGGGTGAGCTGGAAAGTGAGGTCGTCTTGGAGTGAGCTGGAAAAGTGAGTCATCTGAGCGGAGCGTTGAGTGAGACAGTTCGTCGCTGATAAGCGAAAGAAAGGAGGAAGGTCGTTGAGTGGTTGCGCTCTTTGGGGTCGTTAGTTTCAAGTGTGAGAGAGCTGGGAAAGACCTCGACCCGACCTTGACGCGGGTCTCTTCGTAGGCTGCCTGTCTGCAGCCTGATCCGCGGCTCGGAACTCCGCTCTACTCGACCCGGGCTCCTTCGCGACACGGTCTCCACGCGTGCGGACGTGGACCGAGCCGCACGACCATTGACAGGTGCCGCACCACCAGAGCATCCATTCCCTCCAACGTTCAGGTACCCGAAAGAAAGCAATCTCGCTCACTCCCTCTCTGGCTGCAAAAGGTCCTTGCCATACATCCTGGGTGTATTTTCGTCTGAGTGTGTGGCGCCGGTCTTTAAAGTAGAAATTGCATAAAGTGTTTTTATTTGATTCATTGTAAATCTTGCCTGTTTTATTCTCATGACAAGTCTGCCTGTGTCTCCTTTGTAAGTTGCTGTAAATTGTTGCACACATCTTTTCTTTCATCTTCCCCTGCATAACATCCCAATAAACCTGTTCCTGTACCATAGTCAATTTTCCTCGCTTAGTGTAAATAAATTGATTGTAGAATGTTCCCAGTTGTTTCGTCTTTTCTTCATTGGTCCAGCAATGGTTTCGATTGAGTTTAGCCGGGTCTTTATCCCTGATAATTCCTGTTCATTCAGCCGGTACGTCTTTTGGTAGTTCGCTCGGCTGCACGCCGATCCCGACAGGTGGTTGGTAGAGTTGGTAGAGTGATCGGTTCCGGGAAGGCGACGCGAGGGCGTGGTTCCGGTAGAACAACAACCCGCGTGGTTAATTAGGTAAATTGGTTCTAAGACAAAAGACACTACACTACCGCGGTGGACGGGTATTGGCATCCACGGTGGTTAAGCGACCCACCGCGTCACAGAAATTATCCGTTGAGCAACGCCTCACAATTCCGGGAGTCTGGTGGGAGCGACGTAACTTCCCCCACTCGTGGTCGTTTCTCCCCACCGGTCCCCCAGCCGAACATATGTTTTCAACAGGACACTAACATGCCTCTGTTCAAGTGGTTATGCTCGTTGGAAACGAAACTTTTGTCACATGTGTCAACTATGACTACCTTTGATCTCATATTCATGTCATGCTAAATTTTAAAATGATATCAATCTATCGCTAAAAACTTACAAGACAAAACAATCAAAATTTCTGCTGATGAGTCACACACATAGTTAGGCAAAAGTTCTATTCCTATACTGTGAATATATCTATAATCATGAGTTCACTAGTAATTTATTAGTATTGGTATAATTATGGTTTCCAGCCTGCCGTCTGTTCCAAATTCGAGTCATCCTCGTCACGAACTGTCATCTTCATCTGAAGATGCAATTACCATTTCATCCTCCTCTCTTCCTTGGGGGGGGTCCATTGCTTCTAATTCTTCCTGTCTCTGGATAAGGCTTTTGGGAAGTTGCTCCTCCCTTCGACCAAACCGGTTTGTAATGGTCATCAACTACTGCCAGCCATTTCTTAGTGGGATGCTGCTCGAGAATGGTTTTGATCTGCTCTTTGCCTAATATTGGCAAAAAGGAAGCATTGCTTAATGTGAGTATCGAGCTCATCTTCGAAGGTGGTAGTCCACTTGCATCCATGCCCCTCAAATTGGCTAGTAGGCTTTTTTTTTCCATTTCCCTTGTCCGTTGTCTTCCTGAACTTCTCGTAACGACACTCATTCAGGCTGGTGTTTTGCACTGATCCTCAGTTCATAACAATTGTGGCTTCTTAAAATTGGTTTTGCACCACAAAGGGTCACTTAAGAACTACTGATCTTTATTCAGGAAGGTCTAAGAATATTTCCACAAAGTTTCAATTAATGTACTAAAATGTAATTTAAATGTGAAAGTAGCGCCTCCTTGAGGCTGTTCTTTCAATGCGTTTTGCAACCAAATTTTGTCAGCTTAAGAATGGCACATGTTGTTCATCACAGTGCCAAAATGAAACTTTTGCACCATTTCGATCGATGTACTGCAAAAATGTAAATTTAAACTGACTTAGGGTGTACTTCAAGCCGCTCCCCTACTTAATGGCACACAATTGGAAAACTTAAGAATGGTCATATCGGAGGTCCCATCCCACCATCTGCATGAGTTTTAGCTCCAAACCATTGTTTTTTTTTTTTTTGTTTTTTTATTTTTTTTTTTTTTTTTTTTTTTTTTTTTTTTCTTTTGTATCGAGATTGTAATAGAAATCTCTGTTTTAGCTCCAGATTACAGGCACCATGTGTAAGGATGCTGTAGCGACCGGCCATCTTATGCCGCTCATAATAGCGACTGGTACATTAAATTAAATAAAACTTTGAAATAAAGTCAGATCGGGGAGCATTGAAGATCATGCAGTTTTGGGAAGTAAAAGGTTTGGTGGTGGGACTAGGAATGGAGAAAAACCATGAACTGGGTGGTGGTGGTTAAGAAGAGTAATTGAGAATAGAGATGAAATGGGATTGGGAGGGGAGGGAAGACAGTGGGAGTTTCTGCTTTCGAGGCACAGACAAGAGTTCAGAATTGTATGTGCGAGGGATAGTGAAAAGACTGATTGGCGCATTTGAGGGATTGGGAAGGAAGAGCAGGGAAAGATTTTTATGATCAAAGAACGTTGGCAGACTTGAAGGATTTTTTTGCCAATGTGAAATGAGTATTTTGAAATGTTGCGGTCATGTATCTCGATAAACGTCCTTTGCTTACTTGGATAAACCTTTTTTTTCCAACAATTATTATATCTCTCATGTTACAGAACAAAAGGTCCAGAATATGGCAATTTTGGGAAATTAAATATAACAGATTTTGATGACAGTCACATTACAGCAATGTGTATCTTCTGTACATCTCAGCTGCCACATACATCGTCAATGCTACGCAGATGGTGACAGCCAACATGGGAGTCACACCTTTATAAGCATGCTGAAACGGTCTACATAGAAAGTGTATTTTATTTCATGAATGAAAGTGGTATTTTCACAGTTAATGTCTTCTTTTTGAATGTATGGTGCAGGACTGTGGGTTTAGTGAACAAATGCGGGATCTCTGGTGTGTCGCACCAACGGATTGGCAGACAGTTGAAGAATACAATGTGGATTGACGTGAACGCTCATGGCATGATACGAGTCACTCTTGCTTTTCTTTCCCCTTGTAAAATGGAAAACCCACGGCCGCATAATTAACATGTCAGCATATGTGGTCGCATGCCCTCTCTGGCCGGCAGTTACTGTGTCTCCAATATGGAGTAGAGCCTTTTTCGATTCCACTCAGGTGTATAGGCAATGCACTTGCACCACTATTTCGCCCATTATATAAGTCTTATTAAGGTCGCACACATCACCTGAATCTGAGCGTTGAAGATTTTTTATATAACATCATATTCTAATGTAGCCAGCAGATGTATCGTTTGATTTTCTGAATGAGCTCGCACCATCTATAGATGCAGCCAATCGGCTTGCAGCAATAAATCATGTGGTCACCTCGGTTCACAAACGGTGATTTGATTTCATATATGTTGGTTGGTTAGCTGTCATGTGACATATGATTCATGTTATGATTACCTGTCACAGCTTAAGAGGAAAGAACTGACGTTTTAACTCTAACTTGTTGAAGCCTGAAGCCTTGCTCAGACAAAGTTTGCTTAAATATATTCCCAAATTATTTGCGCCATTAAAGTGACAACCGATAATAATAATGCGGCGAGATCAATCAGTTGCAGTCGGTTTTTGTGGAACCTGTGCAGCTGGGTTGGAAGAGAGCACAACAATCAGCGAAATAATGACCATTATCAAATACAATTAGCAGATTAAAATGTCCAACTTTTGGATTTGGTTGTTGGTTGACCCAATCGCTGAAGCATTGATATCGGTTTGTCAGTTGGTGAGTCATGTGAAGTGGGCAGACCATACGAGGGGTAGATTAGTGGAAACTGGTTTGGACCAAGCCAAGCTATATTGACTTTTTTATGGGGAAGGGGGTGGTGGGGGGAGGGTTACAATAAAATTGAAAGATTTAACTTGTGAAGGTGGTGGGGTAGAACATAGATGAAGAAAGTGGCAGAGTATTCCTCTCTTGGGCTTGTATTGTCATCGTGTGCATAAAATGTATAGTTTCAGTGGGTAATTTAAAGTGTTCTACTGTTAAAACTAGATACACAATGAGGTTTATCAGCAAAGTGCCTCCGATTTACGTTGGGATGCATTCCTAAAAATCTGTTGATGTTTATAACCAAACGACGCTATTCGGATAGAAATTGTTCCCATAATACAGAGTGTTATAATGGGGGGATGCATTTGCATTGAAAATATTTCAGTCACCAAACTTAACTTAACCACACTTAAGTGCACTTCAAACCACAGGACGAAACACGTGAGATGGGAGATTTAAGCAACACGGCATCCACTGAGCCGCTTGCCATGTTGTTCGGTTCTCCAGTAGCGGGCGACTCGGAGTTGTCGCTTCCTAAACTGACAGACGGCACGGGCACTGTAATTTAAAAAATTTCCTAGGCGCACTGCAGTCAGAACTGTAATTTAAAATTCCAAACTATAATTATATTTTTTATAATGACAAATTAAATTGACTAGTTGTCCAATAATGTGTTAATGGAAGTTATAGTCGATACAATGCAAATAATTCGACGTACAATCTGAAACTTACTGTATGGTTCCCCAAGAAAATTTGCCTTTTTAACCTTGAACTATTGTAAATGTCTTGCATTTATTTCCATACAATAAAGGAGCCGTGCGTGTGTGCGTCCGTGCCTGCGTGCAAGTTCCACCCATTGGTTGGAACAGTTCGCTTGACTCCACCCACAATTTTCTATACGACGGTCCACCATATTTTCTATACTCCCGTAGTAGGTCTGAGGTTTCGTTGGCACTGTTTTGTAAGGCTCGCAATTTCTGACTCTCACGGCTTTATCCTAACGTCATTTCGAACATCTGATTTAATTTTTCATGCCGCTAAGATGGTTTAAACTTGTTGCAAAAAACGGGGAGAAAATCGGACAAATATCGATGTTTTACAAGGCAAAATGCGTTTTAATAGCCATTTCTGGTCAGGCACGATGTGGGGAGAAGAGAGAAGGGGGTGGGGTGGAGAAGAGGGGGGGGGGGGGGGATGATGCAATCACACGTGTAATGTGCTAGTGTGTATAAAAGAGGGGTCCTACGAGGTTGAGTGCAGGAGAGGAGGATGCATATGCAATGGGGGCAAATCTTGGACATGCTGGCATTAATTTTGGACCCCAAAGTAGTTTTTGGTGAAAGAGAATTTAAATGCAACTGCCAAACTACATGCAGTCCGTGGCCAAAAATATTGGCACTTTTTTTCAAATAACTCATTTTCTTTAAAAAAATAAGTGAAATTGACAAAGTATTTGGTCTCTCACAATCTTTATTTCACTGTTTAATATTACAACCTTTGTTTTTTGATTCAGAAACTTAATAATATATCTTTTCATCAGAAGATAAAATAAATGGAATTGACAAAATATTGACACCGCATGACTTAATATTTGGTAGCACCAACAGCCTTTGGACAAAATAACTGCAGTCAAGTGCTTTCCTATAGCCATGAATGAGCTTCCTCCACCTCTCTAGCTGGCAGTTTGGCCACTCCTTCTTGTGCAAACTGGCTCCAGTTTTCTCCCAGATTTTGAAGGGTGCCTTCTCCAACTGCTTTGTTTTCAGATCTCCGCCACAACTGTTCAAGGTGGGATTTAGATTTGACTCATTGCTGGCCTATTTCCAGAACAGTCCAACGTTTTGACTTGAAACGCATTCGTGGATGCTTTTGAAGTGTGTTTGGGGTCATTGTCCTGCTGCAAGACCCATGACTTTTCGACAGAGACCCGGCTTTTTTGACACTGGGTTTGAACATTGCGCGCCAAAATGTTGGTAACTTCCTGATTCATGATGCCATACACTATTCAAGGCACCCAGTGCGCAGAGGCAGCAGCAACCGCCAAAACATCACTGACCTCCTCCATGCTATAACTGTAGGAAGGTATTCTTTTCTTGAGGCTTTTCATTTTGTTTTCTGTAAACATAGAGATGATGTGCTTTACCAAACGCTCTAATTTGGTCTCATCTGTCCAAGGACATTATCCAGAAGGATTTTGGCTTATTCAGGTGTGTTTGGCCAAACGCAGTTCGAGCTTCTTTTATCTCTCTCTCTCCTCTCTCTCTCTCTCTCTCTCTCTCGTCTTCTCTCTGCTCTCTCTCTCTCTCTCTCTCTCTCTCTTTCTCTCTCTCTCGGGGTCCTCCTGGGTCTTCTACTGTAGAATCCCCTTTCATTGAGTTGGCGACCGGATGGTGCAAGTTGAAACTGTCGTACCTTGTGCTGAAGTTCAGCTTGAACCTTGTTTTGGCAGTTGATGCGAGGTGCTTTCCTCACACCATTAAACAATCTTGCTGCAATTTCGATGAAGTTTTCTCTTGCGGCCACGTCCACGGAGGTTGGCTTGCAGTGCCATGGGCCTAAACTTCTGATAACTATTGCGTACGTGCACAGGAACATCAAGGTCTCTGGAGAAATGGACTTGTAGCGCTTGAGATTGTCCATGTCTTGTGTGTGGTGTGTTATACGTACATAATACACATTGTTGGAAACAATGGTAGCTGCCTTGAAAACATTTGTCGAGGAGAGGCAAAGAGACAGGCAAACTCTTCGATGGGTTTCAGATTAATATTTCAGATTTTTCAGATTTCAGACTATATTTCAGATTTCAGACTAACCCTAACCTACAGCTTGGTTACAACCTTAGTGAGAATCGTGTATCTTGTCACCCTCACCAGATAGAACTACTTTTAAACAGCATAATCTCTTCCAGAATGACGGTGCAAAGAGAATGAAAATCCAATTTGTCCGAGAAGTGTAGACAACAGGCCTTCATGCCAGTGATACCGAGGTTCCAAAAGACTTGCTCATCTGCACAGTCGAAAGCATCACTGGTAGAGACATATATCATCAATCACAACAGGAATGGTGAACCGATTGGCACAAAGTTATTTTTCACTGATGACTCTATATTTGCCTCAACTTCATGCGGGTAGTCATAAGATGAGTTTGTGAAGTGATTTGCTAATTGCACAATTAGGCAAATGATCATTTTTTGAATGGAGCAGCATGATTGTAATGGGTGATGGCAGACTAGTTGGCAGAAGAACCTAAACTTATCATCTGAGGGCACTCCATGACTCATGTCATATACAGGAAATGAAATTACAGGGTTTGGCAGGAAAGCCTAGGCCCTAGAGGTATGCAAAACTAGCCTCTGAGTTGTCTCGCCTAGATTAACATCCTTACCCCAACTATAAACTCATCTGGTGTTTGCAGGCAAAGGTGAAGGGCATCAATGGTGTGTGCCAACTATAAGGATGGATGTTAACCCATCTGCTAGCATTCGTTTGTGGACGATAAAGATCCACAATTCCTCGTGAAGAGGAGGCCGATCTATTGTTAGCACCCTGGCCAAATTTAACTCTAACTCCAGGGGCATTGTCTCAGCAGCATACCAATATAGCATGCTTTGTTATTGGTGCAATGCCTGCCATGCGTTATAGGCTGGAAATTCACACAGAACTTTCGTTCCAGCAGAACCTCTCATATCCCTGAGTTTATGGTGATGGACACTGCTGTCCGGTAGCAAAAAGTGCGTGGCCCTTTGTTCACACACACTCTTTCACTACTTTGGGTTTAACAGAACATATGCTTACTTGGATGGCCGCAGCCCCAGTAGCAACCTATACGCCACTCCAGAAGGTCCAACTTGGTCTCAAGGATGGAATTCTTTTTGTTCTTGTTCCCAGAATTTTCCACAACCAATATGTAATTTTCCACCTCCCCAGTTTTGTGACTGTGACTGACATCATCAGAACACCCAGGGTAATGGTACATAAGTGAGTAGGAGCATTGGACATTCAGGTTTTCCTTCATTGCATGTGTTTGGCACAACTGCCCCAACAAATGAATGGCGGTTTTAATCTTTTAAATTTTTATTTGTGTGTGGCGAAAACTTACATTCCCATCAAATGATCTTTTATATGGAATAGCAGATAAATCCTTTATTTATAGTATACATTCGGCATGGAAGATCGTAACATAAAAAAAGTTAATTACACAACCTACAATATCAAACCTTCAAACTCATGGCAATACTTTGTACAGGAGGAAGTAGATGGGTAGGGATCCACATTTCTGCCATACTTGACCAGCACGGCGAGGTTGTGCACGATAAATAATATTGGCCCATTTTCTTAAGCCTTTCCCTCAGATCAGGTGAATGTGTGCCAATCATTAGTCATTGTATAAGTTCCAACACACGGATGGTTTGGCTGTTTTCTTGAACATTTTGCTTCGAAAGTCAATTGCAAATCTTCATCTACATCGTGACCACTTCCTTTTTGTTCTAATGTTACAGCGAGACATTGAAACCCTTTGTGTAATGGTGAGTATCATTTCAACCATGGAATATTTTAGAACGAACTTCATTGATCCAGATACAACATGTAAGGGCCTTTTGGGATTTTGGAATGACATCCACAAGAATGTGAAAAAAGATCGGGCCACCGAATACATCAGAATGTACGTTCACGCCAAGTTGCATACCTCACTTTCTATGTAATGTGTCATGGTCTACTTAAACAAGTGAAGTGCCAAAAGTATTTTTGTTTCAAAAAAATCTTGCCTGGAATTTCCCATAAACACACACAGACAGACGCCATAAATAGATGCAGACAGACCGGTGTGTGTGTGTGTAAATATGTACTGCGTTATTATTATTTTTCAATAAAACTTTTTCACAGCAGTTTCTGGCTGGAGATCATGAGCTGCGCTGTCAACAAGTGGTTTTTTGACACATTAGGTTTTGGGGTTCAACGGAAATGACATTATCAAAATAAGACAAACATCTTTTTATGGCCACAATTATTCCTATGTTCTGCCGGATTGGCCGGGGGCTCAAGTCTTTTCATGAACGCAGCTGGCGCAGGCCTGACGTTCGACAAAGGTTAGGGCAGGAATTTGATTTTTGGCACGGTGCAGCAATAGCTCGCTTACTCTTCGCGAAGGGCGCCATGAGATCTTTAAACATCCACCACTATTAATGCCAGCAGAAGACAAAAATGTGAGTGATATGAAAATACACGAAGTATTAAATGCTAAACCAACATAACAATGACATAAAATGATAACTGCAATATGAATTAAATTAAAAATCAGATCTAAACCAATGGACAATCTTGATGTTTCCCAATTACCACTGTCCTCTTTGCCATAATCGAAGTGGATACTCAAGCTCCTGTTTTAAGCAGCTCTTCTTACAGTCCTTTTTTGAAAACTCTACCAAGAAAATCCCAGTATCCTTTGGGAATCCCAATGTTTCAGTGGTGAAACAAACCTCTACATCCAATGTTTCAATCATAAAGTTCTATGTATGAACAACTGAGTGGGATTGAAGTCAGGGGAAGGGAGTTTTTAATCGTTTTAATCATGAAAAAGGTAGGTGGGGGGGGGGGTGAGAAAGCTTAACACAGGCTTAAAACACAGGCTTACAGGACAAACTTTGTTGGCTCAAAGATGATCAGCAGTCGGCCTCACATGTGTGGCTACAAACCCACATATTCCTCAAGCCAAGAGCCAGCCATGACAAATAGAGTGGTGATTTCCATGACATTTGACACCACTACTTACGTGGCATAAAAGGTCATATTTGCAGATGCAATAATTATATGGTACCCTAAAATTAACAGATGGGAAGGTTTAACATACTAGCAACTGGATGGTAAGGAGCAAGCAAGAGTATTCACAAATGACATGAGAGAATGAAAATAGATGATAGGTGTTATATTTCATGACATCATTCAAGTCAGGGCTGGCCTTAATTTCCTACCATGTTGTTCTCCAAAATCCTTCCTTGACAGGTGCAACAAGAAAATAAAAAACATGATTGAAGTCCTTTGCAGACAAAGACTTTGTCCAAAGTTGTGACTGTATGGAGCAACGGACTCTCAGCCGTGTATCCAGGGACCGCTACACAACAGGTTTTGGGATGCCAAGTTTTATACTGGCTGCTCTTGCAATTCTTCCTGCTGCAATCCAAGATTGATGCTGAACCTGGGGAGTATACCACGGCGATCCACCACCCTTCCTGAATTGATGTGGGTTTCCAAACAGAAAAGGAGCTCATCAATTATTGTTGAAATGCAAACAATTTTATTTGCTTTGTGGCAGGTTTCCGTCCAATTCATTTTGTTAATTTTGTATGTTGTATACCTTCCTTAAACCTCGACATAAATCTTTCATTCCTTTTATTCTTTCAATATAAATGACGGACGTAAAGCTTCCTGGTCCTGTTTGAGTCACTTTTCTTATTCTGGATTTTAGGAATGAATGTGGATGAGGGAAACTGAGTTACAGTACATACATTACTGACCCGATAATAATAATAATACGAGTTCTGACAAGGAACTTCAACACAGGAGAGGCCATGAATGCTTATCAGCCGCACACTATGGTTTGTTTGTTGTTGTTCTGTCCTCTTTAAGCGTCAAACAAGGAGGCAGCATGTACCGTTTTTAAAGTCTTTGTATGATTCAACCGGGATTGGATCGAACCACTGATACCCCCATTGTCAGAGTGGGATGTTCTCGCATACGCTGCAACGTCAGGCTAGATACAGTTGGAAACGTAATGTTTTTACTTTGCCAATTGCCAGGAAACTCCGCGGTTATTTAGTGAATTCAATGTTCTGGATGCACTGCAAGCTCAGAGAATGTGAAAGAAAGCAGTAAAAGAAGAATGTTATTGTAGCTCAGTAACTTTTTAACTCGCCAAGACCTCCAAGATCTTGATATATTATTTCAGCAGGAGATATGGGGATGAAAATGTCTCCGCATCCCCAGGCTAATTTGGTTGCAAATTGGTGTCTCTCGAAGGTAATGACTTGTGATGGGATGCTGAGTGGGATAGCCGAATGAAGCTTTGTAGCAGGTAGACGTTCTGCACTCAAGGCACAAGTGCAAGTAATCCCTAATCTGCCCATCTAACAGTTTAAAAACAATTTACTAGCGGCGATGGAGCCCAGGCTCCTGAAGACCACACAAAGTGTCATTAAAAAAGAGTGGATTTATTCATAGTGAGAAAGGGGTCAGGTCAGCCGATATTATCTGTGACTTGCTACAGGTACCATGTAAACCTGTTACTAACGCTGTTTTCTTGGTCGGGTTGTTGGCGACTAAACGTCCTCCCCACCAGATTTCCTGGGTGAGGAGGGTGCATGATATGGACACCAGTAGGATTAACAAACAAACCTGTCAAAGGGAAGAGGAACTCCTTGTGAGCCAAGGGCCATCCATATCTAGTGCCCAACTGTGTCTTCGGACTGTCCTTCTCACTGCAGTTGGGATTAAATTTTTTGATGAGGATGGTGGGTAGGATTTGGCATTCCGGCCACCATAAACTTTCATCTGCAAAACCAAGAAAAACGGCAAAGAAAATGAACGAACCCAGCTCCGTGGGAGTACTTCCTGGTGCAGCTTCCCCCCAGGGCAGTTCACGCGGTAACGGGATTGGAGAAAAGCCTTCGGCGCCCCCACTCTTTGATGGGAGGAAAAACCACGGGTAACCTTTCCAGGGTCAGATTGGTGTACTGTGTGTCAGGGTGGTGTGAGGTGTCGTCCACGAAATGGCGGTCTCCTTGGTTAACCTAACGGCGGTCCCTTCGTTGGGTGCCCTGGAATGTCTATCCTGAGAGAGGATGATCACTGTCTCTGTTATATCTGAGCTCAAAGTATTTGAACATCGGTATTGCAGCACTCTCTGAGGGTTCAGGAGACGCAGAGGTGGCGAGATCAACGGCAGGTGGTTACACATGGTAATTAGGGTTTCTGGGTGTAACATGGTGGGTTCACCTACTATTGTTCTGGTCGCTCTGATGGTTACCATGGCCCAAGGAGTTGCTGGTAGCTGTGTCCAATAAGCGACCTCCAATGATAATTGAGGTAACACCAGTCAACGCCAATATATTATGAGACAATGGATTCGTCCCTCACTTGGGTGTCGTTTCCCTGGTTTCTCTGGATATGCTTTGACTGAGGTGAGTGATCTCACGCATGAAGGAACGCCTTCTATACACGCTTGAGTCTGTGGTTTAATCAGTGCCCCAGGCGAGATCACTCTTTCTCGCCTTGGGGGATTTCAATGCATCGACTGCAACTGATAGGGATGGTTATGAAATCATGTGTGGTCCCCAGGGTCCTGAACTATGAACGCAGAATAGCCCGAAGTTCTTGACTTTGCAAGAAGTTATGGAATTAGGGATGGCTGGTTCATGGTTTCAGCGCCTTCAGGCTCATCGCACAGACTTGGTATCTAACACTGGTGTGTGTGGCCAACAGAAGATTGACAATGTTGCTTGTTGATGTCACTGGAGGGATGATCAAGAACTGCAGGGTCTAACCGAGTGCTCAGTTCCTCAATACCCACCACAGGCTTGTGGTACAACTCTTGAAGTTGCAGCTTAAATGCAGGAGAATGGTACCATCCCAGCCAGGGCTGGTGATGGCGAGCTCAAGGATGAGAGGGTAGCTTGAGGAGTTTGTGAACAGGCTGAGTGGGATTTGGGGGGTCTGGGTGCTTTGTGGAATCCTGAAAAGTGTGGGAGCGCCTTCAAGACCAATCATCCTTGATGTTGCCGGTGGATATCTGGAACTCACCAGAGGGTGAAGACGAAATTTTGGTCTCAAGGGACATGGACACCAATGACTGAGTCGTGGGGCCCAGGCTTAATGGCAGAGTGAGCTGTTCAGTGGAGTTGAGGCATAAACGGTGTGCGCTGAGGTGGACAAAGGAGCCGATGTGCGAGGAATCTGTGAGGGGGTAGAGCATCACCTGTGATAAAGTGATTATCGTTCCTGCTTACATGGGGAATTTGCGCATTGCGTTCCTCCAAGCCCTTCTCATTGGTGTACTGCAGTTTGAGCGGAGGGTGGGTGGGCTCTTGACAGAGGAGTCAAAGTGAAGGCCTGATGAGTCAGGTTTACATTTGAGCGTGGCTAGGACGTACCAGGGTAAGGCTAGGCTCGACGTGGCTTGGATCAGCTGTTACCAGGCTTGATCCACCTGCTGTTGAGTTGGATGCCAAGCGGTGTTTACTAAATCCCTCTTGCTGACCCTCAATCACACTGGAATCCACCTTTCGTTTGTTGGAAACAGGCTGCGGTGAACCGGTTGAACTGGGGTAGAAGCTCCTGGGTCTGTGGCATCCATAACTGAACTTCTCAAAGGCACTGGTGGAAATGCTGTACTCATGTTGTTGCCAATGCAGTGGTCCAGGGCCTTGTTGTCCCTCTCTGGAAAGGGAAGGGTGAATCGCAGGCTGCGCAACTCCCTGAAGGGGTGACGCCTGCTCTCAGGCTGGTCAACGTGTCTTTTGCTCGGATATTATTGATCGGGTTCACCACCTTCTGCTGAGCAAGCAGCGTCTAGAGCAGTCCAGGCTTTAACACCAAAAGAGGTCAATGATTGACCGTAATCCTTGCCCTTCGGGTCTCACCAAACGCAGACGAGCGTTTTCGGCAGGGGCTGCTTTGCAGCCCTATGTTGATCTCTGCCAAGCCGTTTGATTCAAAGTGAATTGGGATGCGCCTCTGGAGGATTCCTTAGCTTCGTGGGGTAACCACAACCTGATCAATCTGGTGTCTGAACTGTAATCTGGTACTGTGTCAAGTGCTGTGAGAATGTGGTGGATACCATCCTTCGACTTAATTCCAGTTTTACTACTGAGTTTCGTGAGAGTGTGTGGTTGGCTCCACATTTTTCAGCGCTTGTTATGGACTGGGATTACACTGGGGAGGATTGTTGGAGAGATGCAAGCTGCGTGGATCATTTGAGAGTGTCAAGATCTCTGACGTTGATTTCACAGAAGAAATGCAGTCATCTTTGCGGAGACTCTGGATATCTTTTGGGGCCCTCCAGGTGCTGATTGAGAGTCAGAGCCGCTGGATTACGGGTTTCCTGGTTCAAAACTAAGATCAAGAGCTTTCTTGACATCTTGGAATGCTGCAATCTTTGACTGTACCTGTTTGTGGTGAGGATGTTGAGGTCATGGAGAGGTTCACTCACCTTGGCAAGGATATTCATGTCTCTCTGGCGATGAGTCCCAGAGGTCAACAGACGTCGGGTCGAGCCTGGGGAGTCATGATTCACTGGATCATGGGGTGTGGCGCTGCCTGTAAACCTATGCGGGAGGAACGAAAGTCCGAATCTTCAGGTCCTTGGTTGCTTTCCAGTCTTGCTTCTCGGAATGTGAGATTTTGACTCTGACCAGGGACTAAGATGGAGACTTATTCCTTTGGTGCCAGGTCCTCTTCGGAGAATCTTGGCTATCGCTGGTCGGACTTTTGTGTCTAACGAGCGGGACTTTGCTGAGAGAGACTTAAATGAGTTTGTTACCTGCATAGTCTTCCTGCAGTTTTCCTTACCTGCATGAAATACGATAAAAAAACGGCATTTTAAAAAAGATTATAACATTCGGAATTTCTCTATTTGAAGATAATATTATTATGAAGTGTTATTTTTAAGCGTTCCCATTTTTCAACGCTTTGTCAAACGTCGTACAGTCCGTAAGTCGGGCCAGGCGAAGTAGTTCAATAGCAGTGTCTTTCAACGGACCTGGAAATAATGGCAACAGTGCTGTAATCGCTGGTAAGACTCCAGCTGATTCCTGTCGATTTGCATGATATGCTGCCCATGACAGATTGGTGTTATCGTTGACATCATTGCTGTAGTTCTCTTCAACCTCCACGAGCTACCTGTATGAAAATTGTGATTTAGAATGATTAGATATGATACTACATGCTTAATACTTACCAATGAAAAA
>CM068956.1:175828329-175850530 GCA_035128595.1 Eptatretus atami
GGAAAAGTGACAAGTGATCGCCAGAATGTCATTCAAGAGTTGCAAAAGGATCGCTCAGTATGTATCACCACAAAAGCATTTCAATTCCAGTTTTTGCATGGAGATTTTCAACTTGGTAATAGTATTAACATTAGTATCATATCTAAGTCATTCTAATCACAATTTTTCAATACAGGTAGCTCGTGAGGTTAAAGAGAACTACAGCAATGATGTCAAGATAACACCAACTGTCATGGGCAGCATATCATGCGAATCGACAGGAATCAGCTGAGTCTAACCAAGCGATTACAGCAACTGTTGGCCATTATTTCCAGACGATTCAAAGTCAGTAGCCATGATACGACACTCATGGATGTGATTCGACATAGCAGGTGATACTTCCTCAACAACAACCAGATACGTCATCACTCTGGATCAGCCCCTTTATACTCTTGCAAAGCAGATTCAAGTGCTAGTGGCTTCAGAATATGGTGAGGACAAATTTATTGTGCTTTTGGAGGGTTAGCATATTGAAATGGCTCACTGAAACTTATAGGCGACTGGCTGGAGGATTCAGGATGGGTGGAGAATGGATGGATTCAGGATGGTGGCTTGGCAGGGGCTGACTTTCAATACCCAAGATATGGATTGCCGTTTGGAAAGCAAAAAGTCCATCAGATATATTCTGTCCATGAACTATTACGTGCCTTGGACCATTGAAATCTGAAGCACTGCCATTTCTTCATGCCTTACAGTATGTGATACAGTGTCATCATTCTATTACGCCCGTGGCAGGCAAGAGAACTGCATGGAGACGTGGAGGTTGTGTGAAGAAGTGACAGATACTTTTCTAGCACTCTCAAAAAGGACCTGATGACCTATCCGATAACCACTTCAAATGCTTGAAAAAGTTTATAATTTACTTGTATGGACTGTTGCACAAGCAATGCCTAAACACTTGATGAGGCACGCCGAGGAACTGTTCAACAAAGAAAGGGAGAGCTATGGATCGATTCTCGCGCACAAGGGGCAGCCCTAGAACAACATGTCAGAAGAGCTATTTACCAGGGTGGATTTTGTTGGGGGAAGTCACTGCATGCATCATGGATTTAACCTCTCCCTGAGAAGTGGGGTGATGGGATCCAGCAAACTGGAACCCTTTTGGACCAAGTTGCTTGAAGTTGAGCACCTGCAGCAGAAGAGCTTATTCGCTGTGGGTGTAGAAAAGGGTGTGTTAAGCCATTGCAAATGTATAAGGGCAGCTTTGCCATGTTACCGCACTATGTGCGTGTAATGGTGTAATTGGTAATGTTTGAAGATTGGAACCGTATTTTTGCTGTGAAATCCCCCCTTTGGTCTATGCTGCACAAGCAGGACGTATTTTGGAACGGCGTTTGCGTAGAAAATCGGAGTGCATGCAAAGAGGCAATTGGCATTCATCGAAGCTTGAAGATGCGTTAATATGTAATACTTCCTGTAATAAAGGAAATTGTTTCATATTATTGGTTTCTGTTAAGCCCTATGTCAAAGATCTGAGTGCCCAGCGATTACCGGCTACTATCATATGGTTTTGCTCTGTCACAGGATCCCGGACCCAGCACCCTGACACAGGGTTAGCCAATTTGAATTCAGTTTATTGTATTTTATATTGTATTTGATTTACTTTGTTGCTTTTTTTGGTAAGTAATAGTTCATAAATAATTCAAACGTGTACATTGAAATAGCCTAAAAATTGGCCTGGCTATATTTTTTCCATTCACGGGTTATTCTGTTATTAGCCCCCAGCCGATGTGGATAATTAATTATATGTTATAATTGCTGTAATTATGTGTTTCCAAATTGTCTTGGCGTAGATAAAAAGATACCGTCTGCTCTAGCTCAAGTTGTCTTATGATTGATATCTGCGCCGTACAGTTTTTTCAAAAATACGATTACTCTCTATAAATCATAACTTATTATTTAATAATAACAATAACAAAGATAAAGAAATAACAACAAATATGATGATGATATATGACGATATATATGAAGCTTGTTTCATTGTTTTATTTCGTATTTGTAGCCAGATAAATTCACTTAAAAACGATTTTTTAATATAATTAAAGAGTAAACCTCTGTATAACCTGTCGGGCCATATTGGAAAATGGCCACCCAATCACGGGAGGTAACTTTGGAGGTTGCTGCCATATCTGAAAATGTTGCTGTGGATAGGTATCTACGCATGTGCGCAAATTTCATTGCTGTACTTGGCGAAGCCTAATTCCTTCAAATATTTGCATATTACTCCTTGACTAAAGGGGGAGAGGAGTGGGGGGGGGGGGTATCTGTGGAGGGTGTGTTAACCATTGCTGTGTCGCGCGGAATTATAGCAGATTAAATTTAAAAATGCATTAGTTGGGGGAGTGGGGGGGTGGTTAAGTTTCCGCTCTTCTCTTTTTGAGGAGTATAATACTTCATGGATGCCCAAAGGATTTTTTTTGTCAATGGAAGGTCTAAATGTCCGAATAATACAAAGATTTTTTCCAGGGTGAATGAATGGGAGATTCATATTCTTCAATTCCTTCACATTAATGTCCTGTTGAAGCCATGTCAATGATAATTGTTACCAAATTCGCGCCCTCGCGCGCATGCCGATCGGCCGCAAGTACCTCTAACGCAACCGCGTCGCCACACCGGACGGACAACTTTCAGTCATGACTTTCCGAGCTAACAGCTGGAACGCTGTCCGCGGGTGGGTCTCAACCCCACCACGGCGTGCCAATTTGTCTTACCCGCGCAGATAGGGGTCCACTCGCCGAATTTAGATATACCTAAGTACCTGCGCGGGAGCCGACCGGAGCAACCTACCTTGACGCAGGTCGGCTTGGGGACACGAACCGCTTAAGCGGTCGTTCCGTTCTGCAAGTGATAACCGAGCGGGTAAATTATCGCGACGCTCGCCGGATGCCGATTCTATTTAAACGGGTGTTTGAAACCCACTATTTATTCCCGCGATGCATGATGGCATTTTCAATAGGGGAAAGAGGAGCAACGAACGGGATACATTCAAACCAAGCACATTTATTTAGACAACACATATGGCAGGCAAATAGGGACAAAAGCAAAACACGCCATGCAGTTTCATTTTATGAAGATTTGCGGGACGTACTTTGCATGCAACACTTATACAGCCAACACAATGCAAAGGAAAGAGCTAATACGTCTATCTATTGTACATGTCACTTATACAGTTTTACTTGAAGACGGCACCACGACAACATTCATTCAAAAGCCCAAAGAAAAGGACCCCCTCACAGACAAGGAGGTCAGGCTGACACTTTGCGTCTTTATGACGTGGGAGCTGGAAAGACGCGAACGGGTCCCGGCGAGACGTAACAGGTTACCTGCACCGCTCGAGGTGCCTCGGTGGTCGGCGAGCTCTCTCCGGCACTCTCCTCCTGACTGCGTGGCAGAGCCTGGTCGCTCCAAACAACCCTTATCGCGACCTTTGCCGCCCAGAGGGAAAGGCAGCACCTCTACGTGTCCACCCAAGAAGGCGAAACACCTAAAGCCAGAGCTTGGACCGCATCCAGCGACGGACCCACCACGCGGACCGCCGAACACCGACTCAAAAGACAAAGGACCAGACCAAGTTCCAGCTCGAGAAACCAACAGCAAGACAGACAAAGGACCACCCCGAAGACCAAAGCCACGAGCTACGCGTTGCTGTCCGCCTTAATATTCCCCTGGGGCTCAGCATTCGCCCTCCCGCGTTTTCGGCGTCCACTCCCTTCGAGCCTTTTCGAGAAGTTCTCGAAAGGGGCGTTCTCAGCTCCTAGCGCTCATTCCTCGTATCCACCAATGCGCGAGCGACGCAGCCTCGCGCCTTCCACTCACAACGCAAACGCGGAGTAAAAAAAGGCAGGAAATCCCGCGCACCATGGAGGTTTTGCTTTCTCGTCTTTTTTACTCGCGTTTCGGACGGTTTTCGATGCGGAAAGGGTTGTAGTGGTGGTTTGTGAGGATGGTGTTTTGATAGCTGGCGTAGCGGGCGAAGATGTTAGATGGTGGCGTACTTGTTGTGGGATTGTAGCCGTGGTTGGCGTTGTGGCGTGGTTGGGTGTGGTTGTTGTTTGGGCATTGTGGTTGTTTTGGGGGGCGAAGTTGGTTTGCTGTCATGGTGGTCGTGATATGGTCGGTCCAAAATAAGCGATAGCAAACAGAAAAACCTACCTCAAAGGGTCAACAGGCCTGGTGAACACGAAGAATTCCCTCTAAAACAACGGTGGGAAACCTATCTTGAACACTCACTTACCGGGTTTAAACTGATCTTAAGGAACCTTTATGGTGTTCTGCCGAATTTCCACAGCCGTAACATGTGTTGTCTTTATCATGCTGAGACCAGCTTCAATGTTTAAAGGAAACCCTGCAGAGATACTAAATTGGTGTCATTTATTCCTCTTACTTGTGTGTAGACAACACGTTTTTACCCCTAATTTGGAACCTCATGATGGTTTAATGTTTAAAGTTGCACGATTCTATATCTTTTCAACTATCAACAAACACATACTGGTTTAAAGGATGTTAGAATCTGAAATACTGCACTGCTTTCGCAATTTTAAACATGTCCAAAAGAATAAATAAATCACCCGCCCCCAAAAAAACCATCTCCCACCAACTGTTCACCTAACCCCATTAATTGAGCAGCATGTTCTGGAAACCATGACATTTTTTTTTGGGGGGGGGGGGTGCCATGACATACGGCGCTCCTAGCCATGCCCTCATATCACCTGCCAGCCGCGACTCTGTCAGTCATGAGGCATCTCATCCTTACCCCCCTGATATTTTCCGGTTTTTGTCTTCGCTGGCTTGGTTATTTTCTCATTTTGTTTTCTTCATAATCGGCAGACCTGCCCTTCTGTGTGTTCAAGTCTCGCAGTCATAGTTTAGGTTATGTCACCGTTAAAGTAACGTGTTCTTTGTTTGTTCATTTCATTGAGGCCTGTTGGGATTAGGCTCATGTCTCTGCAATATAGCAAATTATTAAATAGCGATTGTGGTTAATTGTTTGTGATGTTTAAAAAAAACAAAACATTTTTTTTTTTTTAAATATATGAGGCCCCGCGAGGAGGAGTGATGTAAGCGACATTTTTTTATGGATATGATGATGAATAGGCTCGATGATGGGGAAGGGTTAAATATAGTGCTTATGGCATTAATCCAACCGGCGATGTGTCCTTACATCACTCCCTCCTCGCGGGCCTCATATATTGGTGTATGTATATATATATATATATATATATAATATATATATATATTATTATATATATATATATACATATTATGAGGCCCCGCGAGGATGAGTGATGTAAGTGACATTTTTTAATGATATGAATGATTGATAGGCTCGGATGAATAGGGTAGGGTTGAAATAGTGCGATATGGCATTAACTCCAAAATGGCGATGTGTCCCTTACATCACTCTCCTCGTGGCGGCGTCATATATATATAATATTCAATATATATATATATATATATTATATATATATTATATATATATACATACATATACAGTATAGTAATTGTTGATTGTTCACAGCAAGGGAATGTCTTCTTACTCTGACATGAAACGTTCGCATCAGGAGCCATTGGGGAAAGTCTGCTAACTGGGATTGTTTTCCACAACGGTTCAATTCGGCGATCAACGCAGACGACTGTTCTGGAGCTAGTATCTGGGAGCTAACAGAGATTTGTATAACATCTCGAGTACAAAAGGTTTGACGAGCTAAACTGCTTCAGATGGTGGGATGGGGACCTCTGAATGACCATTCTTAAGTTTTCCAATTGGTGCATTAAGTAGGGGGTGCTGCTTGAAGTACCCCCCAAAGTCAGTTTAAATTAACTTTTTGAGTACATGATCAAAACTGGTGCAACAGTTTCTTTTGCACTGTAATTACAGATTGTGCCATTTTCTTAAGTGACGATTTGGTGCAAAACGCATTTAAGCAAACAGCCTCAAGCAGTTGCGTACTTTCACGATTTAAATCACATTTTGAATACATTAATGAAAACTTTGTGGAAATATTCTTCGACTTCCCTGGAATGAAGAATCAGGAGTTCTAAGTGACCCTTTTGGTGCAAAACCCATTAAGAATGGGGTCAGCAGGCAAATACTGCTTTCCAGGAAATTAAGTCAATGGAGAGCAGGTCTGGTGAAACAAAGATCATTTCACATATCGCATATTTATACTTGTTCCTTGTAATTAAACCAGTAGGAATGTGTAAAGATCTTATCAGATATCAAATTTTTGATTACATTCTGTAAATTTAAAAGAAAAATTATGGTAAATTATGGTTGAAATCCTAATTTATGTTCTCTGGTAACATGATAAGAACATGTATCTTTAAGACATGAAGATTTGAAACATATAGAATGCCTTTAAATTTGAACTGATGGAATAGAAGACAAAAGAACTTATCAATTTAACTTTTCTTATCAACTACGTCTATTTTCGATGATGAAATCAAAGTGTGACAATGTAGATCTGGCATCGATAGCATAAAAGGAGCATCAGTGATCAGTAAAAGTAATTGACCTGGCAATTTTCCAACACATTCAGTGCATATGGAACAAGCATCAATGAATCATGAAAATTACAACAGTTTTTTCTAGTCTAAATGTTTCATGCTTTTGGAAGAGGGCATCCACTAAGTAGCTTTATTGTGGTAAAAACATTTTATTTAATTATATGGTTAGGTTTTAAGGAACCGGTATGCATACAAACATCAGTTTGTCCGAAGTTAGTTTATTCATTAAGTATATGTGTCGATAGAATGCCCACCCTGTGTGTAGTGGGAAGACACTGGGGTCGTTGCGATGTTTTTTAGTTGATTACTAAATCATTATATCCATCCACAGACGACCCGGTAACCCTCTGCCTGCTCGCACCTTCATCTCGCTCGCTACTCTCCGCAGTGGCTGAACAAGCCGCATGTTCACTACTCGCCTACCGCGATCACTTTCGCGGGGCAGAAATCTTTGTGTCGTACCTTTTTTTGGCGAGTTCCGGACACGCGGAGTGGCGGGCTTCCGTATGGCTGAAACGCCCGCCCAGCAGGGCGGCCCCATGGAAGCACCGCGTCGCAATCAAGGGCGAACCAGTGACGTCGGCTTTTACCAATGGGCCCCTCCCCACTGAGGAAGATCTATAAATTACGATCACCATTCGTTCAGAGTGGTCTGGTGAGCTGGAAAGTGATCCTCTTGAGGGTGAGCTGGAAAGTGAGGTCGTCTTGGAGTGAGCTGGAAAAGTGAGTCATCTGAGCGGAGCGTTGAGTGAGACAGTTCGTCGCTGATAAGCGAAAGAAAGGAGGAAGGTCGTTGAGTGGTTGCGCTCTTTGGGGTCGTTAGTTTCAAGTGTGAGAGAGCTGGGAAAGACCTCGACCCGACCTTGACGCGGGTCTCTTCGTAGGCTGCCTGTCTGCAGCCTGATCCGCGGCTCGGAACTCCGCTCTACTCGACCCGGGCTCCTTCGCGACACGGTCTCCACGCGTGCGGACGTGGACCGAGCCGCACGACCATTGACAGGTGCCGCACCACCAGAGCATCCATTCCCTCCAACGTTCAGGTACCCGAAAGAAAGCAATCTCGCTCACTCCCTCTCTGGCTGCAAAAGGTCCTTGCCATACATCCTGGGTGTATTTTCGTCTGAGTGTGTGGCGCCGGTCTTTAAAGTAGAAATTGCATAAAGTGTTTTTATTTGATTCATTGTAAATCTTGCCTGTTTTATTCTCATGACAAGTCTGCCTGTGTCTCCTTTGTAAGTTGCTGTAAATTGTTGCACACATCTTTTCTTTCATCTTCCCCTGCATAACATCCCAATAAACCTGTTCCTGTACCATAGTCAATTTTCCTCGCTTAGTGTAAATAAATTGATTGTAGAATGTTCCCAGTTGTTTCGTCTTTTCTTCATTGGTCCAGCAATGGTTTCGATTGAGTTTAGCCGGGTCTTTATCCCTGATAATTCCTGTTCATTCAGCCGGTACGTCTTTTGGTAGTTCGCTCGGCTGCACGCCGATCCCGACAGGTGGTTGGTAGAGTTGGTAGAGTGATCGGTTCCGGGAAGGCGACGCGAGGGCGTGGTTCCGGTAGAACAACAACCCGCGTGGTTAATTAGGTAAATTGGTTCTAAGACAAAAGACACTACACTACCGCGGTGGACGGGTATTGGCATCCACGGTGGTTAAGCGACCCACCGCGTCACAGAAATTATCCGTTGAGCAACGCCTCACAATTCCGGGAGTCTGGTGGGAGCGACGTAACTTCCCCCACTCGTGGTCGTTTCTCCCCACCGGTCCCCCAGCCGAACATATGTTTTCAACAGGACACTAACATGCCTCTGTTCAAGTGGTTATGCTCGTTGGAAACGAAACTTTTGTCACATGTGTCAACTATGACTACCTTTGATCTCATATTCATGTCATGCTAAATTTTAAAATGATATCAATCTATCGCTAAAAACTTACAAGACAAAACAATCAAAATTTCTGCTGATGAGTCACACACATAGTTAGGCAAAAGTTCTATTCCTATACTGTGAATATATCTATAATCATGAGTTCACTAGTAATTTATTAGTATTGGTATAATTATGGTTTCCAGCCTGCCGTCTGTTCCAAATTCGAGTCATCCTCGTCACGAACTGTCATCTTCATCTGAAGATGCAATTACCATTTCATCCTCCTCTCTTCCTTGGGGGGGGTCCATTGCTTCTAATTCTTCCTGTCTCTGGATAAGGCTTTTGGGAAGTTGCTCCTCCCTTCGACCAAACCGGTTTGTAATGGTCATCAACTACTGCCAGCCATTTCTTAGTGGGATGCTGCTCGAGAATGGTTTTGATCTGCTCTTTGCCTAATATTGGCAAAAAGGAAGCATTGCTTAATGTGAGTATCGAGCTCATCTTCGAAGGTGGTAGTCCACTTGCATCCATGCCCCTCAAATTGGCTAGTAGGCTTTTTTTTTCCATTTCCCTTGTCCGTTGTCTTCCTGAACTTCTCGTAACGACACTCATTCAGGCTGGTGTTTTGCACTGATCCTCAGTTCATAACAATTGTGGCTTCTTAAAATTGGTTTTGCACCACAAAGGGTCACTTAAGAACTACTGATCTTTATTCAGGAAGGTCTAAGAATATTTCCACAAAGTTTCAATTAATGTACTAAAATGTAATTTAAATGTGAAAGTAGCGCCTCCTTGAGGCTGTTCTTTCAATGCGTTTTGCAACCAAATTTTGTCAGCTTAAGAATGGCACATGTTGTTCATCACAGTGCCAAAATGAAACTTTTGCACCATTTCGATCGATGTACTGCAAAAATGTAAATTTAAACTGACTTAGGGTGTACTTCAAGCCGCTCCCCTACTTAATGGCACACAATTGGAAAACTTAAGAATGGTCATATCGGAGGTCCCATCCCACCATCTGCATGAGTTTTAGCTCCAAACCATTGTTTTTTTTTTTTTTGTTTTTTTATTTTTTTTTTTTTTTTTTTTTTTTTTTTTTTTCTTTTGTATCGAGATTGTAATAGAAATCTCTGTTTTAGCTCCAGATTACAGGCACCATGTGTAAGGATGCTGTAGCGACCGGCCATCTTATGCCGCTCATAATAGCGACTGGTACATTAAATTAAATAAAACTTTGAAATAAAGTCAGATCGGGGAGCATTGAAGATCATGCAGTTTTGGGAAGTAAAAGGTTTGGTGGTGGGACTAGGAATGGAGAAAAACCATGAACTGGGTGGTGGTGGTTAAGAAGAGTAATTGAGAATAGAGATGAAATGGGATTGGGAGGGGAGGGAAGACAGTGGGAGTTTCTGCTTTCGAGGCACAGACAAGAGTTCAGAATTGTATGTGCGAGGGATAGTGAAAAGACTGATTGGCGCATTTGAGGGATTGGGAAGGAAGAGCAGGGAAAGATTTTTATGATCAAAGAACGTTGGCAGACTTGAAGGATTTTTTTGCCAATGTGAAATGAGTATTTTGAAATGTTGCGGTCATGTATCTCGATAAACGTCCTTTGCTTACTTGGATAAACCTTTTTTTTCCAACAATTATTATATCTCTCATGTTACAGAACAAAAGGTCCAGAATATGGCAATTTTGGGAAATTAAATATAACAGATTTTGATGACAGTCACATTACAGCAATGTGTATCTTCTGTACATCTCAGCTGCCACATACATCGTCAATGCTACGCAGATGGTGACAGCCAACATGGGAGTCACACCTTTATAAGCATGCTGAAACGGTCTACATAGAAAGTGTATTTTATTTCATGAATGAAAGTGGTATTTTCACAGTTAATGTCTTCTTTTTGAATGTATGGTGCAGGACTGTGGGTTTAGTGAACAAATGCGGGATCTCTGGTGTGTCGCACCAACGGATTGGCAGACAGTTGAAGAATACAATGTGGATTGACGTGAACGCTCATGGCATGATACGAGTCACTCTTGCTTTTCTTTCCCCTTGTAAAATGGAAAACCCACGGCCGCATAATTAACATGTCAGCATATGTGGTCGCATGCCCTCTCTGGCCGGCAGTTACTGTGTCTCCAATATGGAGTAGAGCCTTTTTCGATTCCACTCAGGTGTATAGGCAATGCACTTGCACCACTATTTCGCCCATTATATAAGTCTTATTAAGGTCGCACACATCACCTGAATCTGAGCGTTGAAGATTTTTTATATAACATCATATTCTAATGTAGCCAGCAGATGTATCGTTTGATTTTCTGAATGAGCTCGCACCATCTATAGATGCAGCCAATCGGCTTGCAGCAATAAATCATGTGGTCACCTCGGTTCACAAACGGTGATTTGATTTCATATATGTTGGTTGGTTAGCTGTCATGTGACATATGATTCATGTTATGATTACCTGTCACAGCTTAAGAGGAAAGAACTGACGTTTTAACTCTAACTTGTTGAAGCCTGAAGCCTTGCTCAGACAAAGTTTGCTTAAATATATTCCCAAATTATTTGCGCCATTAAAGTGACAACCGATAATAATAATGCGGCGAGATCAATCAGTTGCAGTCGGTTTTTGTGGAACCTGTGCAGCTGGGTTGGAAGAGAGCACAACAATCAGCGAAATAATGACCATTATCAAATACAATTAGCAGATTAAAATGTCCAACTTTTGGATTTGGTTGTTGGTTGACCCAATCGCTGAAGCATTGATATCGGTTTGTCAGTTGGTGAGTCATGTGAAGTGGGCAGACCATACGAGGGGTAGATTAGTGGAAACTGGTTTGGACCAAGCCAAGCTATATTGACTTTTTTATGGGGAAGGGGGTGGTGGGGGGAGGGTTACAATAAAATTGAAAGATTTAACTTGTGAAGGTGGTGGGGTAGAACATAGATGAAGAAAGTGGCAGAGTATTCCTCTCTTGGGCTTGTATTGTCATCGTGTGCATAAAATGTATAGTTTCAGTGGGTAATTTAAAGTGTTCTACTGTTAAAACTAGATACACAATGAGGTTTATCAGCAAAGTGCCTCCGATTTACGTTGGGATGCATTCCTAAAAATCTGTTGATGTTTATAACCAAACGACGCTATTCGGATAGAAATTGTTCCCATAATACAGAGTGTTATAATGGGGGGATGCATTTGCATTGAAAATATTTCAGTCACCAAACTTAACTTAACCACACTTAAGTGCACTTCAAACCACAGGACGAAACACGTGAGATGGGAGATTTAAGCAACACGGCATCCACTGAGCCGCTTGCCATGTTGTTCGGTTCTCCAGTAGCGGGCGACTCGGAGTTGTCGCTTCCTAAACTGACAGACGGCACGGGCACTGTAATTTAAAAAATTTCCTAGGCGCACTGCAGTCAGAACTGTAATTTAAAATTCCAAACTATAATTATATTTTTTATAATGACAAATTAAATTGACTAGTTGTCCAATAATGTGTTAATGGAAGTTATAGTCGATACAATGCAAATAATTCGACGTACAATCTGAAACTTACTGTATGGTTCCCCAAGAAAATTTGCCTTTTTAACCTTGAACTATTGTAAATGTCTTGCATTTATTTCCATACAATAAAGGAGCCGTGCGTGTGTGCGTCCGTGCCTGCGTGCAAGTTCCACCCATTGGTTGGAACAGTTCGCTTGACTCCACCCACAATTTTCTATACGACGGTCCACCATATTTTCTATACTCCCGTAGTAGGTCTGAGGTTTCGTTGGCACTGTTTTGTAAGGCTCGCAATTTCTGACTCTCACGGCTTTATCCTAACGTCATTTCGAACATCTGATTTAATTTTTCATGCCGCTAAGATGGTTTAAACTTGTTGCAAAAAACGGGGAGAAAATCGGACAAATATCGATGTTTTACAAGGCAAAATGCGTTTTAATAGCCATTTCTGGTCAGGCACGATGTGGGGAGAAGAGAGAAGGGGGTGGGGTGGAGAAGAGGGGGGGGGGGGGGGATGATGCAATCACACGTGTAATGTGCTAGTGTGTATAAAAGAGGGGTCCTACGAGGTTGAGTGCAGGAGAGGAGGATGCATATGCAATGGGGGCAAATCTTGGACATGCTGGCATTAATTTTGGACCCCAAAGTAGTTTTTGGTGAAAGAGAATTTAAATGCAACTGCCAAACTACATGCAGTCCGTGGCCAAAAATATTGGCACTTTTTTTCAAATAACTCATTTTCTTTAAAAAAATAAGTGAAATTGACAAAGTATTTGGTCTCTCACAATCTTTATTTCACTGTTTAATATTACAACCTTTGTTTTTTGATTCAGAAACTTAATAATATATCTTTTCATCAGAAGATAAAATAAATGGAATTGACAAAATATTGACACCGCATGACTTAATATTTGGTAGCACCAACAGCCTTTGGACAAAATAACTGCAGTCAAGTGCTTTCCTATAGCCATGAATGAGCTTCCTCCACCTCTCTAGCTGGCAGTTTGGCCACTCCTTCTTGTGCAAACTGGCTCCAGTTTTCTCCCAGATTTTGAAGGGTGCCTTCTCCAACTGCTTTGTTTTCAGATCTCCGCCACAACTGTTCAAGGTGGGATTTAGATTTGACTCATTGCTGGCCTATTTCCAGAACAGTCCAACGTTTTGACTTGAAACGCATTCGTGGATGCTTTTGAAGTGTGTTTGGGGTCATTGTCCTGCTGCAAGACCCATGACTTTTCGACAGAGACCCGGCTTTTTTGACACTGGGTTTGAACATTGCGCGCCAAAATGTTGGTAACTTCCTGATTCATGATGCCATACACTATTCAAGGCACCCAGTGCGCAGAGGCAGCAGCAACCGCCAAAACATCACTGACCTCCTCCATGCTATAACTGTAGGAAGGTATTCTTTTCTTGAGGCTTTTCATTTTGTTTTCTGTAAACATAGAGATGATGTGCTTTACCAAACGCTCTAATTTGGTCTCATCTGTCCAAGGACATTATCCAGAAGGATTTTGGCTTATTCAGGTGTGTTTGGCCAAACGCAGTTCGAGCTTCTTTTATCTCTCTCTCTCCTCTCTCTCTCTCTCTCTCTCTCTCGTCTTCTCTCTGCTCTCTCTCTCTCTCTCTCTCTCTCTCTTTCTCTCTCTCTCGGGGTCCTCCTGGGTCTTCTACTGTAGAATCCCCTTTCATTGAGTTGGCGACCGGATGGTGCAAGTTGAAACTGTCGTACCTTGTGCTGAAGTTCAGCTTGAACCTTGTTTTGGCAGTTGATGCGAGGTGCTTTCCTCACACCATTAAACAATCTTGCTGCAATTTCGATGAAGTTTTCTCTTGCGGCCACGTCCACGGAGGTTGGCTTGCAGTGCCATGGGCCTAAACTTCTGATAACTATTGCGTACGTGCACAGGAACATCAAGGTCTCTGGAGAAATGGACTTGTAGCGCTTGAGATTGTCCATGTCTTGTGTGTGGTGTGTTATACGTACATAATACACATTGTTGGAAACAATGGTAGCTGCCTTGAAAACATTTGTCGAGGAGAGGCAAAGAGACAGGCAAACTCTTCGATGGGTTTCAGATTAATATTTCAGATTTTTCAGATTTCAGACTATATTTCAGATTTCAGACTAACCCTAACCTACAGCTTGGTTACAACCTTAGTGAGAATCGTGTATCTTGTCACCCTCACCAGATAGAACTACTTTTAAACAGCATAATCTCTTCCAGAATGACGGTGCAAAGAGAATGAAAATCCAATTTGTCCGAGAAGTGTAGACAACAGGCCTTCATGCCAGTGATACCGAGGTTCCAAAAGACTTGCTCATCTGCACAGTCGAAAGCATCACTGGTAGAGACATATATCATCAATCACAACAGGAATGGTGAACCGATTGGCACAAAGTTATTTTTCACTGATGACTCTATATTTGCCTCAACTTCATGCGGGTAGTCATAAGATGAGTTTGTGAAGTGATTTGCTAATTGCACAATTAGGCAAATGATCATTTTTTGAATGGAGCAGCATGATTGTAATGGGTGATGGCAGACTAGTTGGCAGAAGAACCTAAACTTATCATCTGAGGGCACTCCATGACTCATGTCATATACAGGAAATGAAATTACAGGGTTTGGCAGGAAAGCCTAGGCCCTAGAGGTATGCAAAACTAGCCTCTGAGTTGTCTCGCCTAGATTAACATCCTTACCCCAACTATAAACTCATCTGGTGTTTGCAGGCAAAGGTGAAGGGCATCAATGGTGTGTGCCAACTATAAGGATGGATGTTAACCCATCTGCTAGCATTCGTTTGTGGACGATAAAGATCCACAATTCCTCGTGAAGAGGAGGCCGATCTATTGTTAGCACCCTGGCCAAATTTAACTCTAACTCCAGGGGCATTGTCTCAGCAGCATACCAATATAGCATGCTTTGTTATTGGTGCAATGCCTGCCATGCGTTATAGGCTGGAAATTCACACAGAACTTTCGTTCCAGCAGAACCTCTCATATCCCTGAGTTTATGGTGATGGACACTGCTGTCCGGTAGCAAAAAGTGCGTGGCCCTTTGTTCACACACACTCTTTCACTACTTTGGGTTTAACAGAACATATGCTTACTTGGATGGCCGCAGCCCCAGTAGCAACCTATACGCCACTCCAGAAGGTCCAACTTGGTCTCAAGGATGGAATTCTTTTTGTTCTTGTTCCCAGAATTTTCCACAACCAATATGTAATTTTCCACCTCCCCAGTTTTGTGACTGTGACTGACATCATCAGAACACCCAGGGTAATGGTACATAAGTGAGTAGGAGCATTGGACATTCAGGTTTTCCTTCATTGCATGTGTTTGGCACAACTGCCCCAACAAATGAATGGCGGTTTTAATCTTTTAAATTTTTATTTGTGTGTGGCGAAAACTTACATTCCCATCAAATGATCTTTTATATGGAATAGCAGATAAATCCTTTATTTATAGTATACATTCGGCATGGAAGATCGTAACATAAAAAAAGTTAATTACACAACCTACAATATCAAACCTTCAAACTCATGGCAATACTTTGTACAGGAGGAAGTAGATGGGTAGGGATCCACATTTCTGCCATACTTGACCAGCACGGCGAGGTTGTGCACGATAAATAATATTGGCCCATTTTCTTAAGCCTTTCCCTCAGATCAGGTGAATGTGTGCCAATCATTAGTCATTGTATAAGTTCCAACACACGGATGGTTTGGCTGTTTTCTTGAACATTTTGCTTCGAAAGTCAATTGCAAATCTTCATCTACATCGTGACCACTTCCTTTTTGTTCTAATGTTACAGCGAGACATTGAAACCCTTTGTGTAATGGTGAGTATCATTTCAACCATGGAATATTTTAGAACGAACTTCATTGATCCAGATACAACATGTAAGGGCCTTTTGGGATTTTGGAATGACATCCACAAGAATGTGAAAAAAGATCGGGCCACCGAATACATCAGAATGTACGTTCACGCCAAGTTGCATACCTCACTTTCTATGTAATGTGTCATGGTCTACTTAAACAAGTGAAGTGCCAAAAGTATTTTTGTTTCAAAAAAATCTTGCCTGGAATTTCCCATAAACACACACAGACAGACGCCATAAATAGATGCAGACAGACCGGTGTGTGTGTGTGTAAATATGTACTGCGTTATTATTATTTTTCAATAAAACTTTTTCACAGCAGTTTCTGGCTGGAGATCATGAGCTGCGCTGTCAACAAGTGGTTTTTTGACACATTAGGTTTTGGGGTTCAACGGAAATGACATTATCAAAATAAGACAAACATCTTTTTATGGCCACAATTATTCCTATGTTCTGCCGGATTGGCCGGGGGCTCAAGTCTTTTCATGAACGCAGCTGGCGCAGGCCTGACGTTCGACAAAGGTTAGGGCAGGAATTTGATTTTTGGCACGGTGCAGCAATAGCTCGCTTACTCTTCGCGAAGGGCGCCATGAGATCTTTAAACATCCACCACTATTAATGCCAGCAGAAGACAAAAATGTGAGTGATATGAAAATACACGAAGTATTAAATGCTAAACCAACATAACAATGACATAAAATGATAACTGCAATATGAATTAAATTAAAAATCAGATCTAAACCAATGGACAATCTTGATGTTTCCCAATTACCACTGTCCTCTTTGCCATAATCGAAGTGGATACTCAAGCTCCTGTTTTAAGCAGCTCTTCTTACAGTCCTTTTTTGAAAACTCTACCAAGAAAATCCCAGTATCCTTTGGGAATCCCAATGTTTCAGTGGTGAAACAAACCTCTACATCCAATGTTTCAATCATAAAGTTCTATGTATGAACAACTGAGTGGGATTGAAGTCAGGGGAAGGGAGTTTTTAATCGTTTTAATCATGAAAAAGGTAGGTGGGGGGGGGGGTGAGAAAGCTTAACACAGGCTTAAAACACAGGCTTACAGGACAAACTTTGTTGGCTCAAAGATGATCAGCAGTCGGCCTCACATGTGTGGCTACAAACCCACATATTCCTCAAGCCAAGAGCCAGCCATGACAAATAGAGTGGTGATTTCCATGACATTTGACACCACTACTTACGTGGCATAAAAGGTCATATTTGCAGATGCAATAATTATATGGTACCCTAAAATTAACAGATGGGAAGGTTTAACATACTAGCAACTGGATGGTAAGGAGCAAGCAAGAGTATTCACAAATGACATGAGAGAATGAAAATAGATGATAGGTGTTATATTTCATGACATCATTCAAGTCAGGGCTGGCCTTAATTTCCTACCATGTTGTTCTCCAAAATCCTTCCTTGACAGGTGCAACAAGAAAATAAAAAACATGATTGAAGTCCTTTGCAGACAAAGACTTTGTCCAAAGTTGTGACTGTATGGAGCAACGGACTCTCAGCCGTGTATCCAGGGACCGCTACACAACAGGTTTTGGGATGCCAAGTTTTATACTGGCTGCTCTTGCAATTCTTCCTGCTGCAATCCAAGATTGATGCTGAACCTGGGGAGTATACCACGGCGATCCACCACCCTTCCTGAATTGATGTGGGTTTCCAAACAGAAAAGGAGCTCATCAATTATTGTTGAAATGCAAACAATTTTATTTGCTTTGTGGCAGGTTTCCGTCCAATTCATTTTGTTAATTTTGTATGTTGTATACCTTCCTTAAACCTCGACATAAATCTTTCATTCCTTTTATTCTTTCAATATAAATGACGGACGTAAAGCTTCCTGGTCCTGTTTGAGTCACTTTTCTTATTCTGGATTTTAGGAATGAATGTGGATGAGGGAAACTGAGTTACAGTACATACATTACTGACCCGATAATAATAATAATACGAGTTCTGACAAGGAACTTCAACACAGGAGAGGCCATGAATGCTTATCAGCCGCACACTATGGTTTGTTTGTTGTTGTTCTGTCCTCTTTAAGCGTCAAACAAGGAGGCAGCATGTACCGTTTTTAAAGTCTTTGTATGATTCAACCGGGATTGGATCGAACCACTGATACCCCCATTGTCAGAGTGGGATGTTCTCGCATACGCTGCAACGTCAGGCTAGATACAGTTGGAAACGTAATGTTTTTACTTTGCCAATTGCCAGGAAACTCCGCGGTTATTTAGTGAATTCAATGTTCTGGATGCACTGCAAGCTCAGAGAATGTGAAAGAAAGCAGTAAAAGAAGAATGTTATTGTAGCTCAGTAACTTTTTAACTCGCCAAGACCTCCAAGATCTTGATATATTATTTCAGCAGGAGATATGGGGATGAAAATGTCTCCGCATCCCCAGGCTAATTTGGTTGCAAATTGGTGTCTCTCGAAGGTAATGACTTGTGATGGGATGCTGAGTGGGATAGCCGAATGAAGCTTTGTAGCAGGTAGACGTTCTGCACTCAAGGCACAAGTGCAAGTAATCCCTAATCTGCCCATCTAACAGTTTAAAAACAATTTACTAGCGGCGATGGAGCCCAGGCTCCTGAAGACCACACAAAGTGTCATTAAAAAAGAGTGGATTTATTCATAGTGAGAAAGGGGTCAGGTCAGCCGATATTATCTGTGACTTGCTACAGGTACCATGTAAACCTGTTACTAACGCTGTTTTCTTGGTCGGGTTGTTGGCGACTAAACGTCCTCCCCACCAGATTTCCTGGGTGAGGAGGGTGCATGATATGGACACCAGTAGGATTAACAAACAAACCTGTCAAAGGGAAGAGGAACTCCTTGTGAGCCAAGGGCCATCCATATCTAGTGCCCAACTGTGTCTTCGGACTGTCCTTCTCACTGCAGTTGGGATTAAATTTTTTGATGAGGATGGTGGGTAGGATTTGGCATTCCGGCCACCATAAACTTTCATCTGCAAAACCAAGAAAAACGGCAAAGAAAATGAACGAACCCAGCTCCGTGGGAGTACTTCCTGGTGCAGCTTCCCCCCAGGGCAGTTCACGCGGTAACGGGATTGGAGAAAAGCCTTCGGCGCCCCCACTCTTTGATGGGAGGAAAAACCACGGGTAACCTTTCCAGGGTCAGATTGGTGTACTGTGTGTCAGGGTGGTGTGAGGTGTCGTCCACGAAATGGCGGTCTCCTTGGTTAACCTAACGGCGGTCCCTTCGTTGGGTGCCCTGGAATGTCTATCCTGAGAGAGGATGATCACTGTCTCTGTTATATCTGAGCTCAAAGTATTTGAACATCGGTATTGCAGCACTCTCTGAGGGTTCAGGAGACGCAGAGGTGGCGAGATCAACGGCAGGTGGTTACACATGGTAATTAGGGTTTCTGGGTGTAACATGGTGGGTTCACCTACTATTGTTCTGGTCGCTCTGATGGTTACCATGGCCCAAGGAGTTGCTGGTAGCTGTGTCCAATAAGCGACCTCCAATGATAATTGAGGTAACACCAGTCAACGCCAATATATTATGAGACAATGGATTCGTCCCTCACTTGGGTGTCGTTTCCCTGGTTTCTCTGGATATGCTTTGACTGAGGTGAGTGATCTCACGCATGAAGGAACGCCTTCTATACACGCTTGAGTCTGTGGTTTAATCAGTGCCCCAGGCGAGATCACTCTTTCTCGCCTTGGGGGATTTCAATGCATCGACTGCAACTGATAGGGATGGTTATGAAATCATGTGTGGTCCCCAGGGTCCTGAACTATGAACGCAGAATAGCCCGAAGTTCTTGACTTTGCAAGAAGTTATGGAATTAGGGATGGCTGGTTCATGGTTTCAGCGCCTTCAGGCTCATCGCACAGACTTGGTATCTAACACTGGTGTGTGTGGCCAACAGAAGATTGACAATGTTGCTTGTTGATGTCACTGGAGGGATGATCAAGAACTGCAGGGTCTAACCGAGTGCTCAGTTCCTCAATACCCACCACAGGCTTGTGGTACAACTCTTGAAGTTGCAGCTTAAATGCAGGAGAATGGTACCATCCCAGCCAGGGCTGGTGATGGCGAGCTCAAGGATGAGAGGGTAGCTTGAGGAGTTTGTGAACAGGCTGAGTGGGATTTGGGGGGTCTGGGTGCTTTGTGGAATCCTGAAAAGTGTGGGAGCGCCTTCAAGACCAATCATCCTTGATGTTGCCGGTGGATATCTGGAACTCACCAGAGGGTGAAGACGAAATTTTGGTCTCAAGGGACATGGACACCAATGACTGAGTCGTGGGGCCCAGGCTTAATGGCAGAGTGAGCTGTTCAGTGGAGTTGAGGCATAAACGGTGTGCGCTGAGGTGGACAAAGGAGCCGATGTGCGAGGAATCTGTGAGGGGGTAGAGCATCACCTGTGATAAAGTGATTATCGTTCCTGCTTACATGGGGAATTTGCGCATTGCGTTCCTCCAAGCCCTTCTCATTGGTGTACTGCAGTTTGAGCGGAGGGTGGGTGGGCTCTTGACAGAGGAGTCAAAGTGAAGGCCTGATGAGTCAGGTTTACATTTGAGCGTGGCTAGGACGTACCAGGGTAAGGCTAGGCTCGACGTGGCTTGGATCAGCTGTTACCAGGCTTGATCCACCTGCTGTTGAGTTGGATGCCAAGCGGTGTTTACTAAATCCCTCTTGCTGACCCTCAATCACACTGGAATCCACCTTTCGTTTGTTGGAAACAGGCTGCGGTGAACCGGTTGAACTGGGGTAGAAGCTCCTGGGTCTGTGGCATCCATAACTGAACTTCTCAAAGGCACTGGTGGAAATGCTGTACTCATGTTGTTGCCAATGCAGTGGTCCAGGGCCTTGTTGTCCCTCTCTGGAAAGGGAAGGGTGAATCGCAGGCTGCGCAACTCCCTGAAGGGGTGACGCCTGCTCTCAGGCTGGTCAACGTGTCTTTTGCTCGGATATTATTGATCGGGTTCACCACCTTCTGCTGAGCAAGCAGCGTCTAGAGCAGTCCAGGCTTTAACACCAAAAGAGGTCAATGATTGACCGTAATCCTTGCCCTTCGGGTCTCACCAAACGCAGACGAGCGTTTTCGGCAGGGGCTGCTTTGCAGCCCTATGTTGATCTCTGCCAAGCCGTTTGATTCAAAGTGAATTGGGATGCGCCTCTGGAGGATTCCTTAGCTTCGTGGGGTAACCACAACCTGATCAATCTGGTGTCTGAACTGTAATCTGGTACTGTGTCAAGTGCTGTGAGAATGTGGTGGATACCATCCTTCGACTTAATTCCAGTTTTACTACTGAGTTTCGTGAGAGTGTGTGGTTGGCTCCACATTTTTCAGCGCTTGTTATGGACTGGGATTACACTGGGGAGGATTGTTGGAGAGATGCAAGCTGCGTGGATCATTTGAGAGTGTCAAGATCTCTGACGTTGATTTCACAGAAGAAATGCAGTCATCTTTGCGGAGACTCTGGATATCTTTTGGGGCCCTCCAGGTGCTGATTGAGAGTCAGAGCCGCTGGATTACGGGTTTCCTGGTTCAAAACTAAGATCAAGAGCTTTCTTGACATCTTGGAATGCTGCAATCTTTGACTGTACCTGTTTGTGGTGAGGATGTTGAGGTCATGGAGAGGTTCACTCACCTTGGCAAGGATATTCATGTCTCTCTGGCGATGAGTCCCAGAGGTCAACAGACGTCGGGTCGAGCCTGGGGAGTCATGATTCACTGGATCATGGGGTGTGGCGCTGCCTGTAAACCTATGCGGGAGGAACGAAAGTCCGAATCTTCAGGTCCTTGGTTGCTTTCCAGTCTTGCTTCTCGGAATGTGAGATTTTGACTCTGACCAGGGACTAAGATGGAGACTTATTCCTTTGGTGCCAGGTCCTCTTCGGAGAATCTTGGCTATCGCTGGTCGGACTTTTGTGTCTAACGAGCGGGACTTTGCTGAGAGAGACTTAAATGAGTTTGTTACCTGCATAGTCTTCCTGCAGTTTTCCTTACCTGCATGAAATACGATAAAAAAACGGCATTTTAAAAAAGATTATAACATTCGGAATTTCTCTATTTGAAGATAATATTATTATGAAGTGTTATTTTTAAGCGTTCCCATTTTTCAACGCTTTGTCAAACGTCGTACAGTCCGTAAGTCGGGCCAGGCGAAGTAGTTCAATAGCAGTGTCTTTCAACGGACATCCACATGTGGAACTGTAAACTCGGCTTTTGACATATTCAAAGGGCCAACATTGGTGTAGGAATCCGGCAGTTCATTTAGCTTCTTGGATGAAGATTCCAGTTCAAGTGTATAGGAACGGGTTGTACCAAGATTAGAGGGAGTTTGAAATTGAAACAGTGATATTCCAGTTCCATGAAAAGAGCCGGTTGCCG
>CM068956.1:175897390-175928685 GCA_035128595.1 Eptatretus atami
CAACAGCTGAGTGGGATTTGAACTCAGGACCCTAGGATCCAAAGCCTGCCGCCTTCACCATTAAGCCAACACCAGGCATGGAGGAGAAGAGATGGTGGTGAACAGTTGTTTTGAAGACCTGGAGGGAAGAGTGAGATTGAAGAGAGTGTGGGAGTTTGTTCCAAAGGCAGGAAAAGAGGATGAAAGAGTGAAGGTGAGCAGTGATTCTTGATTTTGGTAGTGTTACCAGAAGGGGTTTTTGCTGGCGGACCTTGAGCGCGCTGCGGAAATATGGGCGGGGGGGGGGAGGGGGGAGACATATCTCAGACAGAGCAGGGGGGGCGAGGCTGGAGAGGAGGTAGGTGAAGACAGAAAGACCACTGCCTGCCTGTGGTGAGAGAGTGAGAGACCCAAAGACTCATCCTCATCAAAGGAGATACCAGTTATCCTAAATGCCTTGGTTTCCACAGCGTGAAGCCGGGAAAGGTGAGAGACAGGAGCACCAGCCCAGAGTAGAGAGCAGTACCTCATGAGGCTGCAAACGAAAGCTTCGTATGTGGTCAGGAGCTCAGATTGCAAGGAAGGACTTTGCACGATGGAGGATGCCCAGTCGACAACTGGCTTTGGAGGCCAGCTTGGAAATGTGGTTTTCCCAGGAAAGATCATGGCAGATAGTGAGACCCAGAAGCTTGAATGAAAAGACATCTTCAAAAGGATTGTAGATGAAGCAGACATCTACTTCAAGAAAGTAAATGGGGGGGGGGGTCCATACGGTCCTTTCGGAGAGACATAGTGAGAGTGTGAGATTTGTCAGGGTTGAAAGACATGTTCCACATGTTGGACCAGCTTGTGATTTTATCCAGATCTGCAGAGTGAAGAGGCTGCTGCTTGCCGATCTGAGGGATGACAGATGGTACGGCAGAGGGTGGAGTCATCAGCAAAGAGATAAGAAGGATTTTTCAGAGAGTCATTTCTCCAGGTGTTTCCATTTTTTGTCCATTACCTATATATACATACATACATACATACATACATACATACATACGCATTTGTGTGGTCATTTGTGGAAAGATTTTAAAAAGATTTTCATGGGATCTACTTGATTAAACAGCATTCTCAAGAAATCACTAAATAAATAATTATTTTTGCTATATAATCATGAATGTTATTTAATTGTTGCAAAAGTACAGGCTCCATCACGAGTTCTCAATACCTGTGGAACAAAGTTTGAAGCCATCTATTTTTTACAAATAGAATTACAGAATTATCTATAATGATTTAACAACAGCCGAGGAGCATTGTTTAATCAGAGTTATCACCATTATCATTGTTGTTTTTTATTAAATTATTCGATACGTGCAAGTGCTTTCGCTTATGTTACTGAAAAATGAAATCGCACCTTCTGTGAAGATCGATTCTTGAGGAAGGAAAAACCTTCATATCGATCAAAATTGTCAGCCTGAATTGGATCTGAAAAGACACACTGCTTGTCTGAATTCAAAAAGGTCAGGTTTATCATGACAAACTTGTCATCTCATTATACATTATAAACAATTGTGTTTCACACAGTGGAGTTTTTTTAACCTCATCATGATGTTGTTTGTCAAATTGCCATGAACATTGGTACCAGAGGTCCGACAGGATGGTGCAGAGGTTCTGCACTTCCCCTTGCGCTGTCTCATCTGGGTTTGATGTCAGTCCGAATGTAAATGGTTGAATTGGTGATTTGCAGGCAGCACACTGTATCACCCATTGTGCCGTCCCTTGGATGGATGTTAAGCCAGGAACCTGTTTGCTAGCAGTGGCTGGTGGGAGTTAAAGGTCCCAAACAATCTTTCGAAAAGAGTAGGCAAGATTTTGCTGGCACTCTGGCATAATCCAATTTACCTACTCTCACCAGGCCTGGCCAGCCATTTTGTGAAAGACCTGAACCAAAAACGTTCTCCTACCGACCCGACAAGAGGGTGAGAATAATCAGGGCTATTAAAGAAGTGGTCGTCGTTGAATATCCCTGGACAGTTCTCTTGAACAGGCCCACGACACAGAAACAGCCGATCGATCTCCCAGTAGTGACCCAGAGATCCTCCACATCCAAGATGGTGTACCCCTACCCTTGTGAACATGTCAGGGTCACGACAGACACACACACACACACACACACACGAGGGAGTGGGCCGGTCCATGGGGACCGATCGGCGCTCTCATAGAGGCTGCGCTGCCCTGACGAATCAGGGTAGCAGGGAAGAGTGGAGATTATTTCCCCCCCCCCCCCCCCCCCCCCCCGCAGACTTGCATTGGGGGGTACAACCACGTCAAAGAGGCATCCCCAACAGTTGCAGAAGTGGTCATTTGATCAATGAACAGTGACTGAATCATAACATTACTCATTTATTTTTCAGGAGAAGAGCAATTTCATTGGTTTGGGGGTGGGTGTGGGAGCAGGGTGTTGTTTCCCACTTGGACATTTATTCAGGTGCATTTCGTGCCATGCCAGAATAAAATGAGCACTCCTGTAAACAAATTTAATTTTATCAATCTGTCATATAAACACAATCAATTGGGCTTATGTATATGCGTGTATGATAGCATGTCCTTTGGCAAACCGTGAAGGCATCAAATCAATGATATTCCGTATGACAACCCAATCCAGATTTTGCCAAACGTGAAATAAGTTTTGTTGCAGCTCTTGCATATATTTGGCAGAGGTGGGCTTTTCAGCAATTCCTGGTCCATATATTTGCAGAACTGTTCCATCGTGCAAAATGCCTTGATGGTGCATAAGAAACCCTATGCCACTCAGTCTCCCATCAAGGCATTTTGCTCTATGAAACACATTTACTGCAGGAAGATTATGCAACATACCATATGTCAAAAACCATCTCTGTCTGGAAGAGACTGAATGGGCTGCAGATTATTCACTGGACACCACAAAGTCCCAACATGAATGCCATCAAACACGTGTGGGAACATAATATCACGTGGACAGCACCCATCCAAAAGTGCGTAACTACAATAGAAGTAGATGCTGACCATGGTGGACCGACAGCTCCGAGGATTAAACGAAGCGGTTACTTTTACTCACGTACTGACGACGAGGGGTGATGTTGGTCCATGCTTTGGCGTAGTCTGGTACCAACACACGAATATCACTTTCAGAAATCAGAATAATTATTAATTTAATCCTCTAGGTGTCTAGGTGTGTCAATTAAACCCCCAAATGTTGGTGCGGCAAATGTTGGGATCACAAGGCACACACAGTCAGATAATAGATAAATAATTTATTAAACCTAAGAGACAGGAACGGTAAAATAAATTCTGGCAAACGACACAATTGCTAAGCACATAGACATTTACAGACATAAACTACCCCGTTATGGTACCACATACACAGCAGTCATTCACAAAAGAAGCAGGAAAGGGAAGGCACAGTATGAATCCCAGGCTGCTGCAGAATCTAGACAACAGATTAATGGAGGGTATAGCTGTCCAAGGTCGAGTGCCCCCAAAGCCAGGAATTAGTTGAGAGCGCCGGAAGCCCAAAGTGCCAGTAGTCAGGGAATGAAGAGGGTGAGCAAATCAGAGGCAGGGGGATATTCAAGACACCAAGAGCCATCAAAGTCCCAGAGAGCAAGAGAGCCAATAGTGCTAAGAGTCCAACAGTGCAAGAGAATGAACTTCTTGTTCGACCAGGGTTTTATTGACTACGCCCTGCCACAAGTCTCCGCCCTCCCGAGGCTAACCAATCTCAGGCCACAGGGATCTATCTGCCCCGCCCCAGGGACCCTTTCAATCACAGCCCAGGGAATCTTTCAATCAAGCCTCATGGTGCTTCGACCCTGAGGCGCACCCTGTAAGGACATTGACGAATCCCATTTTTCTCACAAAACCAAGGTCCACCTTCCATGCTGTGATAAGCAGCGATGGGGAGGCAGATTATTCTCACACTATAAGTGGGAGGGAAACATACCAAATTGTCTTCTACACTTGCCTGACCCTGTTCTACATCCAGGTACAAAAGGGATGAGACATCTTAGCTCTATCATCCAAATTGGACAACGCCATCCCCCACAGCAGTACTGAGAACACCTTACCCTAACTTCACATACGTAATACAAGTTTGAAAAGTCTTAATAATCTCCATAAATAAGCATGGTGGTTGAGGCGTTATCTAACTGCACCAACCCCAACAATGTAACAATATGGATCAGGAGTTGCTGAAAAGCTAACCTCTGCCAAATAACAAGCAAGAACTGCAAAAAACATCTACTTTAAATTTGGCAACATCTGGATCAGATCACACAAATCATCATTGATTTGATGCCTTCATGGGTTCTTGTACTGGATAATACCAAAGGACATGCTTCCAGATACTAATATATGTAGTTGCCTAGCAAACAGATAGAGTGTGGAGTGGAGCCGCTTCCGGCCATCACGGCTGGGCCGCACAGTGGTCGGGGCCAATCAGAGCACCCGATTCAGGTGATGACACATCGCTTCGGGGTGGTGCCCCCACCCCACACCACGGGGTCTATAAAAGGAGGATCGCGAAGCCGTCCGTCCTCTCTCTCTCTCACGCGCTGGATCTCCAACTCACCTTCTCCACCCGCCCGTCTTCACCGACCCGCTTGCTGACTCCGCCTTCTCCACCTGCCCTTCTCAGCCCACTTGCCTGCTGACTCCGCCTTCTTCACAGCCTTGTCGCCTTTCTCCACCCACTCGCTTTTGACTCCGCCTCTCTCCACCCACTGGCTTCTGACTCCGCCTCTCTCCACCCACTGGCTTCTGACTCCACCCAAGTCCCTCCCTTCACGCCTGACGGTCATGTCTCATTCTCTGGACCGACGATAGCTGCACGAAGCAAGAGACGATGCGCCAGCTGTCAGGGAGGTATTGCCCAGTGGAGCATCCCCCCAAAACGCAAAGGTGGCGCAGTCGGGCAATCGTGCAAGGTATTGAGAGACCGTTAGCCTCATCTCCTCTCCTTTTTTCTCTCATTACTCTCATCGAGGTGTGGTGTGTGTGTGTGTGTGTGTGTGTGTGGTGTGTGTGTGTGTGTGTGTGTGTGTGTGTGTGTGTGTGTCATGGCGCCTGTCCTCGTGTAAGTTAAGATTGTACAATAATTATATCGGGATAACTCTGCTCTGTGTCTGCTTTTGAAAGTTGCTCGTATTATTGCCGCATCTTTCATTTCTTCCTATCTCTGCTCACATATAACAATAAACAACATTCACTGTGCCACATATCTTTCCTCACCTGCCTGTTAAATAATCCTTTGGAGAAATGTTCCCAGCTCGTTTTTATCTTTTCTTTCATTGATCCAGCATGGTCTGTATCCTAACCGAGCCGGGACTTTATTCCCAACGATCCGTTCCTTTTAGCCGGTACGTCTTTGGCAGTGTCGCTCGGCTGCATCTGATCTAGTAAAGTGATCCGGTTCAGACAAGGCGTACCGAGGGCGTGTCCCCGGTAATTAGATCATGTGGTTATTTTTCGGTAACCGGATAAACTAGACGGAGGACCCCAAGTCACGTGGTTGGATTATTGGCGTTCACGGTCAGTTAGAGACCCGCCGCGTCACGGAATTATCCGTGTGTGATGGCCTGCAATTGCGGGGAGTCTCTCACCCGACTCCCGGCCCACAACAATATAATATATATATATATATATATAATTATATATATATATTTATATATGTATATATATATATATATATGTATATATGTATATATATGTATATATGTTATATTGTATGAATATAATAATCAGTCCCTCTTTTTCCCGTTTCTCAATTAAAATGTCTATTTGTGTACTTTTTATTAACCTCCGCCATCGAAGATCGGAGGTTACTGTTTCACCCCTTACTGTTTGTTTGGTTGTTTGTTTGTGAACAGTATTACGGAAAAACTCCTCGACGGATTTCGACGAAACTTGGTGGGGGATTAGGTATGGTCCAAGGATCATGTCATTAGATTTTGGACGTGGTCCAAAATCCAATTAGGCTGCTATGGCGGCCATTTTGAAAAATATTTTAATTTTTTTTTTTTGCATTTCTACATGTTTTAAGTGATTTCCAACCCCCCCCCCCCACCCAAAAAAAAATTGTTAGAGAAAAAAAAAATTTTTGCAACTTTTTTTTCAACAAAATTTCGATTTTTTTTTTTGCATTTCTACATGTTATAAGTGATTTCCAACAAAAAACATGCCAAAATTATAATTGCGGCTGATTTTGGAACTTCAGGTGGATATACCCACGTAAAATCAATTTCTGTCTCAAGGAATCTTTAAGACGAATTAATTGAGTATGTAAAAGTTAAAAGTAAAGGGAAAGTTGCAAACTATAACTCTGTGAGCACTGTTGACGTCAAATTGAATGAATAGGATATCAGGTTCACTTGAGTGACCCAGCAGTATTGGCGGCGGAGGTTTTGCACTCTACCGAGTGCTCCCCCTCTAGTTGCAACTGATTCTTCATTTGAAGAAACTCAGAATATCCTTCATTATTTATTTCTCACTACCTTTAGTGATTGTAATTATTTCCCTTTCCTTAAGCTTAGGCCGAAACACATTACTCGTAGGGAAGATGAGCACAATGGCCTTTTCCTGTGTCTGAATCTATGAATACAAGGGCATTTTTTTTTTTCGAGCACAAGCTCGTCTGAAAATTCAAGCTGATTATTTCATAACTGTATGGAATATAAAACTTGCAAAAGGCCAATGTAATTAAAGTCGATGAAAGAAACCTTCACATCACCAACCTTCTCTCACTGTGCCATTGTGGTTAGCCATTTGATTCTCATTGTAAGAAGTATATTGTGGGAAGCCTTTTTTGTGTGACAAAAGGCCATGTGTTGGCTGGCACTGTGCTTTATTAGTGTTTATCAATTGGTTGGATATTTCTCGAGCCAAGTTGCAATCAGGGAAAATGGGCTGCTGCTCCAGTATACTCTCCACGGTACGTACAGCTTTGCATACAGCTTTGCGTAAAGCTCCGTTTGTCATATCTGGAAATTTGCCTGTTGCCCTCAGAGTCATCCTCTCACCACCTGACAACAATACAACAGCAGACAATGCAGCTTTGGTTTCTTTGATCTGTCAAGACATATCTCATTTTGTTCATGTGTAAATACAAAGCACACTATGTTGCACACATGTGTAAATATGTTGGTCAATTCTACACAATAATGCCACTTTCATAAAGTTTTCTCTCTTGCATAACTGAATTTTTAAAGTAAATGAAGTTTTCCAAAAACCATTGAATTTACGAGTACAAACAGTTTTTTTTTTCTTCTGAAAAACAGTTTTTAAGTTTCCACAATGGCTTTGCATCCATGTCTTTGAGTAAGCAGGGAAAGGAAGGGAAATGTAAATACGAGTAATTACCTCTGCCATTATCAATGGAGAACAACTCGTCTGTTGAACTGCTGCAAATCTTTTTCTTGCTTTCCTCAGCCTGATAGTCTGAAAAGCCCTGTCCTTCATCTCCCCAAAACTTGCTCTTCTCATAATTAGGCATCTCATTCTCAGTGTCCTCACTTCCAATATCAAATAGTCTTTTCCACTTGTTTTTATGACTATTCACTCCAACTCCACGGCATTTGTATTTGCACAACTTTCCTTGCTTTAAGCATTTGTTTTTCTTCTTTGTCACTCCTCTCCTATCTAGCTTTTTACTTTGAATTAGCTTTGCCTCTTTGAGGTCGTCCTTAGTGGTGAGAGCAGGATCTGAACTGGAGGTGGAATTTTGGGAAGAACTCTGACCTTTCACAGAAGACATATTTAAAAATCTGTAATTTTCACCGTCCAAGGGTCGACTACGATGCATACCAGACAAATTTGAAAAATCCATCGGTGAATCAACTCGCTCCACAATCACCTTTCAAAGAAAAACACAAACAAAGCAAAGTTATGTGGGCATTGAAATATCAGGGGAAAATATTTCAGCAATTACTTTTACACTCTGCACTCAAAAGAGATTTCTGCTTGTAAATGGAGAAAGGGAATTTGTTAAAACATTGATCCGGTTAACAACTGCCATTTCATTTTGGGACTTCAACTGAGTCCAAAGTAATGGAAAGTGTAAAGCATCATTCTCTACCTAGCACTGATATGCTATGTAACATTAGGGAACAACACAGAGTATTAGCAATGCATAGTCTTGCTGGGGGAATTTTCTTCAGGAGTTTCAGACACATGGATGTTAGAAATAAACCAGGAAACCAGGAGCACTCTATTAAACTCTATCTACACTGAAGACACACACACACACACACACACACACACACACACACACAATTTGTAGGTTGTGTTGAGTCAGAGTACAAAGTGTGAATAAAGAAGCCAGGGACTATGTTCTTTTTTTCAAGAAAAAGCATTTCACCTACCTGAGGAGAAAGTGACAAATATTTGATTGGTAACAGGAATCAGGAATATTGTCCCAATCTTATTGTCACAGAACCAAATGTGGATGTCACTGAAAAGCCTACCCCCCCCCCACCTCCACCCACACCCTCTCTAACTATGTGACCTCAAACATCCAAGGTCTCCACTCTAACCTGACAGATCTCTCAATCCAGGCCACTGCCCAGGAACCATCATCTGTTTAACAGAATCATTCCTCACAGGACGCCCCTGACTCTTTCATGTCTCTCCCCAGTTATTGCTTTCGGATTTGATACGCTGAACCACGCCCCGGTGGGGGAGTTGCACTTTACATTGGCCTGCAAAAGTATTAATCCCCTACCAATATGCCACATTTAATGAATTACTAATTATGTAGAAACTATTTTTCCAAATGAACTTTTTTATTCATAATCGAAGAGATCAAACTAAACACTGTTTTAGTTGAATGAGGTTATATGTCAGGAAAACCTGCAAAAATCATGTACAAATCAAAATTCACTGGTTGCAAAAGTATGTATTATCCTCTTCGGTCAGTACTTGGTGGAAGCACCTTTTACAGCAATGACTGCTGTGAGTCCTTTTGCTCTACCAGCTTTGCACAGTGAGATAGTGAAATCTTTGCCCATTCTTCATGTGAAAATTGCTCTTGTTCTGCCAAGTTTGATGGGGATTGTCGGTGACTGCAATCTTCAAGTTTCGTCATCAATGTTCAATTGGGTTCAAGTCAGAACTTTGACTGGGCCACTCAAGAAAATTTATTTTCTTCTTATTCAGCCGCTCCAGTGAAGCTTTACCTATGTGCTTCAGATCATTGTCCTGCTGAAATGTGAATCTTTTACCCAGTTTCAGATTCATGGCTAAGTCAAGTCGGTTGTCATCAAGGATTCTCCTGTACTTTGCACCATCCATTGTCCCTTCCATCCTGACAAGCATGCTAGTCCCTGTTGATGAAAATCAGCCCAATAACATGATGCTGCCACCACCATGCTTGACAGTAGGGATGGTGTTCACTGGGTGATGTGCAGTGTTGTCCTTATGCCAGATGTAATGCTTTGAATTTAGACCAAAAAGTTAAATTTTTGTCTCGTTTAACCACAAAACTTTTCTCCACATGGCTGCAGTATCATCAAGATAGTTTTTCACAAACTCCATATGAGCTTTTAGATCCGTCTTTTTCAGCAATAGCTTTGTTCTTGCCACCTGTCCATAGAGGCCAGCTTTGTGAAGGGAACAGGATATTGTTGATTGATTAACACTGATCCCCATCTCAGACATAGAGCCCTGCAGATCTTTCAAAGTGATTATTGGATTTACAATAACATCCCGAACCAGTTTCCTGCTTGCCCGGCTGCTGAGTTTGGATCGGCGACCTGATCTGGGTAAAGCCTGGGTGGTACGATAAGTCTTCTACTTCTTAATAATGGATTTCACCGTACTCAGAGGGATCATGACATGAATGAGTGAAATAGTCTTATAACCCTTTCCTGAACAGTGCTTCTCCACCACATTATGTCTGACTTCTTTGGAAAGCTCCTTGGTCTTCATGTTTGCCTTGTTGGTTGGCCAAGTGAGTTGCACCTTAAAACTTCTTAGATAAGTGGGGAAGCTTAATTTTTTTTAAATGTTAAACCACTGACTACATACAGGTGAAATCAATTACACTTATGTTGTAACCCTCCAAACAAATAATTTGCTCCTGAAATGATTTTGGGTTAATTATAAGGCAAAGGGTTTAAATACTTGTACAACTGAGAATCATCTAATTTTTCTCTGTTAATCTGACATATTCATATTTTATCTGCATTTTCATATCTACTTTATCGCCTTGGAGTAGTTTGTGAAGACTCTGTATATCCAGTTTGATTTGAAAGCATCATGAAATAAGCTCAGGTGGCATCGAATGTGAAAACTTTGGAGGGGGGGGGGGGCTTTATACTTTTGCAGGCCACTGTACATCAATAACTCAATTTCTCACTGTCCACATACTGATCTTACACCTCCAATTCCACAAGAGTACCTCTGGCTGCGACTTCCCCTCCACTCCCACCTGTTGTTCATCTGTGTATTGTACTGTTCTCCGTACAGTGACGACTCCATCTACATCTCTGTCAGACAACATGGACAAACCGTTAACCACTCAACCCAACTCTCTCTTCCTCATATGTAGTGATTTCAATTGTCACCATGCAAAATTGCAGGGAATTGGTACCTCTCTCACCAGCCATGGCACTTCAGCAAAGGACTTCTGTGATTCCATGGGAATTCCAAAACACACTCCGTGGGAGTACCTCTTGTGCAGCTGCTCTCCACAGGGCAACTCACCGGATGATGGGATTGGGGCAAAGCCTTTGGGACCCCCACTCGTTGATGATAGGAGGAAAACACGGAGTAACCTTCCCGGGTCAGATTGCGTAGTGTGTGTCGAAGTGGTGCTGAGGTGTCATCCACCAGACGGCGGTCTTCTTGGGTTAACCTGAGGAGGTCCCTTCGGGTGGGTGCCAGGAATATGCTATCCCCAAGAGAGGACGATCATCTGTCTCTGTTATCATCTGAGCTCAAGCGTTTGGACATCGGTATTGCAGCACTCTCTGGGGTTCGGAGACCGGATAGTAGTGAGATCATGGTGGGTGGTTACACCGACAATTGGTCTGATGGTTACCATGCCCAAGGAGTTGCTGTAGATGTATCCAATAAGCTGACTCTCATGATAATTGAGGTAACACCGGTCAACGAGCGTATTATGAGACTAAGGATTCGTCACTCTTGGTGTCATTCCCTGATCTCTGTATATGCTCCGACTGAGGCGAGTGATCTCACCGTGAAGGACGCATTCTATGCCACGCTCGAGTCTGTGGTTGATCGTGCCCCAGACGAGATACTCTTCTCGTCTTGGAGGATATCAATGCATCAACTAGAACTGATAGGGATGGTTATGAGACATGTGTTGATCGCCATGGGTCTGGAACTGTGAACCAGAATGGCACTAAGTTCGTTGCTTTGCCAGAAGTCATGGACTTAGAGTGGCTGGTTCATGGTTTTGGCACCCACAGGCTCATCGCTGGACTTGGTATTCCAACGCTGGTGGTGTGGCAAAGGAGATTAACCATGTGGCTTGTTGATGATCACTGGAGGTTGATCCAGAACTGCAGGATCTACCGGAGTTCTCAATTCCTCAATACCGACCAGAGGCTTGTTGTAGCAACTCTGAAGTTGCAGCTTAAATCCGGAATAATGGTACCATCCCAGCCTCGGCTGCATGTTGACAAGCTCAAGGATGAGAGGGTAGCTGAGGAATTTGCAAACAGGCTGAGTGGAAATTTGGGGGGGTCTGGGTGCTTTGGGCAATTCTGAAGAGTTGTGGAGTCCCTTCAAGAACACCGTCCTTGATGTTCCCGGTGGATGTCTTGGAACTCACCAAAGGGCGAAGAAGAATTTTGTCCCTCAAGGGACACTGGATACCACTGACCAGAGTTGCAAGGCCACGATTAATGGCAGAGCTGAGCTGTTCAGGGAGCTGAGGCGGAAAACTGTACGTGTGCTCAGGGTGGACAAAGCCTATGTGCGAGGAATCTGTGAGGGGGTAGAGCATCACCTGTGGTCAAGTGATTCTCATCCTGCTGACAGGGGAATTTGGGCATAGCATTCCTCCAAGCCTGTCCCTCGGTGTACTGTAGTGAGAGCGGAGGGTGGTGGGCTCTTGACAGAGGAGTCCAAGTGAAGGCCCGCTGGGCCGGTTAATTTGAGAGGCTGCACCAGGTTAATCCACCAGCTGTTGAGTTGGATGTCCGTGGTGTTACTATCCCGATTGCTGACTCTCCAATCAACTGTGATCCACATTTGTTTGTGGAAACACAGGCTGCGCTGAACCGGTTGAAATGGGGTAAAGCTCCTGGTATCTGTAGCATCCATGCTGAACTTCTCAAGGCTGGTGAAAATGCTGTACTCATGTTATTGCATGCAGTTCTGTGCTCTGCCAGGAACAAAGGCATAATCCCAACTGACTGGAAGAGGGGCCTTGTTGTCCCTCTCTTGAAAGGGAAGGGTGATTGCCAGGACTGCAAAAACGACCAAGCGGAGATGCTGCTTTTAGTGCCGGGCAAGGTCTTTGCTCGGATAATTCTTGATATGGTTCGCCACCATCTGCTTGAGCACCAGCGTCCAGAGCAGTCAGGCTTTACACCAAAGAAGTCAATGACTGACTATATCCTTGCTCTTCGGGTCCTCACCAAACGCAGTCGAGAGTTTCGACAGGGGCTGCTTGCAGTCTATGCTGATCTCTGCAAAGCGTCCAATGCAGTGAATCAGGATGCCCTCTGGAGGATTCTTGGTCTTCGTGGGGTGCCAACAAAACGGATCAATCTGATGTCTAAACTATATTCTGGTCCTGAGAGTTCTGTGAGATGTGATGATACAATATCTGACTTATTTCCTGTTGTTACTGGAGTTCGTGAGTGGTGTGCACTGGCCCCCACACTTTTCAGCGCTTGTACGGACTAGATTCTGGGGAAGATGTCAGAGAGATCAAGCTGCGCTGCATCGTTTGGGAATGTCAAGATCTCTGATCTTGATTTCGCAGATGATGTAGTCATCTTTGCGGAGACTATATGAGGCCCCGCGAGGAGGAGTGATGTAAGCGACATTTTTTAATGATATGATTATGATAGGCTCGGATGATAGGGTAAGGGTTGAAATAGTGCTATATGGCATTAACTCAAAAATGGCCGATGTGTCCCTTACATCACTCCCCTCGCGGCGCCTCATATATCTTTTGGGGGCCCTCGAGGTGCTGAATGAGGAGTCAGAGCCGCTGGGATTACGTGTTTCCTGGGTCAAAACTAAGATACAGGCTTTCAATGACATCTTGGATACTGCTATCTTGTCTGTACCTGTTTGTGGTGAGGATGTTGAGGTCGTGGAGAGATTCACTTACCTTGGCAGTGATATTCATGTCTCTGCTGGCTGTGAGTCAGAGGTCAATAGACGTCTGGGTGCGGGCCTGGGGAGTCATGGATTCACTGGATCATGGGGTGTGGCGCTGCTGGTACCTGTGCAGGACAAAAGTCCGAGTCTGCAGGTCCTTGGTACTTCCAGTCTTACTCTACGAATGTGAGACTTGGACTCTGACCAGGGATCTGAGACAGTGACTTAATTCCTTTGGTACCAGGTCTCTTCGCAGAATTATTGGCTGTCGCTGGTCGGACTTTGTGTCCAACGAGTAGTTGCTGAGAGAGACTCAAATTAAATTTGTTACCTGCATAGTCCGTGAGCGTCAGCTGCGGCTGTATGGACATGTGGCCTGTTTTCCTGATGCTGAACCTGCTCACCAGATTCTCTCAGCGAGGGAACCTCGTGAGTGGAGGAGGCCAATGGGCCGACCAAAGTTGCAGCAGGTTGATCAACATCTCAAGGAGATGGGGATGGGCCAGACGGAGGCCCCTAGAGCACCGGCGGAAAGTGGACGCAGCGACGCGCTGCTCTGGTGCATGCTCCGATACCTGACCTGACCTGATGGGAATGACTCAATCTGTGAACTTTCCAACCCGGATTTCTCCTAATGACAAATATTCCCTTCTGGACTTGGTGATGACTAACTTTCCCACAAATGTCTCCTGCTCTTCCTCTGCTCCAATTGGTTCATCTGATCATATGCTTGCACAAGTCAACATCTCTCTGGCTATTCTCAGAGCTGCCTCCATGTAGTATTAAGATGTAGTATTAAACTGACTGGGTTGCACGCGGTCACAGGTAAACGATTATGTGGTGTGTCGGCCTGATGAGCTCTAACAAGGGTGAAACCATGGTCGGCTACTCCACAATCCTTTGCTTGTGACCTTAAATTCTCGGTATATAAAATAAACTCAAGTGTGCACTGTTAAAACTATCCAGGCAGGAAGCGAAGTGGTAAGCATGCGCTCATGGCGTATAATGCCAGGATGCATTTATCGGGTCAGAAGGGCCTCGTTTTGGTTTATATATACAGTAAGACCCCGACATTCCTGGAAAATGCTGTAAATGTCAAAGGCGTGAATGTCAGGGGCATTGTTTCAATGGGGAAAAAGGGGGATAGGTTCCCGGCAGTTCGTGATTCATAAGGGGAAATTTTAAAATTTTATGAACATGCATGTACATGATTAGTTTCATTTAAAAATGCTTACAAATTAAAAAAAACACAACAGCAGGTACTGTTTCCAATGCAGGGTCTTTCCTCCCACTTATTCCCCACCCTCGTCCCACCCCTTCCCCTGCCTCCTCCCTCCCACCCCCTCCCTCCCTTAAGAATCCCACCCAACCACTTCTCCTCCCACCCAATCCCCTGCTTCATTCCAACCCTTCCCCTGCCTTCTCCAACCCCACCCCTTCCTCCATACTCGCACCCCACCCATTCCCCTCCCTCCTACTCCTACAACCCCACCCCCTCCCAACCCTTCCACTCCCTTCTCCAACCCCATCCCCTGCCTCATCCCACAGCTTCCCCTCCCTCCAGACTCCCACCTTCTCATCCCTCCTCTACCCCCTCCCCCCGGACTCCCACCCCTTCTCCGCAATAGGTGGTGGCTCATTAATTTAAAAGTTACGAGCGAGGTACCCATGGTATGCATGGGTGGGAGCCCGAAATCTCAAAACAAAATGTTTTGAAAATTTTAATGAAAACTCACACCCACTTGAGGATATGTGCACTGTGCAGGGACCCCAAAAGTGCACAGAAAATTTGGTGGGGCTGGCCCCAAAACTGTGGGAGTGATACTGTGTAAAATCAATGTACCTTGAATGATGATGATGAAGCTGATAACAATGACGATAGTTTACCAAACCAACGAATGTTTCCACATGTGGTAAATGGCAAAACTGCGAATGCCGAACCCATGAATGATTTACATGTGGAGAGAGAACAGCTTCGTATAGATGGAAACTCAAAATCATAATATAATTGCATTGAGAAATTTATAAAATCTCCGACCCACCTTATCACACTTGCTCGGTCCCCAAAAGGATCCCCAGAAAGTTTGGCGAGGCTAGCCCCAAAACTAAGGGAGTAGTTTGGGGTTGGACAGACAGACACTCCTGCTTTATGATAGACTAGCAGGGGTACCCAGCGTTGCCGGGCAACGCCGGGTTCCTCCTCCCACCCCTTCCCCTCCCTCCTCCCACCGCCTTCCCTCTCCTCCCACCCATTCTCCTCCTCCCACCCTTCCCCTCCTCCTCCCACCACCTTCCCTCCACCCCTTCCCTCCTCCCACCCCATTCCCCTTCCTCCTCCCACCATTTCCCTCCCTCCTCCCACCCTTCCCCTCCCTCCATCTCTCATCCTACCTGTTCCCTCCCTCCTCCACCCGTTCCCCTTCTCATCCCACCCATTCCCCTCCTCCCACCCTCCCCTCCCCTCCTCCCACCCATTCCCTCCCTCCTCCCCCATTCCCCTTCCTCCTCCCACCCCTTCCCTCACACCCCTTCCCTCCTCCACCCATTCCCTTCCTCCTCCCACCCATTTCCTCCTCCTCCCACCCTTCCCTCCCTCCATCCTTCATCCTACCTGTTCCCTCCCTCCTCCCCCCGTTCCCCTTCCTCATCCCACCCCTGCCTCTGTCTCCTCCCACCTCCTCACCCCCCCGGCTCCCAACGCACCTCTCTTTAATCCCACCCCCCTTCTTCTGGACTCCCCCCTTCTGGACTCCCACCCTCCACCCTTCGCCTCGATCCACACTCCACCCTTCCCTCCCTCATCCACAGGGTTTTGAACCACCTTTGGGGGGGGGGGGGGTGAAAACAGGCGAAAACCAAAATTTTTTTTTTTAAATGAAAGACCACTATTTTCTTTCCTCTGCATTGTGAGAAATGAGAAGGTACCTTCATTGGGCAGTATATATTAGTAGGCATCAGCCATGGCTCAGAAAGTGCTTGAAAATCAAGTTTCGTTCCACTCATCGGGGGGGGGGGGGGGGTAGACAAAACCTTGATAATATGATAGTATATATCCAAATACATACGTATGCAAAAGTTCTCCACTCAAATAGCTGCAGTTATTGTGTATTTTCATCTTGAAAATCGATGCATTCGCCGCGTTCCTCATTTGAACTCGGATCACGTGTGGGCCACGTGACGCCTCGACAGCCAATAGATCGGCTGACATCGTATGCAAATTACGTCAGACTGTCACGTGACCAGCTAGGTTGTCCAAGGTGGAAGGGCAGGGAGGAAATCACCGGCAGCTGATCGGTAATTTTTGATGAATATGGCGTGAGGACGCTCCCCCGTGTATTATTCACCAGGACAATGGAGCGAACGAAGAAGTCAAACGTTTTACGTCTGTAAGATGGGATAAATGGAGAGAAAGTGTCAACAAATGGCTCGTCTTCGATGGTCACGAACGACGTTTAGCCGAGAGTGCCGGTGTAAAGATTTCAAGTTACCCCGGCGGTAGCTTGAAATCGATTTCATCCGACCCCTACGATTTCAGATTACCCCCCCCCCCCCCTCAAAACATTTATTTATGTTGTTTATTTACAAAAAATAGTAATTTATTGATATTGAAAACTAATTAGGGAAAACCATTGACCACGTGACAGCTTTTAAAGAGTTTGAATGAATTTTGATTTTATTATGAATGATTTTTATTTAATATTGTTATTAATTGAAATCAGTATTTCTCATACAGTTATAGTTTTTGCCACATTTTTATGAAATCCTTCTTCGATATAGTTGATACAAATAGACATACTGGTATATCTTTTTAACCAACTCAGACTATATTTACAATTATGAAACAACGCAATAAAATCAATGTATAAGAAAGGCAATGAAAACAGCTTATTTTTAATTCACATTTCGTTGTGGTGGTGGTGGTCGTATGGCAGCTTAGCTGCCGGGGTAGCTCTAATTTCTTGAAGCGCGACTGTGTCGCTGATGCAGTGCCCCTCTACCAGTACACACACTGGAACTGGTACTCATTTCACCGACCTCGGAAGGATGACAGGCTGAGTGCGTAGCCTGGTGTTGCCTCAGTGGTTAGGGTGGTGGCTTGGGATCCTAAGGTCCTGAGTAGTGGTTAGGGTGGTGGCTTGGGATCCTAGGGTCCTGAGTAGTGGTTAGGGTGGTGGCTTGGGTTCCTAGGGTCCTGAGTTCGAGCCCGTCGGCCACTGAATTAATACACCGGAGGGTTGACTCAGCCTGTCATCCTTCCGAGGTCGGTGAAATGAGTACCAGTTCCAGTGTGTGTACTGGTAGAGGGGCACTGCATCAGCGACACAGTCATGCTTCAAGAAATTAGAGCTACCCGGCAGCTAAGCTGCCATACGACCACCACCACCACAACGAAATGTGAATTAAAAATAAGCTGTTTTCATTGCCTTTCTTATACATTGATTTTATTGCGTTGTTTTCCATAATTGTAAATATAGTCTGAGTTGGTTAAAAAGATATACCAGTATGTCTATTTGTATCAACTATATCGAAGAAGGATTTCATAAAAATGTGGCAAAAACTATAACTGTATGAGAAATACTGATTTCAATATTAAAAATAAATCATTCATAATAAAATCAAAATTCATTGCAAACTCTTTAAAAGCTGTCACGTGGCAATGGTTTTTCCTAATTACAGCGCGTGCGCTGTATACAATTGCACCGAGTTTGAAATGTCCCCGGGTCGTCTACCACGTCTCCGGTGGGTCCGGTGTCCCCCGTCCCCCCCCCCCCCCACGTGCCTCAAGACAGCCAATGACGGCCGTCCGGTAGATGCAGTGCGTAACCTCGACGGAAATGGCGACAATTGACGGAAATACCCGAGTATTTCAATGTAAATTGTGAAACTAATGTGTTAAATATGAAAACCATTTAATTTATTGCTTGACAGAAAAAAACGAAGAAACGCGCCCCTCATGTACGAACGAACGAACGAAAGACGTCATTTCCGTCCACCATGGCATTTCACGCCGAACGCAGAAAGCTAAGTTCTTCTTATGCCATCATTCTCTTTAATATTAGCCATAAACAAGTGTTTCGTCATGCATTAGTAGTTGAAATTTACTTACAACAAGAACGAAAAAATAATCTCCTCAGATTCAACAAGAACGAAAAAAAAAACCGAAAACATCACGTGCAGGACAAGACCAATCGAGCTGAAGGAAACGATACTGTAACGGCACTGCTCCTGATTGGTCAAAGGACACCACGTGTGTTGTGTGGGTGGTGTTATGCACGAGGATTCCAGGCTAAGTTCTTCTTATGCCATCATTCTCTTTAATATTAGCCATAAACAAGTGTTTCGTCATGCATTAGTAGTTGAAATTTACTTACAATCATTCTTTTGCGGCCTCCTGCCACGCTGTATCGAACGATTTCATTCCTTCTGTTATATATAAAAGTGCTTATCACAATAATAACAAGATTTTTACATTTCAAATGTTAAGTACGCTTTTTAATTGTTTTTCAACTGAAAAAGCATAAATTGCATATTTTAACATTAGTGTACTCATTTGATTCACCACACGCGCTGTATTGAAGGATTTCACTTGTTAGTTTTCAATATCAATTAAATTACTATTTTTGTAAATAAACAACATAAATAAATGTTTTGAGGGGGGGGTAATCTGAAATTGTAGGGGGTCAGATGAAATCGATCTCAAGCTACCCCCGGGGTAATTGAAATCTTTACACCGGCACTCTCGGCTAAACGTCGTTCGTGACCGTCGAAGACGAGCCATTTGTTGACACTTTCTCTCCATTTATCCCATCTTACAGACGTAAAACGTTTGACTTCTTCGTTCGCCCATTGTCCTGGTGAATAATACACTGGGGAGCGTCCTCACGCCATATTCATCAAAAATTACCGATCAGCTGCCGGGATTTCCTCCCTGCAGGAAGCTTCCACCTTGGACAACCTAGCTGGTCACGTGACAGTCTGACGTAATTTGCATACGATGTCAGCCGATCTATTGGCTGTCGAGGCGTCACGTGGCCACACGTGATCCGAGTTCAAATGAGGAACGCGGCGAATGCATCGATTTTCAAGATGAAAATACACAATAACTGCAGCTATTTGAGTGGAGAACTTTTGCATACGTATGTATTTGGATATATACTATCATATTATTATCAAGGTTTTGTCTACCCCCCCCCCCCACCCCCGATGAGTGGAACGAAATTGCACGATACAGCTTACGGCTGATGGCCTATAGACCGCTGTCACGATTGCTGCGAACAAAATATGCATTACCTTATTTGAGTTGTAATCAAAATGCACCTTTGTTTCTTCAAGACGGTACCATTATTTAATGATAGGTGACGCATTGTTCAGTCTTCAAATGTACATCAGAGGCCTATGAATCCTCAGAGCTATGCGGAACAAAAAATATGGCAGCAATTTCTGGGCGGCTGGAGGGAAAGGCAGAGCCTGACGAAAGGGTGATCCTTGTGGTGCTGGTGAGAGCGAGGGGAAGGCATGGCCTGTAGAATGGGTGGCGCTTATGACCCACAGGCACGAACTGCTTTTATATACTGTATATACGATGAATTGTGAGAAAAGGACTGTTAAAAAAACCCTAGTAAGGTGTATCGTGATAAAAAATGTGATCCTATAAAGCTTTGTCGCATTTCACCTTTGGAGCTCAAAGGAATAGCATCACAAACAAACAAACAAACAATGTCTCATTTGCTTTTATATAAAAGATAACATCGCTCCAAGCTCATAATGAAATGAAATAACATCCTAATGAAAGCAGATCGCACAAAAAGGTGAAATAATGCGATCTCATGTAAAAAAATAAAATAAATAAATAAATAAAGTTAGAGGACATGAGGGGAATAATTACACACACACACACCTATATTTGCATGTGATATATACACACATATATGCAATATAGTATCACGAATAAGCAACCGTTGTGACCAAGGCACTGCGGCCTGTTTCAAGTTCCATTGCGGTTATGTACGAAAGTGGGACTTGAAGGGAAGAGGGGGGAGGGGGGGTCTGACTCGACTCGCATTTGGTTTGGGGACTTGAGGGTAAGCAGGGGGTATGGTTCCGTCTACTGGTATTGGTACAGGATTGAACAAAATGGGGTACATTAAAACAGCACGTTCAAACAGAATAGTAATACCACCAGTCACATTCAAACAGCACACACCCATTTTAAAAGAGATTATAACTTGGGTTACCCTTGAGGGAATTGCTCTGGAACTGGCTCTTTGAGGCAAAGGTTACATTTTAAACTTCGGAACAGATGTTTATATACTTTGTTTACTTTCTCACCTTAACATTGTCTTGAATGTCATTTGGAATTTTATTTTCAAAAATGACCAACAAAAAAAAATGAAAAAAAAGGGGGAGGGAGGGGGAGGGGGAGGGAGGGGTTAGACCCAGGTTAGACAGCTTAGAGCGAGCATGTGTACCACTCGGCTATCCTGCTGTGATGTGGCGATTTATTGTTTTGTATCAACAGAAAACATTTTTTACTCATTGTAGTCATCTCATTTATTTTGCCTTCCTAACTCCACAGATGTTCCTGTGGAGAACGGAGCTGCGGTATCGCCATCGAAGCTTGAAGAGTACTCCCCTGAGTGGCTCAACCACTCAAAGAAGCACTCCAATGAAACGGCTGAAGAAACTTTTAGAATCAAAACGGATAATTTTTTCCTCCGCCACCGAAGGTGGAAGGAGGTTATGTTTTCACCCGTTTGTTTGTTACTTGCAAAATCGAAGATTTTTCCAAGTATGTTGGTCAGTCGATTTTGTTATTCTGTCTGTCTATCGCCCACAGGTCACAATTCTAAACTGATCATCATGAAACTTTACTAAGTTATAGGGGTGGTCTCAAATGAGAAGCCGATTGATTTTGAGGTCAAAGGTCAACTCAGGGTCAAACTTCTAAAAATCATCAATTTTAATCTGAAAAATCGTCAATTTTCATCTGGTTAACCTGAAATTTAAGCAGCAATTGTGTAGTGCCTCACTGAATTTGGAAACCAACTATTTTGGAGGTCAAAAAGTCAAAGGTCAACTCAAAGGTAAACATCTAAAATGATCAATTTTCAACTGAAAAATAATCAATTTACATCCTAGTAACTTGAACAGAATTTGCATAGTCCATCACTGAATTAGGAAAGCAACTATTTTTGAGGTCAAAAGGTCAAATGTCAACCAACTCAAGGTCAAGCTTCTAAAATCATCTATTTCAATCTGAAAAATAATCAATTTTCATCCGACTGACCTGAGGACAGGTTTGGTGTGTGACAAGGACGAACTGATTAGTGAAGATCTGGATCTGGATCCGGCTACTAGAATTTTTTAAGTGATTCTTCGCCATTTAGAGCTCGGGCCAAGATCTGGATCCGGATCCGGCTACGAGAATTTTTTAAGCGATTCTTCGCCATTTAGAGCTCTGGCTAAAAATGATATATAGCACAATATCTCAAAAAGTTGTGGACGGATTTGGACGAAACGTGGTGGACATTTTGGGTGTGTGATGAGGAAGAATTGATTCAATTTTGGTGAAGGATCCGGCTACTAGAATTTTTAAAGTGATTCTTCACCATTGAGAGATGAGGCCAAACCGATATATAGCACAATATCTCAAAAAGTTGTGGGCGGATTCAGACGAAACTTGGTGGACAGGTTGGGTGGTGACAATGACGAATTGATCCGATTTTGGTGAAGATCTTAATCCAAATCCGAATACGAGAATTTATTAACTTTTAAAGTGATTCTTCCCCATTGAGAGATTGAGGCAAAAACGATATATAGCATATTTCAAAAATGTATTGGCCTGATATGTTCTCATGGATCAGGCATTGCATCGCGGAGGTATACGCTCTACCGAGTGCCCTTCTATTAGGTCATCTCTTCGAGCAAGACCTAATAATATGGGTGTCGATGTCCTTCGATCCGTCCGTCCGTTCACAATGAAGTTGAAGCGGGAGATCTGGTCATTAGTGATCCTGATAGAGGTCGATGAGACGTACACGATGGTATGACTTTCAGGTCACCGAAGGTCAAGGTCAAGGTCACGAGGCCTTTGAAGTTGCGAAAATGACGATTTTCAAATTCTATCTCCTTCGCCATTCTTCAAGCGATCTTGAATTTGATTGTAGCATATGAATCTATGGGACAATATCTAAATTGGTCGGGCCGGATTTTCGATATTCGCTTTCGTTTTCGTGTCACGTGACTTCAAAGTTGGCAAAAAATGCGAAAATGACGATTTTCAAAATCTATCTCCTCCTACATTTCTCAAGCCATCTTGAATTTGATTGTGACATATGAATGTATGGGACAATATCTAAATTTGGTCGGGATGGATTTTCGCTTTCGCGTCATGTGACTTCAAAGTTTGCAAAACTGCCTACCTTCAGGAGGCTATATATTCTCTATTGGGCATGGTAAAAGTTAGTGAATGGTGTCATTGCATAGCAGCTGCCCTTGTCTTTCATGTCCATTCGAAAGAATACCGATATCTCGAATACGTACACGTCACGTGACTTTGAATTTTGCGAAAACTGCTTCATGTAGTTGCAAAATGACGATTTTCAAAATCTATCTCCTCCTACATTTCTTAAGTTATCTTGAATTTGATTGTGGCATATGAATCTATGGGACAATATCTAGATTTGGTCGGGCCGGATTTTCGATGTTCGCTTTCGTTTTCCGTCACGTGACTTCAAAGTTGGCCAAAAATCCCTCCTGACCCGAGAACACTACACCCTAGTAACAGGAACTCATGCTTGTTTCTCGCAGAGATGACCGTCACTCCCGCACGGGTGATTTTTTTTATATATAGCTATCTATGCTGAAGTAACGGGTTGTATATTGAAAGAAGATCGTATAAAAAGGGGAAGCGTGGTGTAAAATAAAATTGCACATTTTCAGAGCGAACCCCCGCCAGAGGCACCACATGGCCAAACGCTGGTGAATTGGCCTTGAACTTTGTTCAAGTCGATCAATAATACTTATGTTCCAATACTTAGGATTAAATAAAATGGTGGGACTGAATATAAAAAGCTCTATTGTTCTACCATGGTAAAACATACATGCATAGACATGCCAAGAAATAAAAGTTGACTTTCTTGCCTTCTGTCTGTACTCTGTACTTTATTCAACTTCATTAAAAGTTGAATAAAAGTTGACTGTACTCTTGCCTCATATTCATCTTTTGATCTCAATCCAAATTTCTTGAATATATTGCAATAACAACAAATTTGACTTCACTGTTTCAATACTTATGGAGGAAACTGTATAACATATATAGCTACATATGCATCTGCTCCATTATAGACAGATATGATGCTTCACAGTCAATCATTGACCCATAAATCAGAACCCATCAGAGCATAAGATGTTTCACAGCTGATCATCGATCAATAAATCCTGGTGTTGACTTAACGGTTATAGTGGCTGGTTTAAGATCTTAGGGTCTTGAGTTCAAGCCCCTGTGCCCTGTGTTACCGTTGAAATAACACCAGGTGGGTTGACTTGGCCTGCCATCCTTCCGAGGTCAGCAAAATGAGTATGAGCTTACTGGGAACAGGGGTACTGCATCAGCGGCACAGCTAGGCTTCCAGAAAATGATGCAACCAGCAGCCACAGGCTGCATACGAAACAACATAAGCTGAAAGAGAATACAGGGCCAGCAGGATAACCTCGATATATGGGCATTCACCTCTTAGCTGTGCAGCCTGGGTTTGAATCCTGACCCAGCTATAAACTGTCATCTGGGTGTTTCGCAGGCACCGACGAGGGATCGTGTGTGCCGTCCCTTGGATGGACGTTAAACTGGGCATCCCGTCTGCCAGAATTAATTGGTGGACATTGAAAAACCCATGGTGTCCTTCACAAAGAGTAGGCGAGTTATCACTGGCACGTCAAAACATATTAGAAATTCCTGCCTTAACCTGCATCAGCGGCACAGTTGCATCCCCAGTAAATTATGCTCAACACAGCCATGTGCTGCATAAGAAAGAAGAAGCAGAACAAGAGACAACACATTGTAGCTTCCCAATAAATTACCGGATATTCACAGAGTTTAATTTTTTGCTTCGCGGTGTTTTCATTTTGTCAAATAGCACATAAAATGGAAAATTCAATAACACTATCGGATAGCATAATCCACAGCTTTTATAAATTTAAATTTGGTTTGTTTTAAAATATCTAAGTGGACCACTTACATTCGACCATGTGCTTTGCCAATGGAACACTGCATAAAAGCCCAAACGACAATGTCACAATCAACTGCAGCTTGATGCCTCATTCGTACAATTACCACACAATAATGTCAACCGCTATAAAATTCGATGTGGCTTGAATCAAACAATTGAAAATGCAGAAATTTGTGATGTTGTACCTTCTTGGTCTCATTGGTGCTCTGCTTGGCCACACAACTTGATTTCCCTGCTGTACCTGCTTTCCAATCCTTGAACAATGACAGCGGACTCCTGGAAACGATCTTTGATTTCTTTACATTTCGGAAGATGCCTGGGAGCTGTGTCAATCTGTCCGGTGTAATGTAACAACCGTTGTCACTCATACTTGCTTTATTCGCAATCATTTTATGGGGAATCGCTTTGAGAGAGAAAAGGCCCTGGGGCAGCCTACGTCTGATTTGAGACGATGATGCAACCTGCGATGCAAGAATCTATCTTAGGATCATTTGTCATAAATTCACACTTTTCTCAACAGGTAATGAATAATTCATTAAATAATTGCATTTTAACGCAGTTGGTGCTGATAAACCTCACATCTAAAATGTCACACTTTCAAAGAGGATAAGTCAAAATGTTTCTCCTCTGACCAGGAAGTGAAACTCGGCACTTTCAGACATCATCCCTTTCCCTTGGGTGGGTAGGTTTCCTCATACATTATTTAAGTTGAATATAAACCACTCCCATCTTCCCCCTCACCCCACCCTCTCCCATCTTCCCCATCACCCTGCCCCTCCCAGCTTCCCCCTGCCTTACCTCTTCTCTGCTTCCCCCTCGCCCTGCCACAGACACCTAATCTCTCTTAAGCAGAGATCCATCCCACTATGTCTTCGGTTATCACACCCTTCCTCAAACCTATGGTACACTGATTTTGCGGTGAGGCAGGTGCCTTGATAACCACTTGCATTCTCTTCCTGGAAAGCAAATCCGACAGAAGGCAACCTCAGATCACTCCACAAAGTCTGCAAGGAGTAAGATTGCACTTTAACATTTGTCTCGACTTTCGAACCTGGTGGCACCAAGTTAAATACATCTCTGGATTATGCTCCCCCTCCATCCCTTCAAATGGCACCACAGCAGACTCTGCCTGTGAAAGACCGAATGGCTCAATTCTGTATTTGCTTCCAAATCTTTTGTTCCCAAACCCTCGGTCTCTGTAACCACCCTACCCACTCACACCAAAATACTCTTGGAGTCTGTCTTTTCCACCGAAAAAGGTGGAGAGGTTTGTGGCAATCTTCGACTGATTCTGCAACTGGACCGGACGGCATCAGCGCACTTGTCCGAAAACCTGCTCTGCTGCTGTTGCGCGTCGTCTTCCTGCTCTGTTCACCCTTTCATTTTCCTGAGGTCATCTTACATCTGCTTGGAAATCAGTCAGCATCACTGCATTACACAAACATGATGAAAAAACTGATCCCCTTAACTTGACCTATCACTGACTTCCAATCATCAGCAAGGTCATAGAATCCATCATCACAGTTGACATCAAATCCTTCCTTTTCTCCAACGGTCTGATCTCAGATCATCAGTTTGGATGCAGACCCAGTCATGCCACACTGGATATGCTGCTTTTGTTCTCCCAACAAAGGTTGGAGGCCCTCAATCTCAGATATGAGATAAGGGCTATCTCTCGAGACACGTCTCGAGCATTCAATAGTCTCCTACGAGTATCCTACATTGCTCTCCAAACTCTCTGCCAATGGCATACAAGGCCAACTCTACACATGCCTTACTGACTTCCTTTACTCTTGTAGCCAACGTGTGGCTCTCAATGAAATATTTTTTATCTCCTTCCCTGGCAAGGCTGGAGTGCCCCAAAGCAGTGTTTTTGGCCCAGTCCTATTCCTAATCTTTCTCAACAATCTTTCTGACTCTGGAAAATCCTCTATCTCTTTTCTGATGATTCCACCTTCTGCCATAACATCCATCACCCTTCAGATAGAAAGCCAGCAGCCTCGTCCCTCTCTGCAGACCTTGACAAAATCACAAGCAGATCAAACATTTAGAATATGTCTTTCAATCCTGAAAAATCTCACACTCTCACTCTGTCTCTCAGAAAAGACTGTCTGGCAAACCCTCCTATCTACTTCCTCAACAATCCTCTTGAAGAAGTTCAGTTGTTCAAACCTTTTGGGCCTCACTATCAGCCATGATCATTCTTGAGCAAACCACATATCTAATTTAGCCTGCAAACCCAGTCACCGACTGGACATACTCTATCTTGCAGTCTTTCCTTGGCACACCTGAACCTTTATCTCCCTATAAGGCATTCACCTGCAGCTTCATGGGGCACTGCTCTCCCCTCTGGACTGGCACCCTGCCTCACACTTTGCACAGCTTGATGCCATGAAAACCAAAGCCTTCAAAATCATTGGAATCTCCTGCAATGAAGCTGAGTCGCTGGGCTTCTCACTTTCACATTGTAGAGAGGTCGGTGGTCTCTCTGTCATCTTCTGCCTCCTTTTGGTGTTGCACCCTCTACCTTTCCCCCTTCCAGGTTTCTGAAGGGCACGCGCGGTCCACCAGTAACAACCTTCTGGTGATTTTTCCCAAAATTCAGATTCACTGCACTCATCCCTCTTTTTTTCCCTTTGTGGAACTAACTTCCTCATTCTCTTCAATCTCATACTTCCCTCCCAGGCTTCAACGCAGCTGTTCACCACCATCTCAAGTCATTCCCCATACAAAAACAATTATCATTTCTATCCCCATTAACACTCCTGAAGCCTGTCTCGTTCAGAGGTTTCCAACTCTTCCTTCCACTCCTGCAGCCATCTCGTTCACCCTCTGTGTCCTCCCCCTGGCCCCTCCTGTTTTTATACCAATCTTTTCATTCTGTTACATGATGATCCATTCTCTTTAAATGACAGGTTAATGTGTGGCAAGCATTTCATGTTGGTCAGGATGCATGCAGCAATAGCTGTTGTGGCACTTGCTTCCTGGTACCCACTGCAATAATGGGGTCTCATCTCGAGTTAATGTTTGTAAGGTTTGACTAGTTCACTCCGGGAAGGAGCTTTTGCTCCTCACTGTCACGGGGACCTACTCCTCTTGAGGAGTGGTCCAATTTCATGACCATGCATTCTGACCCTTTGAGGTTAGGATGTGTGTGTTTGATTGACCATGCACTTCAGCCTCCAAGTGGATGTGCATGTGTATGCTCATGGGACAGTCTTGTTGGACTGTGTACTTTGGATGTGGGGGTCAAAGTGTATGTTCCAAAGTGTTTAAATGTTTTTGGTTATTTTTACCTTTTTGTAAGAAGTGAAGCCTGTTGTTGGCTTAACAGTTAAGGTGTCGAGCTTAAAATCTTAGTCATGAGTTTGAGCCCCTCTTAAAACCATTGAAATAACACCAGGTGGGTTGACTCAGCCTGTCATCCTTCTGAGATCGGCAAAATAAGTACCAGCTTACTGAGGAAAAAGCCATTTGAGTATCCTGCATCGGAGTGGTGACCCGTCCAGGACTGTACTTCTTAACCAAAATGAAACTGCCCCGGCAGCCAGATGGGCCTCATGGTGTGATAGGAATGGTTATTCATAATGAGTCTTATGGGGGGGGACCTCCTCCTATGGAGAAGTGGTCCAATTGTATGACCATGCATTTTTGAGGGAGGTTCATCCTCAGGACCGTCCCAGGCACAATAAAAATAAAAGTCTATTGCCTCTTGTGATAATGGGGTCTGATTATTACAGCACATCCCGCTGCCATGGCTTACATACACCACCAGGACAAATCGCGATCGGTCATTGGAAAGCATGTCGCGCAAGTACATGTGCAATGAAACATCCAATTCCTCACCAAGCCTTCCCTTACAGAAGGTCAGACATTTTACAACCTTACTCTGTCTACCTTTAAGTTCACACTCACTGCCTCCTCAGTGCATGTTTAACAAAACAACTTACTCTTAACATTTTCCCTGTTCACAAGAGTAAATCTACGCTACATGAATCACACGGTCTATACTATGGCCTCCTACATTCTAACTATGGATCCCCCCTTCCAAGCAATATATATATATTTATACCATATATCAAGACATGGCTGCCTCCACATAAAGGATTGGAATCAGTCACAAAGTTACATTTACTGCGAAAGGGTGCATTTTTTCTCTCTTATATTAGGAAATCAGGTGAAAAAAATCTACAAACACCAGATTTGGATCTTTTGAAGTTTCACTTTAGTTTCTCTTTACATAAACAATGACCTGGGTGTCTCTCTCCTCATCAAGACTTGTATCATCTTGGCTCCATTTTGATGTGTCATAGAGAGAGTTTCTTCTAAAACGTTGGTCCCTCTTTCTGCGGGACTGGCACTGCTTAAGTTTATTCCTGTTGAGCATCGTATGATGCCGGGCCGTACGAGGCTCATCAGATTTCTAGTTGCGCACGTCCATCTGCTTGAAGAGGTGGAGAGAAAAAGAAAAGGTTAGGAAAAAGTTGCTTAAGTTGAAAAGTGAAGTATCCTGCCTAAATATTTATTTCATGACTTATGGACTTCAAACTGCTAAAAGTACAATAACTTGTATTCAAACAATGAGAAACAATATCATTCCTTGGGCAGTGTGCTATGCATTTAATGTGATGCTTTGAAGACTGTTATTTACTTTTTTGCCCTTGGCATTTCATTATCATCACAGTCTCTGTGCTATCAGGATACAGGGTTTGATGCTGGGAGCACAGTGGCTGAATATCAAAAAGTACGGAAGTGACTCCAGCTGGGTTACGAGAGGTGTTCAATAAATAATCAAACAGAAGACCAAGAAAGAACCCGAAGAAGTAAAGAGCAAAGATGGAGTCATCAGGAGGCACCTGGATAGGATTTGGGTTTCAGCCGCTACTCCACAACCCTCAAACCCATCCAGGAACAGCCAAGTGAGCCTTCAGAATTTATTTTTTTTAAAGTTGTCGTAATAATATCCATTTGTTCAAGATATCAACTTTTTCATTATTTAAAATATATATTGTTCCCCATGACTTCCATAGATTTGTCTTTCAAAGCATCCATGTCAATATGTAGAAGTTTTCATTTTACTCCTTTGGCCATATCTTGGTTGGTTTAGTCAATTCCTTGTCATCGGCCATGTGGGTGCGACTTCAAATGTTGAAATGGATAAAATAGTCACTAGGGAGAGGGGGATCAGTTCCAGATTGTATGGAAGGTGAGGGGTTTGGGGTGAGGCAACTGTTCGAAACTACCGTCCAACATGACAACCAATCAGAGACATAGTTGTAGATCTTTTAACCTGCTCGTTTACAGGTTGAAGATCCTTCCCATTATCACCTTTCACAAAGTGCAAAACCCTTGGTGGTTCTTTGCTGCTATATTTCTGACACCATACTGTTGTGGGGCCGGGTCTCGGTGGCGAGCACGACCGCTAGATGGAGCAGTAGAGTCGGCTCCACTGAAAACCCGGAATTTAGGTCGTACCTTTCAGATAAATCCGAAAGGTCACGGGTCCCTTATCGGACCGAAGATCGCCAATAGGTCGACCACGTGGGATAGGGTTAATTGCCAATTTCAATATACCTAAATACCCACATCGTCCAAACTACCGGGGAAATTCACCCTCGGCAGGATCTGCGCGATCCGGGCCGTTACCGAGCCGGATCCGAGTCGTACCCCGAGCGGAGAGTACCAGAATCCTGCCGGGCCGATTGCACGATTACGGCAGCAAAGAGGCCTCATAATTCCCGGAGGCAGAGCGGCAAACCAATGGTAGAAAGGACAAGGACGAGCTGGGACATTCAACAAGAGGGGAATTTATTTACAACAATAATTGGGGAACGAGGGGAGCACGTAAGGGCAGAGTTATCCGACTAAGCAATGCAACCAATGTATAATGAAAGCACTTAACAATTCTACTTAGACAAGACAGGCCCGCACACAGACATGCACACCAAAAAAAAGAAATGGACCCGCCGGTCTTTATTGAAGGTTTCCAGCTCGAGGGAAGATGAGCTGGAGACCAGAGCAAGAGAGAGATACGAACTGACTGAGAAGGCTGCAAAGAAGGCAAGACTTTCCCCCAACGTGCAAGCAAGAAAAAGCACAACCTGAACCAAAAGACAAAGAAGTGAACAATGTTCAGTGGTTAGGTGCCTGTCGACATTATCGACTCAAGAACTCAACAACTAGTGGATGCAACAGTGTTACCAATTGTGAACTTATTATGCAAACTTTTAGTGCAACTTGTTATCAATTATTGTCAACTTATTATGCTAACTTATTATGCAACTTGGTATCAATTATTGTCCACTTATTATGCAACTTGGTATCAATTATTGTCAACTTTGTTTAATTTGCATAAAGACAATGAAGAATATTATCCTACAGATTGATTCATGATTTGTACAATGAATTTTGACAAAAATTTACATTACAACATTGATTAATAATTTGCAAGATGAATTTCATGTTTTCAATGATTGTCTTCAGTGCTTTTACCCTGTTAACAAGGACAACACTATACACAATCCTCTTAAAAGGGACCAGGAAATGCAGTAGAATGCAGGTGAGAACACCTGGAACCTTTAGCGTTCGGGGGCCGCCAGGCCCCTGAACCCCGGCCTAAAAATTTTTTCGCCTCGGCCCATCGTTTTTTTCAGCTAATTTTTTTTAGACTCACTCTCATGCCTGTACTTGGAGGGCATCGTTGTTGCGGGTTCGAGTCCCGCCGATCCAGAACGTCGAAGACCGCACGAGGTGGACAGGTCCAAGATA
>CM068956.1:175935841-175948349 GCA_035128595.1 Eptatretus atami
ACTCTGCCTCCCATTGGACGGGTGGCGTGTCAGTGGCCCGCCCCCGAAGAGGCCCTGTAGTTGTTTCTGGTCTTCTGGCTTCCCAGTGGCTGGAGCGCTTCGGCTTTGCTCGCTCTTCGTCCATTGGCTGGAGGAAACACTCCCTGCCCTTCTTCGGAGCGGAGCCTCGATCTGAGGCGACGGAGGCTCCGCCCACGCCTTCAGCCAAAAACACGTGGATAATGGAGTCGGTGCGCGAAGGTTTGGTTGGGTGGCGGAACGAAGCAGGATGTTGTTGTTAAGGAATATAAAAACACTAACTACAAAATAACTCGCAGCGCACACATGAAATTCCCGTTAGACACAGGGGATGGATTCTAACGATACACACATACTTAACGAAATAACTAAACTTTGGGACTGCTGACTGTCTGTGTGCAAGAGGCTTCCAAATCTGTAACAATAAAACGTGAGTCTGTTTCATCATATTCTGGGTGTGGGTGATCCATGCATTTTGACACTGCTCACCAATGTTTCACCATGTGAATTGTTATTTTCCTTCTTTTGGATCGTGATTGCAGCTTGGCAAACATCGAGTGTTTATATTTTTTTTTAGTATTTACAGTTACCTTATAAAAGGAAGCAGTTACAAGCTACACTCTGTGCCTGCACGTGACATTTCTTTCTATAATGGTTGACACTTGCTGGTGCAATTCAAGCTATCGCTCGCTCTGAGCTTTGCTTTAACTGAAACCAGTAAAGTGATTGACTGTGATTGGAGGGGCTCTCTGCATGAGGATAGATTTAACGGTCAAGTGCTGTCGCAAGGAAGGAAGGATCTCCATGTCGGACACCTCGCACGCTGTATCGGCCAGACCCAACGGCAGCGCCTCACTTGCACAGCTAGATGAACACACCCAGAATGCAACAGACCTGGCAGGCTGCCCACAGAGGAAAAGATGTCCCACAGTGAAGGTTGTCCACACCAACATACAGACGATGGAAAGAAAGCTTGATCACCAATGGAGGAAAACCAAGCAAACCCTCTACAATCTTCAAAATGCCACCAACAATGAAAACCAAATCTAAATGGGCCCCACCGATGCCCGTTCGGCACTCCAAGCATACTTAGACACATGGTCAAAATTAAATGACCTGTATGCTCAAGTGCAGACTGGTTAAGATCAGGAAGATGCCTTTCACACTGAGAAGACCTATCTTGGCAACAGTAACTCTGCCAATGGTGTCATCACTCAGACATTGGACAAGATGTACTCCATGGCTCCAGAAACCAGATCAAGTATCTCTAAACAATCATGGCCCTCCACATGAACCAAAAATTAATCGAGATCTTCAAGGTCATCTTCATCTTTCAGTGCCCAGGCCCGCCGCTGCTGCTCAGAATGCGGCATATGAAGAGATTGTTGCCAAACACTAGGCAGGGCAGAAAGCAGACTAAGCAAGAGCCGAAGCCGAGCTGAAAGCCGACGAAGCAAGGGCCGAGGCCAAGCTGAAAAAGGAACAAAGCATGCTCCGACACACTCCAGCAGGCCGAACAAAAAGAAAGGTGGCATGTCCGCCAGACCTCACCACAACAATCAGCTCACGATCATGGAGCACAATTTTGCCACATGGCGGTCACTGTTGTTCGACCTTCACTGACCGGACAACTCCGAATTTTGGCCCCACCTCTTGAACTAGCCAATGAGCAGCAGCCAACAATTCCAACATATTAATGATATATTCAAAGAGTCATCCTCATCTCCTCCCATGACGTCATCAGAGAAGCCTTAGGCTGAAGCAATTATTTCTCCTGTTGATATAGCAAGAGAGATCACTGACACCCTTGCTCACCAGCACCAACCAACACATGAACCAGACGGCAATGATGGCGACCCGATGATGTTCAAACCCAGGTGCTGTTCCTTCCATATCATGGTTGACCAGGCTCAGAACACTGCGACACAGAGACTCACCTTCTTTGCAAAATACACCAAAGGCGAAGTGGGACAGCTTGTCGACCGTTTATGACACCGTTAATATTTACGATCACAAGGGCGCCTACCAAAAAGCTTGGAAGGAGCTCGAATGGAGGTTTGGGAACAAGGATTACTACTCAAATAATTGAGAAACTCACTCGTTTCCCAAAGTTCAAGGCGGATGAAAACTGCATGCTTCTGGAACTTGCAGATCTGTGTACAGACACAGTTGATTAACCTGGCCTCAACGTTCTCAACTACATGCATATTCTGCACCCAATTCTAGAAAATCTACCTACTCATATCCACAACGATTGGAGGAAGCATGCCTCAAAATACAAGATGACAAATGGCAATTACCCACTAATCACCATACTTACCAAATTATTGCGAGAAAAGGCCATACTCCATAATGACCAAAGGGAGAACATACAGAAGCCTCAATTTCACCCTTCATCTCTTGGCAACATCTACACCTATGCGTTTGGAACCGTGACTTCCAGTCACAAGACAAGCTCGGTCATCATCTGTCTGAGTGCATCTCATTCAGGAGGAAACCCATCCGAGAGAGAAAGGACTTCCTCAAAACCAAAGGTCTCTGCTTCAAGCGTGGTGACAACCACAGATTTAATGACTGCAACACTGAAGTGCAGTGCAAGACATGCAGAAGCAAATAATGACACCTTCATGCATGAAATTTCAAGACGAGATGGTGGGGAGACACAGAATGAGAAAATTTAAGAAAACTCCAAAACCACAAAGCCCCTCAAAATCCATCTATGGGTATGCGGTACTTGACAACCAGTCTAATGCCTGTCTGGCAGATCTATAACTATTTTATTCACCAAATCTCCCTGCTCCAATATTACCCAATGAGCTGTTCACCTCCAGTGGACATCGAGTCATGGCAGAAGGAAGACTTGCAAATGGCCTGATAATGGAGGCCCAAGATGGAAAAAGAAAACGACGCCTGACGATCATCAAGAATCCTCACATACCCAGTGATATGAGCAAGATCCCATCTCCGGACCTATGCTTACAGTTTCCCCACCTCAGATCATTGGCAGTCAGTGTTCCAGAGCCAAAGGAGGACATCAACAGCATTCTCATCGGGAGAAATTGTCCGGAACCCCTCAAGGTCAGAAAATCTTGAAATGGGCCGAGAGAAACACCATGAGCCCAGTGCATGGAGCTTGGTTGGACCATTTCTGGCCAGGTCTGCATGAGTGGAACGGAAGGTAAAGCTCACACCTGGATTAACCGCATCATCATTCGATCACACCCTGACAACCCAGGACCAAAATATGTAAAAATCACATCGATGTGAAAGAGGATTCTCTCTAAACCTCAACAGAACAATGTGACCAGAAATAACATCAACAGAGAAACTCCACAGGATAACTTTGAGGCTGTATCTGTCGACGACCGACGCTTCATCCACATCATGACACGAGGTGCCCACACAAACTCAGAAGAGAATCTCGAGTTCCCCTTACCCTTCAAGAAAGGGTGGATTAATCTACCGAACAACTATTCTCAGGTCCAAGGTAGATTCAACTGCCTTCTTGAAACCCTGCAGCGAAAAGGATGTCAGACTACATTGCATTCTTAGAGAAAATATTCACCAGAGGCCATGCCAAACTGGTACCGGAAGGCTAGCTGATCGTCCCACTGGGAACGATGTGGTGCCTTCCACATTTTGCTATTTAGCCTTGCAAGAAACCTGACATCAGTCGCAGGAAATCTGATATCAGTCCCACAGGACTTCTTTACAGTGCAACAGGGGTATTGAGAACATACCTCCAACTCAGACTGCCCTTCTGGAACACCCAAAGAGAGCAGTTTATCAAAATGGTTATGTCTGGGGGTAGATGCTTGTAACCGAGCAGGAGCTACCCACTCTAGAGGACTGAGGCTGGGAACCAACTACTGGAACATGGTCACCAAGATGTACAACACTACCAAAGGCATCCAAGTCATGCCAAGAACTGATGCACTGTGGCTGCAAGAAAGTTTGCAGAGGACTGTGCAAGTGTTGTAAAGCCAGTCTTCCCTGCAGTGCACTCTGTGCCTACGCTGGAAACTGCCATCAGGAATGAACACTGTGCTGAGAGAACAGAGAGCTTTACATCTTATGAAATAATGCACATCTTTACCTTTTGAACACTTATTGGGTGAGTTGCTTGCAACCAACCCCACCATTGATCAGATTTATGTGTCCATCTGTCTGTTGTGACAGACTAGTCTGTTGTCTGTTGTTATGGAACAATAACGTCTGTCTGTTGTTACAGCACACCGGCGTGCTTCCTTTAGCCGCACTTACACGCCAACGTCGTCCCTCCCTCCACCTCATGCCTTCTCGTGGTTCGGCGAGAGATGTGGTGAGATCCATACTCCATGATCATTCCCACAAAATCACGAATCACTGCTCACCTTCACTCTTTCATTCCTCTTTTTCCCCACCTTTGGAATAAACTCCCATGCTCTCTTCAATCCTATTCTTCCCTCCAGGCAGCCACATGGTTGCAGAACCAAGACATTCAACTTTAGCGCACCCCATATTGGCCAAACGTAAGAAGAAGAACATTCTGTGCTTGTCCAAGTATGTATGACCCAAAGACCATTGTGATATATTCCATGAAGGTTTTGCAGTTTATTGGTGGCAGCATGTTAATCACTGCAGCACCATCCAATATCTGTACCGTAACATCTGTTTTTTCCAGTTGTGTGTCGTTGTGTTAGGTGGTGAACACCATTTCCACACATGCCATAACCTCGAGAATCTCTTAAACTAAGCCAAATTAGAAAATTTAAGCTCCAGAATTGAACTTAGCAGCAGTTCCGACTGCTAAAAAAAAAAGTATTCATTTGTCCAATTCGGAAATATTTGATATTTCAGGTGTCTCCGGGAGGTGTATGTTTAATATGATGGTTCAGTGACCAAGCGTGCTGTTCCTTATCAACCGTTTTGATGGAGTGCTTCAGCCACTTGGCGAGCGCTCTACAATATTCGCACCGTCACTGATTGCTGGATATGGATTAACTTGAACAATATTCAGGCAAGACCAATCACCTGTGATGACCCTGCGTTTAATACAAATTTTAAAAAGGAAACATTTCATTAACATCATAGCAGGATAGCCGAGAGGTACGCTAACCTGGGTTCAAATTACGACCCACCTATGAACTGTCATCCTGATGTTTCATATGCAGGGTGATTCATTGATGTGTGTGCTGTTAAACAGGATGTCACATTGTTGAAGAGAAAACTCGACTTGGTCAAGCAATCACCAATACTCTGAGTTGAAATTTTATTGTTACGTTGGTACGGAGAAAGATGTAAGCAGCAAAGTACAAAATCTCTGACATTCTAGGACAGAACACTCGTTTATATAAAATGTAGTTATGGGCGTTTTCCCACCTGAAGAAACAGCAGGATACGAAAAGGGCACTCAGTAGAGCGCATACCTCTGCCATGCAATGCCTGATCCAATAGAACATATCAGGCACAATAAATACATTGTTTTTAGCCCCATCTCTCAATGGTGAAGAATCACTTTAAAAATTAAATAAAACTCGTATCCGGATCCGGATTCAGATCTTCACCAAAATCTCATCAGTTTGTCCTTGTCACACACCCAACGTGCCCACCAAATTTCATCCGGATCCGTCCACAGCTTTTTGAGATATCCTGCACACAAACAAACAGACAGACAGGGGTGAAAACAACCTACTTCACCTTCGGTTGCGGAAGTAATAAGAAAAAATTACCCCCGTGCGGGAGTGACGGTCATCTCTGCGAGAAAATATATAGCCTCCTGAATGGTAGGAAGTTTTTGCAAATTTTGAAGTCACGTGACGCGAAAACGAAAGCGAATATCGAAAATCCGGCCCGACAAAATTTAGATATTGTCCCATAGATTCATATGCCACAATCAAATTCAAGATTGCTTGAGAAATGTAGGAGGAGATAGATTTTGAAAATCGTCATTTTCGCATTTTTTTCCAACTTTGAAGTCACGTGACATAGAAACGAAAGCGAATATCGAAAATCCGGCCGCACCAAATTTAGATATTGTCGCATAGATTCATATGCCACAATCAAATTCAAGATTGTTTGAGAAATGTAGGAGGAGATAGATTTTGAAAATCGTCATTTTCGCATTTTTTTCCAACTTTGAAGTCACGTGACACGAAAACGAAAGCGAATATCGAAAATCCGGCCCGACCAAATTTAGATATTGTCGCATAGATTCATATGCCACAATCAAATTCAAGATTGTTTGAGAAATGTAGGAGGAGATAGATTTTGAAAATCGTCATTTTCGCATTTTTTGCCAAATTTGAAGTCACGTGACACGAAAACGAAAGAGAATATCGAAAATCCGGCCGGACAAAATTTAGATATTGTCCCATAGATTCATATGCTACAATCAAATTCAAGATCGCTTGAAAATGGCGGAGGAGATAGAATTTGAAAATCGTCATTTCGCAACTTCAAAGGCCTCGTGACCTTGACCTTGACCTTCGGTAACCTTGAAAGTCATACCATCTGTTACGTCTCATCGACCTCTATCAGGATCACTAATGACCAGATCTCCCGCTTCAACTTCATTGTGAATGGACGGACGGACGGACGGATGGACGGACCCATATTACCCTTTCTCTCGCCAATATTATTAGGTCATTGGAAATGACCTAAAAATGGAGTGGTGGTCATCTCGACTCCACCTCTCTCCATGCTCCACCTCTCCCCCGATTCCACCTCTCTCCATGCTCCACCTCTTCCCCGGCTCCACCTCTCTCCATGCTCCACCTCTCCTCCGGCTCCACCTCTCTCCATGCTCCACCTCTCCCCCGGCTTCACCTCTCTCCATGCTCCACCTCTCCCCGCTCCACCTCTCTCCATGCTCCACCTCTCCCCGGCTCCACCTCTCTCCATGCTCCACCTCTCCCCGGCTCCACCTCTCTCCATGCTCCACCTCTCCCCCGGCTCCACCTCTCTCCATGCTCCACCTCTCCCCATGCTCCACCTCTCTCCATGCTCCACCTCTCTCCATGCTCCACCTCTCCCCCGGCTCCACCTCTCTCCATGCCCACCTCTCCCCCAGCTCCACCTCTCCCCGACTCCACCTCTCTCCATGCTCCACCTCTCCCCCGACTCCACCTCTCCCCGGCTCCACCTCTCTCCCGACTCCACCTCTCTCCATGCTCCACCTCTCTCCATGCTCCACCTCTCTCCATGCTCCACCTCTCTCCCGGCTCCACGTCTCTCCCGGCTCCACGTCTCTCCATGCCTCACCTCTCTCCCAACTCCACCTCTCTCCATGCTTCACCTCTCTCCCGACTCCACTCTCTCTCCGACTCCACCTCTCTCCCGACTCCACCTCTCTCCATGCTCCACCTCTCTCCCTGCTCCACCTCTCTCCATCTCCACCTCTCTCCATGCTCCACCTCTCTCCCAACTCCACCTCTCTCCATGCTCCACCTCTTTCCTAACTCCACCTCTCTCCCACTCCACCTCTCTCCATGCTTCACCTCTCTCCCGACTCCACCTCTCTCCCGACTCCACCTCTCTCCAAGCTCCACCTCTCCCCCAGCTCTACCTCTCTCCATGCTCCACCTCTCCCCCGGCTCCACCTCTCTCCATGCTCCACCTCTCCCCCGGCTCCACCTCTCCCCCGGCTCCACCTCTCTCCCGACTCCACCCTCTCTCTATGCTCCACCTCTCTCCATGCTCCACCTCTCCCCCGGCTCCACCTCTCCCCCAACTCCACCTCTCTCCATGTTCCACCTCTCTCCATGCTCCACCTCTCCCCCGGCTCCACCTCTCTCCATGCTCCACCTCTCCCCCGACTCCACCTCTCTCTCGGCTCCACCTCTCTCCCGGCTCCACCTCTCCCCGACTCCACCTCTCCCCCGGCTCCACTCTCTCCAACTCCACCTCTCCCCCGACTCCACCTCTCTCCATGCTCCACCTCTCCCCCGGCTCCACCTCTCTCCCAACTCCACCTCTCTCCATGCTCCACCTCTCTCCATGCTCCACCTCTCTCCCGACTCCACCTCTCTCCCAACTCCACCTCTCCCCCGACTCCACCTCTCTCCATGCTCCACTCTCTCCCGACTTCACCTCTCTCCCAACTCCACCTCTCCCCGACTCCACCTCTCTCTATGCTCCACCTCTCTCCATGCTCCACCTCTCCCCCGGCTCCACCTCTCCCCCGACTCCCACTCTCTCCATGTTCCACCTCTCTCCATGCTCCACCTCTCCCCCGGCTCCACCTCTCTCCATGCTCCACCTCTCCCCGACTCACCCTCCCCCCGGCTCCACCTCTCTCCCGACTCCACCTCTCTCCGCACTCCACTCTCTCCCAACTCCACCTCTCTCCATGCCCACCTCTCTCCATGCTCCACCTCTCCCCCGACTCCACCTCTCTCTCGGCTCCACCTCTCTCCCGGCTCCACCTCTCCCCCGACTCCACCTCTCCCCCGGCTCACCTCTCTCCCAACTCCACCTCCCCCTGACTCCACCTCTCTCCATGCTCCACCTCTCCCCGGCTCCACCTCTCTCCATCCACCCTCTCCATGCTCCACCTCTCTCCATGCTCCACCTCTCTCCCGACTCCACCTCTCTCCAACTCCACCTCTCCCCCGACTCCACCTCTCTCCATGCTCCACCTCTCTCCCGACTTCACCTCTCTCCCAACTCCACCTCTCCCCCGACTCCACTCCTCTCATGCTCCACCTCTCCATGCTCCACCTCTCCCCCGGCTCCACCTCTCCCCCGACTCCACCTCTCTCCATGTTCCACCTCTCTCCATGCTCACCTCTCCCCGGCTCCACCCTCTCTCATGTTCACCTCTCCCCCGACTCCACCTCTCCCCGGCTCCACCTCTCTCCCGACTCCACCTCTCTCCCGACTCCACCTCTCTCCCAACTCCACCTCTCTCCATGCTCCACCTCTCTCCATGCTCCACCTCTCTCCCGACTCCACCTCTCTCTATGCTCCACCTCTCTCCATGCTCCACCTCTCCCCCGGCTCCACCTCTCCCCCAACTCCACTCCTCCACCTCTCTCCATGCTCCACCTCTCCGCCACCTCTCTCCATGCTCCACCCTCCCTCACTCTCCCAGTCCACCTCTCTCCATGCTCCACCTCTCCCCCGGCTCCACCTCTCTCCATGCTCCACCTCTCTCCCGACTCCACCTCTCTCTATGCTCCACCTCTCTCATGCTCCACCTCTCCCCCGGCTCCACCTCTCCCCAACTCCACCTCTCTCCATGTTCCACCTCTCTCCATGCTCCACCTCTCCCCCGGCTCCACCTCTCTCCATGCTCCACCTCTCCCCCGACTCCACCTCTCTCCATGCTCCACCTCTCTCCCGGCTCCACAATTCCTCCCTCGCTTTTCAGTCATCGATTTTTTCTCACTTCCTCCAATTCATTTCCCTTATTTTGGTGATTTTGCTTTGTGCTTCGTCTCGGTGCCTCGAACCTTGCTGGCCCGTGTCATGGCTCGAATCTCTGTGAGACCAGTTGTTTGGCTCCGGACTCTGCTCTTCTTCTTCTTCTTCGTCGTCATCATCGCGGGCCACGTGCTCGGACATCCGAACCATTCGCCTTCGTACGACTTCCGTACATTCGTGGCGAAGTACAACAAGACGTATCGCGATGACGCAGAATGGCGCAAACGTTTCGCCGTCTTCCAGGAAAACGTGTCCAACGCGAAAGTTCGACGAGCTGCGGACCGAGGTACGGCCGAGTACGGCGTGACGAAGTTCAGTGACATGACGGACGTTGAATTTCGCTTGAAGTATCTCAACCCGGCTCTGAGACTCGGCCCGACTCGGAGAACTCCTCCCAAGAAGCCGATCATCGGCCCTCACCCGCCATCCTTCGACTGGAGACACCTCGGTGCTGTGACCGCAGTGAAAGACCAGGAAGAGTGCGGGTCTTGCTGGGCTTTCTCTGCCGTGGGGAACATCGAAGGACAATGGTTTCTCAAACAAAAGCGGCTGCTGTCCCTGTCCGAGCAGGAACTTGTGGACTGCGATAAAACGGACCTTGCATGTGCCGGTGGTTACCCGAGCTCGGCTTACGAGGCCATCATCTCCTTGGGTGGACTCATGGTGGAGAAAGATTATCCATACAAGGGACACGAACAGTTGGGTTGTGCCTTCTCCAAGGCCAAAGCGAAGGCTTACATCAACAGCTCAGTGGACCTCCCTTCTGATGAAGACCAAATGGCAACCTGGCTTGTGAAGAACGGACCCATCTCCATCGCTCTCAATGCCATGGCCATGATGTTCTACACTCACGGGATCTCGTATCCATACGAAGTGTTCTGCCTTCCTTGGGACCTCAATCATGCCGTTTTGATTGTAGGTTATGGTGTTGAAAAAGGTGTACCATTTTGGATCATAAAGAACAGCTGGGGTGTTGACTGGGGAGAAGATGGGTATTACAGGGTCTATCGAGGGGCTGGCGTTTGTGGTCTCAATCTCCTTTGTACATCGGCTGTCGTCGACTAATCTTGAAGCCTGGTGTTGCCTTAGCGGTTAGGTTGACTGGCTTGGGATCTTAAGGTCCTGAGTTTGAGCCTTGTCCTATCGTTGAATTATCATCAGGTGGGTTGACAGCCTGTCATCCTTCTGAGGTCAGCAAAATGAGTACCAGTGTACTGGTAATAGGGGCACTGAATCAGTGGCACAGCCGTGCCTTCAGACAATAATGCCACCAGCAGCCTTGTGCTGCATACAAAAGAGGAAGAGGAGGACTAACCTTGAATTGGTCAAGTGCTGGAGGCGGCAGTTTGATCGTGGCTCAATCCCTCCATGGCTTCGAGCAGGCGCCCCACCACCACCTCATGTCATCCCCCATCTCGACCCATGATCTTTTTCACCCACAATTAATCCCTCTTAACCCAACCCTCTTACATGCATATTACTGTTTCCCCTTTGTTCATTCATTCCTTCACTGATTGTTTCAAACTCTGCACGACTGTCCCACTGTCAGCTCGTTCCCTTATTAACCTGTGTTCCCTCATTCTTCCATGAGCATCAGTCTTGGACAGAATAATATTGAGTGTGTAAAGCGCTCTAATAATTTACCCATCCCCAAGGTCATACATGTAAATTATGTATTTTGCACACATTTTTGTATCGTATACCATGTTAAACTGGACAACCATGAGGTCTTTCTGTTGTATTTCATAGAAAAGGCAACATGGAGGAACTCGATAATTCAAGTTTGTTGTATTATGTAAATAATTACCAGCTGAGTAATCATTTGCCACCAAATCAAACGTGTGGCAATGCATACTGAAAGCTGGGAGTCTTGATTGTATTCATTCATCACGGAAATAAATTTTACACCCTGAAATCTCTCTCTTGTCCGTACATCATTCTTTATTGTATTTTTACTGGGTTGAAGGCTCATGGGGGATCTGCAACAAAAATTGTGCACACACATGCAGAGAAATATGTGAGAGAACCCCGGATTTGACGTAAGATGAACAGCTGCTGGAGGTTTCAGTGAAGAAGTGAGTGAGAACTCTGGGTACCGCCACTCTGTGATTCTACCACTGAATTGGAAAAGACAGAAGGAGCACAAGCCATTCACAACACACAGAGCGTGGTCAGCAACACCTTACACTCGCTCAGGTTAAATTACATCTGCAATGTTTTGCCCAATCTATACAAGTATCAATACTTTCCTGTATCTCATCACCATCCCCTCCGATACCCACCTCACCCAACTTTGTGTCATCTGTAAATTTGGAAAGCTTCGTCTTTACCCCATTATCCAACTTCACTTCACAACTTATTTATAACTTCACAATTAATGAAGGTTAAATTTCAAAATGTCGTCTTGTGTCGCGTCTCGATGGCTGAAATGCGCGAACTTATCGGCGGGATTGGTCACGTGATCTGGAGAGTCCGACAACACGTCATTCCGTCACGAGGTCATCTTTTAGTCGCATGCGCGAACACTTCCATATTTCCAACAAGTTGCTAATCACAGAATAAAACATACATTGACACCGTCGGGTTACATAACTTTTACATAGCTTGTTATACATTTAATCTCAACACAAACCTCACTAACTTCGTTTGACGTTCTCCAATCGAATAATGTTTCAAACGTTTTTCTGTGGCAACTCGCCAAGCCACCTGATTGGTCAAGTCGAACCACGTGATCAACCAGACAACCGTTTTTTCAAAAACAAAACGACCTTTTCACGTCGTTTCAGTTTGCTGATTTACAGCCATCGATCAGACTTTGTTCTTTCGCCTTTTGCTGATTTCAAAGTGTCTATTAAGAGCAATGGATTCCAATTTTGGACAGAAACATCAGTTGAGCTTTGACAACAAACCCTCATCTACATCACGGGTGGAATTGAGGGCGTCCAACAATCCCTCATCTCCATCACGGGTGAATTGAGGTCGTCCAACAATCCCTCATCTCCATCACGGGTGGAATTGAGGTCGTCCAACAATCCCTCATCTCCATCACGGGTGGAATTGAGGTGGTCCAACAATCCCTCATCTC
>CM068956.1:175949536-175970600 GCA_035128595.1 Eptatretus atami
CCGTCGGGACATAGGAGTTTGCACACGTAGCAGTAAAGTTTACCGTTTGATGGAGAAAACATCATCCAGTCCCTGTTCACCGTTTCCCCGTTTGTGAGTTTCCGCTGAAAGTGTTCGTGCCGAGAATACCGTGTTTTATCTGGATACACTCGGGCCGTATACGAAAAATCTGCGTTCCTATCTTGGCAGGCAAAGAGGAATTTGCGATGAAATTATCCACGAGTGTCTGCGGAAAGAGTCCATTCAGCAGGATCAGGATTTAACTACTAGCGCCGCAGCACTGGCTGCAGTTGTTTCAATGCTTCTCTCGTTGCTTGATGCGATGGTATTGGTATCATCAGCTTTCGAAATGTGATGCAGTGCGGAGATTACTTTGATCCCTCGTACATTGACATCAGAAGAACTCTGCAAGCGCACATTCCGTTTGGTCATCTCGACTCTGGTGAGGTTGAAAAAAATTTCCAACAACTGGATTCCAGACAGTCTTTTGTTTCTGTTTCACGCCTCTTCTTTTTGTCGCGTTTGCAAGTACCACTGTCGCTGGTGCCGAATATCATCCGTCGGCGATAGTCAAGAATAAAAAACGACATAATAAGAGCAAAAACGAGAACCTGCAAGCGTCAGGATGCTCGAGTAACTCACAGGAAAGTAAGAGGGTGCCAGTATGTTCATACTCAGCGCGAACGTGACTCACCCATCAGCCAGAACGATATCGGCGATGCCTGTGATTGGCTGATTTGTGATGTGATCACATGGTTCCCACGCTCGCTGTCGACGATCACTGTCTGGCAGCGTGCCAGCCGCCTTTCCCTCACGGTGTGTTCAGCCTTCCTGCACATGTCGAGTCACATAATAAGACTGAAAAAAAAAAAAACCTCGTCGGAAATTTTCGTAGGCAAGGCCGCGGCCTCAGGGACCTAGTGGTTAATCCGGCCCCTGGCGTGGTGTCGCCACTTGGCCACCATGTTGGGTAGCACAGTAAGCCGGGTGATGGAGATTTCAATCTCGTGTTTGTGCATTATTGAAAGCGAAAAAACGATTTCATTTTTCCACTTTTGTGTGAGAGAGGTTCTACAAAAAACGATCATAGGAACTACAAGTCTGGAGACGACGATGGTTTCACGAGCGGTATTATGACGATGTAGATTGTTTCAGAAGTCAAGGATGAGGACAATGTGATAATGTTTGACCAAGTTATAAAAATGATCAACATGATGTGGTACGAGTGACAGGTTATTAGCTGCAAAAATGTCGAAAACCCGGTTTCGTTCAACAACTTTCAAAATTTGACCTTTGCATAACCTTTAAAGTTAAAAAACAATGTTTTGGACATTAAAATGAGGAAACAGGATACGTGCTATAGCTTATTGGAGTTAGTTCGTCGAAGAGAGGTCGAAAACCCGGTTCGATTCCCACAACCCTTTGAAAATTTGGACGCTTTGTGAACTTTAAAGGTCAAAGGTCAAGGATTATGACATTTGGTGCAAAACTTCCTCTGAACATTCCAGGAACAATATAACGTCATATAGGCTATATTGGCATTTCGCACTCATCGGATTATCCATACTTTGATGAAATCAGCGTAAAAACAAACTTTGAAGGGGGCGCCACGGGCAAAGGTGTTCGAGACAGGAGCAAAATGGTGTCAAGACTTCAGGTGGGGAATGACCTCAAGATTATGCATAAAAAATATTGTCATCCTAGCTCTCAAAGTTTGGACGGTCGTATGATTTTTATGTCAAAATTCGGCAATTTTCTAAGTTTTGTGACCTTGTGACCTTGGGACGAAAATGAAAAATCGAGCTCCGTGGGGCTATGCAGGTGCCATTGGCTAAACCAAATACCGAAACCCCTGCCAGATTCGACAAACCCCCTCGGAGAAGATGTAACTTGAAACCGGCTACCCCCTAAAAACACGATTTTTTGGGGCGTGGCTCCGCCCATAATGGGCGCACCACGCCCATTCTCAGGAAAACACAACTAGATCATGATATAAACCTCCCACCCAATTTTATCAGGATCTGGATCAAAACCCACGGAGCATGCCTCGGGACACGGACGGATGGACGGACGGACAACGAATATAGTGGTCACTTACCTTACTGACTCGTGAACCAATAACGCTTTCTCTTATCCTTTTATTTTTCAGAAAGAAGTTCTGGAACAAATATTGTGCATTTGGGAGCGTGAAGAACTAGGTCTGTTTTCATGAAGCATACGATACCAATGTGCCTTCGATCTAGGATAAATCAGCCTGATTATATTATTTATATATGTCATGGTGTGATAGCAGATAGATGATTCAGTTACTTTGTGATACTCAACTGCAAAAACGTAATGTGATCATTTGTTACAGGAATAGGCAATTTTTGAGCTGGTAAAGGCACAAAGATAGTTTGAAACCTTGTAAAAATGAACCTTTAATGGATGGACAAACCACCCTTGCTTGCATGAGTCTAGGCCAAAATGGTGTGGTGTGGGCAGAATTATTTGCGGTCTGCACCCAATACACAACTCGATCCAAGCACACACGCACTCCGAACTATCCGACCCACACACCATACACAGTTCAATACAAGCAAGTGTGCACACACACACACACACCCAATGATTAAGTACTTCGATTCAAAGGATCTGTTGCTCTGGCTACTGGTCATGTCTTATTTGAAAGGTTCACTGAGGATGACCTCATTCAAACTGTCAGACAATTTTGATGCAAACATTTCCTCACAAAATGGCCTTCCATCAACTCATGTTCTTGCTCTGCTCCACTCCAAAAGCATAGAAATCAGACTCCAACAGTGAGAACTAGAAGGGCACTCGGTAGAGCGCATACCTCCGCCACGCAATGCCTGATCCACGAGAACACATCGTGCCCATTACATTTTTGAAAAATATCACGCTATACAGTACTAAATCGTTTTTGGCCCAATCTCTCAATGGTGAAGAATTACTTTAAAGATTAAATAATTCTCGTATCCAGATCCGGATCCAAATCTTCACCAAAATTGAATCAATTCTTCCTCGTCACACACTCAACATGTCCACCAAGTTTCATCCGAATCCGTCCCACAACTTTTTGAGATATCCTGCACACAAACAGACAAACAAACAGACAGAGAGGGGTGAAAACATAACCTTCACCTTCGGTGGCGGAAGTAATATCACAAGCCGGCAAGTCCATAAAGTAGAGGTGTGCATTTCAATATAATAGACATTATCAAAGCTTTTCGACTTGCACTCCTCAGGATAAAACCGCAAGCAGATGAAGAAGCAGCAAACTCTCATTTATAAAGTTACAATGTAATGTCCTCAACGTTGATTGGTTGAGAGAAAGAAAGGACGGGATTACCTGAATTGGTGGAACCAGAGAACATCATGAATAATGAGTCGGCGGAAATGAACCATCATGAACAATGAATAAGCGGAGATGAATCACCAAGAACTGGTGGAAACGTAATGTTATTTAGTTGAGGGCTAGTCGAGGGAGGGGGTTCATGATGACTCAATGTTGACTGTGGTGCAGTTGTCACACAGTTAAGCCATCATAGTCAAATTAGATATAAAGTTCAGACAAATTATTTCTGTCTACAAAGAATAGGGTTGATTGACCTGATTAATGTGGCCTCTTGTCACAATGGCACTGAAATTCGTAAATAATCTTACTTGTATGAGAGGCGGGCAGAACGTTTTTTTGGACTGATAGAAGCAACCGACGGGTAATGAAAATCGTTCAGATTGAACAGCATGGTAAGAATGGGACACTCACTGTTTGTTTGACCTGGTTTTCAAACCGTAGAGACACTTTGCCTTTCCAAGGTAGACGTAGGTATACGGGACATTTACCAGGTCTGATTGCAGGATTTATTGCTGGGTTCAAGAATATGCATGTATGTATATATGTATATATTGTTATGGATTCGTCGGTGGCGGGAATCGCACCCTACTATTGACAGCCAAATGTTGACGATTCGGCGTCACTTAACAGCACCGCCGTCTCCGGGGTTATAACGCCGGATGGCTCGGCAAAGGTCGCGGGTCACGCGCCTCGGAGCGCGATACCAACGTACACCTAGGCCTTACCAGCTGGGGAAATAGACCCTGGCCACAGACTGGGTTTGTCAGAGACCGAGCGAAAGTCTGCCAGGCTGCGGCCCGTTTTGGTTTTATTTACCAATCGAGCGGATCGTTCCTCAACACGGCACAAATAAACTCAGTGCGGCAACTTCCATATAAATCAGCCAGATTTATTGGGGACACAACACAAGCAAAGCATTCACGACAATGTTACAATTAATCTATAACCCGTTCTTAACTAGGGAGCTACCGGGTTTGAAGGGAACCTAGCGAGATAAACTTAGACAACATGCAGACAAGACACAGAGTACTTGTGATGCCTTCATGGACAAGAGGAAGTGTCAAAGGACGAATGCGGCTCGTGACAGCCGATGTCAACGGATTCGAGCGCCAAGCTCAAACATGCAACGTGGCAAAATGGCGGCGTCGTCCTTTTGTCGCACTGCCCACGCACGCAGCCTCAGCGGGTTCAGCCCGTAAGGTCGACAGCAAAGAGCGGAAGATCCACGTGTGCTCCAGCTGGCTTTTCACAAGTCCAGATATACAAATCAGGTGCCTGTTCACGACAGATCAGGCAATAGGTGTTGGGCTCGCGAGCGGATTCGACGGATCACAAGACGTGTCGAGCGTGCCGCGAGTAGGGACAGCCAGAGGCTCCGCACTGGACTCCGGATGAAGCCCGTCGAGGATTCCTCATGAAGTCGATCGCAGACTCCTCATGCAGTTTCCCCTGCCTCTTTCATGAAGCAGATCGTCAGACATGACACAGACCGTCGCCTTAAAGAGAAATCGCACATTCCCATCAGCGATTTCTTCCTTGCCTCCTCGGGGCATCGCTCTTATACAAGCCGATCCAGACTCGACTCTAGCAGCTCTATCAGTCAGGAAGGCAGAACTCCACAGTCGTTTCATCATCCAGCAGAAGGCAAGACTTCGACAAAGCAGCCGTTTCTCCCTACAGCCGATCGCAGACTCGACGCTCAGGCAGTCCCACCCCTGCCTTCCCGGCGCTCGCTTTTCTCGAAGCCGACTGACACTCTCAGAGCGCTGGGCAGGGCTAGTTCGGAGAGGGGAAGGAAAAATAAGAAAACCACCTCTCGGCACACCACCACTGTATGAACAATGAACAGCCTGTTACACCTCCCCCACACCTGTAATGCCCATATCGCCACCTGGCTCATGCTTTTGGGGGACTCTGGGCTCATCTCTCATTTAATCACACGACTCAGGGCCTTTCCCCACATATGTCTGTCTCGTCATCTATTATCCAGTGGGGCGAACAAGTATTTGCATACACTGCCGATTTTGCTAGTTTTCCACTGCGCCGTAGAGGTCTGGTAATTTTATCTAGGTCATTCAACTGTGAGACGGCATCTAACAAATTCTCGACAATCTACATTGTCATGTTTTTATCAATTATGTTGTATTTTCATTGCTAATAGTATTTGATCACCTACACCAGTAGATGTGCCAGCTCTCACAGAACTCTGTTCAGTTTTGTCTTTAGAAGCCTCCCATTCTCCTCACTTACGCTGTATTAACTGACCTGTTTTGATCGTTAATCTGCATAAAGACAGTGTCCACACTCATCTCCGACTCCCAACCTCTCCACAATGGGCAAGCACCGAGAGCTGTCTAAGGACTACAGGGACAAATTGTATAGCTTGCAGCAAGGCTGGGGATGGGCTACAGGACTAGGCAAAGCGCTTGGTGAGAGGCAACACTGTTGGCGCCATTATTAGAGACATGAAGACAGTTCAGATAGTCATCTCCCTCGGTCTGGGGCTCCATGCAAGATCTCAACCTCGTGGAGCTCAATGCATTCATGAGAAGGTGAGGGATCAAGCCAAGACACTACAACGACAGGAACCTGGTCAATGACCTGAAGAAGCTAAGGACCACAAGTTATCAAAGAAACGGCATAAGTAACACACTACGTGCGTATGGATTAAAATCTGCAGCGCACGGAAGTCCTCTGCTCAAGGCAGCGCATGTCCAGGCCCGTCTGAAGTTTCAATGACATCTGGATGATCCAGAGGAGGAATGGGAGAAAGGTGATGTGGTCTGATGAGACCAAAATAGAGTTTTTTGGTTTGAACTCCACTCGCGTGTTTGGAGGAGAAGAAGGATGAGAACAACCCAAGAAACACCATCCAACCGTGAAGCATGGAGGTGGAAACATCATTCTTTGGGGATGCTTTTCTGCAAAGGGGACAGGACGACTGCACCGATTGAGGGGAGGATGGATGGGGCCATGTATGCAAGATCTTGGCCAACAACGCTCCTTCTCAACAGAGCATTGAAGATGGGGCGTGGCTGGGTCTTTCCAGCATGACAACGACGCCGAAACACACAGCCAGGCAACGAAGGAGTGGCTCCGTAAGAAGCATCTCAAGGTCCTGGAGTGGCCTAGCCAGTTCCCAGACTGAGCCAATAGAAAATCTTTGGAGGGAGCTGGAAAGTCTGTGTTGCCCAGCGACAGCCCCGAAACCTGAAGGATCTGGAGAAGATCTGTATGGAGGAGTGGGCCAAAATCCCTGCTGCATCTGTGCAAACCTGGTTAAGAACTACGGAAAACGTTGATCTCTGTAATTGCAAAAAGGTTTCTGTACCAAATATTAAGTTCTGTTTTTTCTGATGTATCAAATACTTATTTATGCAATAAAATGCAAATTAATTATTTAAAAATCATACAATGTGATTTTCAGGATTTTTGTTTCAGGATTCCGTCTTTCAGTTGAAAGTGTACCTATGATAAAATTACAGACTCTACGTGCTTTATAAGTGGAAAAACCTGCAAATCGGCAGTGTATCAAATACTTGTTCTCCCCACTGTATATATATATATATATATATTTATATATATATTAATATATTTTATCGTGACTCACCAATTAATTTTTCAAACACATGAACTCTGGTAGCCAATCAGTTGCATCTTTCCGGAGAGCTAATCAACGCACGGGATGTTTAAAAGGCCGAGGGCTCACAGGAGTATTTTTGGTGACATGTTGGAAGCTTGCACGCCTTCACGTACAAGCCTTTCTCATCCCTATTCGTAAGTCACTCAACACATCATTATTTTTCAGTGACTTTTGGTTCGACTTTATCAAGACTATTGAGCGAAGTGGATTTCATTTGTTTGGTTAAACAACCACGACTGCAACGAACGAGTTTTCTCTTCTGCTTGCCAATTTTTGGTGCCATTTTGAAGCCGGCAATGGCTCAGCGCCAATTAAATCTTTCCTTCTTCACCAACCGCTGGGGAGACGACGAAGGAGTAATCATTCAGCTAGACTTCATCTGCAACACATCATTGCATTGTTAATGCGAGTGGATTTCTCTTGTTGTAGTTTAAGCATCATCATCTTAACCAACATACTAAGAGGGAATAATCACCACATATCTATTGATGATCTGTTCAGGATACCTATTATCAAGAAGAATAGTGTTGATGGTTTCAATTTCAGCATGGAGTTTATCTGTAGAGCAGATATTTCTTGCTCTAATGACCAATATACCAATCAATCCAATCTTGTATCTTGAGGAACTGCAAGAGTCCCACCCAGTACACTGTCTAGTAAAAGTAGACTTACGGAAGACTGTGGTTTTATAAGCGTCGGCTGATTTCTCAACTAAGATGTCCAAGAAGGGAGGTACGCCGGAGCATTCCATCTCTCAGGTGAACTCTGGGGATGGATGGATAGAGTTCCGGTATGCCAATAATATTTTACATGCTGAGGTCGATTCAGAGACAGCAAAGATGTCATCCACGTACTGATATAATAGATGGAGGGGGGTTGAACTCCAGGATGTGGATCTGTAAAGGCACCTTTTTCTCAGTAACCTACAAAGACGTTTGCCAAGACGGGGCCTCGAGGAGATCCCATCACTACACCATCGATCTGAGTATACATTGAATCAATGAAACTGAACTCGACAGAATGGGTCGCCATATTCATTAATTCAACGAAGACAGACTCAGAGATCGGTGGAGGTGTCAAGTCACTATGATACAGAAGTTGCACACAGATTTCAATCAATCTATCAAAGTAGAGATGATGAATGAACTCACATCAGATGTTACAGTTGGAAGTTACAAAGGCCCAAAGAAACCTGCCATGCCTCTGAATGAAGCTCAGTATACAAATTTTCCCCCAGAATATGTGATACTGATATATTCATCCTGTTGGTCCATTTCTACTCCACTTTGGAACTGACTTGTAGTGTAGCGGTGATGGACAGAAGCTCGGGAACATTACCATTGACATCAAAGCAACACCAGAGAAGCACACCAATGTTGCTTCACTACTTTTATGTACACATGCATTAATAGGTTTTGATACAGTCCCTCATTTGTTTCGAATTTGCATGGGTAATTGTCATAAAGACACTGAAATCTGGAGAGAAAGTAGAACATATTGGCAAACTTGATGCCAATATGGATGATGTCTTGGATGAAGCAACGTCTTTTATTGCTTCTTGTTATGGAGCACCTAATTATCAGAACATGTCAGAGGTCTGATACTACACATAGTCAACAAAGATAGCTAAACCTAAAGTGATGTCAGCTCCTGAATTGAAGACGTTGCCACGTCCGACTGAAGCATTTGAACAAAATGTTCATTGAGCACATCTTGAGGTATGTGGTTTTAGTCGAGGCTCGTGGAAGAACTAGTTCTAGTACAGGACAAAATTAACAGGAGAGAGAGGGGGTGGTGGAACACCAACAGCAGAGGTGAAGGCCAACATAGAGGGAGTGTTGGATAAACAATGGGTGTGGGGAGGAATGGTGGGCAGGAAAGGATACATGGGGTGGACAAGATGGATAGAGAGCAAACTCTCAGGAGGGAAAAAACTGGAAATTTGGAAGGAGGAGGGATTGGTGGGGGTTGGGTTAACGAGGGTAGAAAAGATAATGGTTTTGGATTGTGGATGACCTGTAATGGTGGTGAACAGCTGAAAAGAAGAATGAGATTGAAGGGAATGTGGAAGTTAGTTCTACAGGTGGGGGGAAAAAGGAGGTATGAATGAGTTGAGGTGAGCAGCGATCCTGGATTTCAGTAATTTCATCAGAAGGGGACTGATGGTTGACCATGTGTACCCTACAGAAACCTGGGAGTCCAAAGCATGGAATCAGCAGAGGGTGCAAGAACAGAAAGGAGGTGGAAGAAGACAGAGAGACTACTGACCTGCGATAACGAAGTGATTGGCCCATAGACTCAGCTTTGTTGCGGGAGATTCCAATAATCTTGAAGGCCTTAGTTTCCACAGTGTAAAGCTGAGCAAGATGTGAGGCAGGAGAGCCAGCCCAGAGGGAAGAGCAGTACTCCATCAAGCTGTGGATGAAAGCCTTGCAGGCAGAAAGGAGTTCAGGTGTACCAAGGAAGGACTTTGCATGATGGAGGATTCCCAGTCGGCGACTGGCTTTGGAGGCCAGGTTGGAAATGTGGCTTTCTCAGGAAAGATCATGGCAGATAGTAAGACCCAGAAGCTTGAATGAAAGGACTTCTTCCAGCGGATTGTTGAGAAAGTAGATGGTGGGGTGTTCCAAATGGTCCTTTTGGAGAGACATAGTGAGAGTGTGAGATTTGTCAGGATTGAAAGACATGTTCCACGTGGACCAGTTTGTGATTTTACCCAGATCTGCAGAGTGAAGAGGCTGCTGCTTACCTGTCTGAGGGATGACAGATGGTACGGCAGAGGGTGGAGTCATCAGCAGAGATAAAGAGAATTTTCTTTGAAGAGAGGAAGTGAGAGTGTGAGATTTGTCAGGATTGAAAGACATATTCCAAGTGTTTGACCAGCTTGTGATTTTTTTTTTCAAGGTCTGAAGAGAGGGAAGAGGCTGCAGTCTGCCTGTCTATCTGAAGGATGAGGGATGTCATGGCAGAGGGTGGAGTCATCAGCAAATAGATAAAGGGGATTTTCCAGTCAGAGATATCATTTATGGAGATCAGGAATATGACTGGGCCCAGAACACTGTCTTTGGCTTGAAGGGAGAGTAAATCAAAGGATTCCGTTGAGTGCCACATGTTGGCTACGAGAGAATATGAAGTCAGTAAGCCATGTGTGGAGTTGGCCTTGGGTGCCATAGGCAGAGAGTTTGGAGAGCATGGCAGGATGCCAGACTGTATCAAAAGCATGAGACATGTTGAGAGAGATGGCCCTGATCCCATGTCTGACATTGTGGGCCTCCATCCATTGTGGGGTGATTAGAAGCAGCACATCCAAGGTGGAGTGACCTTATCTGAATCTGAATTTTTGATCTGAGACGAGGTTTTTGGAGAAAAGGAAGGATTTCATATCAACTGCGATGATGGATTCCATAGGGTTGCCGATGATTGGAAGTAAGCTGATAGGTCTGTAGTTTAAAAAAGGTGCAAAAACTGATCCTCTCATGTAATGCAGTGATGTTGGAGGATTTCCAAGCAGATGGAAGACGATCAAGCACAAATGATATGGTGAAAACGGCAGAGAGAGAGGATGTGCAAGAGCAATTGGGTATGGCAGGGAAGGATGGGTGCCAGAGTGAGGAATTGAGGACACAATATTTGTAAGCAAACACAGAATTGAAGCATTCATCCTTCTCATGAGCAGAGTCAGCTGTGGTGCCATTTTGAAGAGAGGGAAGGGATGGAAGTGGGGCATACACTAGAGACAGACTTGACAAGGCACCACCAGATTTTAGAGGAGGGTGACAAGTTTGAACGTTCATTCTTGAGGTTGGACAGATGTTATTTTTTTGGTTCTCCTGAGAGTGGACACACACTTGTTGCAGACTTTCTGGAACGCACTGAGATGGAAGGGATTGAAAGGCCTGGTGTAAAATCGGTGTCGGAATACTCTTGCATCATGTACAGAGCCTGGATATCCTGTGACAATATCAATTGGATTGTCAAATTAACGTCATATACCACCTGGGCATGCATTGCAAGGAAGCCTTCCTACAAATGTACGATTCCCTTTTCGTACCAGATTTGCTTTCATTGGTATGTACGTTCCAGACACATCCAATAACACCAGGAAAAATTTCAAACCCTTTTGCTGCAGCTTTCTTTTAGAAAGTCTCCTTTGGTCAGTGAATATCTTCCTTTGACAGTATCTGCAAGCTATTAGCAACATGAATGAGTTTGTGATGAGGCGAACTTTTACTGATGACAATGTGATCAGCAACATTGCAAAAACTCTCTTTATTTCCCATGAGACAGAGAAAGCATAAAATCTTTTTTTTTCCTGCAGACTGCATCTTGCAACATAAAGTTTGGTCCAACTTGTACAGTCGATCCTAAATGGAAAATAAGATTTTCACGATATTATTACAGACATATTCTTCATGTAATCACATAGCCAGCATTCAGTCATCACTAGTTATAACACAATTTACAACTTTTTTTTTATGCACGGGGTGAGAATAACACAGCACACCATCTGGGACATATATATTTTTAAAAGTGATTTTTAAGCCTTTTTTGTGACCACTTCTTCATTTTAAATAGACTTTTGCTGCTCCCATTTCCCCATAGCATCACACCCAATACTGCAACCAACAAAGTGTTCAGAAGCGTCCCCCCTCTGCTGCCACACACACACACACACACACACCTGAAACAGGCTGAAAATCCACATTCTACTTGTTATATATATATACTCAAAATACAATCAAACATACAGTTCTTACTTTTATTGTTACTTCTACTTTTCATCCAAATTCTTTAAGATCTATTAACTTGCAAACCCCACCCCAAAATGCACAGTGGCAAGTTCAAAGGTGAGCTTGGTGGGTGGCTCCAACTTCTGTCTCCCCATTTCTTTATTAACCTCCGCCATCGAAGATGGACGGAGGTTACTGTTTTCACCCCTGTCTGTTTGTTTGTTGTGAACAGTATTACGGAAAAAACTCCTGGACGGATTTCGACGAAACTTGGTGGGGGGATTAGGTATGGTCAAGGATCATGCCATTAGATTTTGGACTTGATCCAAAAAAAAACGGAAAATTTTGCAACTTTTTTCAAAAAAATTTCGATTTTTTTTGAAAAAGATTTGAATTTTTTTGTTGCATTTCTACATGTTTTAAGTGATTTCCAACCCCCCCCCCCAAAAAAAAATTGTTAGAGAAAAAAAAACCAGAAATTTTGCAACTTTTTTTTCAAAAAAATTTCGATTTTTTTTTTTGGCATTTCTACATGCGCGTCGATCGAGTTTAGTTTATTCAATCGTGGTTCAGTAGAGTCTGATCCGTTTTGACCTACAATGAACAGGATATCAGGTTCCACTTAAGTGACCCAGCAGTATTGGCGGCAGAGGTTTTGCACTCTACCGAGTGCTCCCCCTCTAGTCTTTCTTTGTTTGTTTTATTGACCCTTTTCCAAAGAGGAAGCAATGATCCCCTCCATCCTTTCCCCTCTGGATCCATAACTGCTACTATGTCTACAATTTACAACTAGAAGGGCACTCGGGAGAGCGCATACCTTCACCACTTAACGCCTGATCCACAAGAACACATCGGGCCTCATACATTTTTGAAATATCACGCTATACAGTACTCTCGTTTTTGGCCCGATCTCTCAGTGGTGAAGAATCACTTTAAAAATTAAATAATTCTCGTATCCAGATCTTCACCAAAATCGAATCAATTTGTCCTTGTCACACACCGAACCCACCCACAACATTTCATCCAGATCCGTCCACAACTTTTTGAGATATCCTGTACACGAACAGACAAACAAACAGACACAAAGGGGTGAAAACATAACCTCCTTCACCTCCTTCAAACATAAAAACATAACCTTCGGTGGCAGAGGTAATAATGGCATTAACAGTGATACGAACAACTGCGTCAATATCATACATGGCAAGTTGAAGGCGACAAAAAACGGGTGGGTAGGAATCGAAAGCGGGGTTTTTTTTTATTAACCCTTTGTGTGCTGAGGTCAGAGATTTGCCATGAGATTAAAAAAAAAAATTGAAAAATTTTTTTGTTTTAATTTTGGTTATCCGTTTAACTTGACACCCAAGTTGTGTTTTTTTTGGTAAATACCATTTGAAATTCACAGTGCAATGAAAAAAATTAATCAAGCAACAGGGAACCATGTGGCCGTAAACAATGCAGCATGCAAAGGGTTAACCAAACGTGGTAAAAATGCGATTCGATATGTTGACTAATAAGTAATGATAAGGAGGTCCCAAGTAAGACAACAAACATGCATAACATTTCTCAAACAAAGAACATTTCTCAAAGTTTTCTTTCCTTTATTTCGTTTCCAGTTGTTGCCTGTGACACGTGACGTCACATTTACTGCAAATAGCATCCCTACAATAAAGAGCAGTGTTGCCTGGTTTACAAAGACCTGGTGATGATAAATGGTGATGAATGTGATATGATGATCTTGACAATAAAACTTTGAGAAATGTTCGTTCATTCACAAGCAACAAAAACCGCATCATTGTATCCCTTTTCATTATTATTATTATTTTAAATTACGGTTTGAATGTGGAACGGTAATTTGTGGACACCCTGTATACAAATGAAAACAATCCAAATCTAATCGTACCATTCAAAATACTTGAAAGTACTGATAAATATCACAGTAAAAAGTCGAAGAGTGAATTGGAAAGCAAATAGGCCTACCGATTGATTTGGGATGATGACAAATGGTAGACAAGTGGAAGTAAGGATGAAGATTGAAGGAATTGTTTGGTTGGGTAAAGCTCTTGACGTCACCCAGCCAATAGAGTTAGACTAGAGTGATACCTTGCATATCGGAAAAAGGGTTCTGCAGATCTATCACTCTGTGTGTGAATCCATGCAAGTGGAATGGAAGCTAAACATTGCATTTTTGAAAATCGTTCGTACTTTCCATCCAATACGGGTTTTAACGACACCAAAACGGGTCTGCTGGTTTAAAGAAAGAAAACGGGTCAAACCCGCAATGTACGGATCACTTGCCATGTAAGCTGTATAGCTCCATTTGGAAATTTAAGTAAACAGTAAAATTACACTCCATGAATAACGCAACTGCAGACTAATGTTATCAGACAACAGACATACGATGGAGGTCACGAAATTTGATGTAGGGAAGAATAAACTTGTCATCAAAGCAACGTACTGCGCATCCCCACCCCCCTCCATCTGCAAAAACTAAACTAACAGAGAAGGGCAGCTCGCTGGGCGCATACTCCACACTAATGCTGATCTGATCCACGAGAACATATAGGCCCAATACATTTTTGGAATAGCATGCTTTTTTTTTTCGTTTTTATCAAACTATCAAACTATCAAACAAAAATGAAATATCAAACAGTATTTCGTTTTTGGCCCCATCTCTCAATGGTAAAGAATCACTTTAAAAGAAAAAAAAAATTTCAATTCCAGATCCGGATTCGGATCTTCACCAAAATCGAATCAATTTGTCATGGTTGCACACCCAACCTGTCCACCAAGTTTCATCCGAATCCGTCTACAACTTTTTAAGATATTGTGCTACATATTAGTTTAGCCCTATCTCTCAATGGTGAAGAATCACTTAAAAAATTATCGGATCCGGATTCGGATCTTCACTAAAATCGAAATCAATCCTTCCTTGCCACACACCCAACGTGTTCGCCAAGTTTTGAGATATCGTGCTAAATATCATTTTAGTCCCAGCTCTCAATGGTGAAGAAGCACTTTAAAAATTCTCGAATCCGGATCTTCACCAAAATGTAATCATTTTGTCCTTGTCACACACCCAACCTGCCCACCAAATTTAATCCGGATCCGTCCACAAGTTTTTCAGGTATCCTGCACACAGACAAACAGACAGACAAATAGACAAACAAGCCGGTAGGCGACATGGCTGCTCGCTCTAGATGGAAAGCTGGCCGACGCGACTAGCCGATATTCATTTACATGCTATCAATCAATTTAGCCAATAAATATGATTGTCACAGCCCTCTTAATGTGCGCCCAGAAACCCCCTTGTGAAATTTCAGGCCATGTTTCCAAAGAGACTCTAATAAATGGCAGCCCTGGTAATTACATTTATCTATTCGTTAAAGATCTTATTTTTTTATATGATGCTGTAAACGACATTTCCTTGGGCACAAAAAAAAAAAAAAAAAAACAGGTTTCCCTTCGAGGGTTTCCCCACTTTCTTTTCGGAGGTATTGATTTTTTTGTACAGTCCACAATAAGTGTACGATGTACGATAAAGTATTTAGCTGTTGCTAAGCAACGGAGAGTGTGATAGCAACCATTCATTTTTGTGTACAGCTAAGCCACATTGTACCCATTCACACACCCAAGTTTCATCAAAATCAGACTCTTCTCTTAGAGATATTCGCAATATACCGTGTTCTGAAATGTTCGACATGTTCGCCCAAAACCTATCTCCTCCTACAAATATTTTTTGTTAGGGCTGCAAATGGCATGAAGGGAGCTAGACAGATTGCGCACAGAACTCTAAGCTTCGATTTTCGAATTTTTTTTTGACCACTATAAAGGGCCCGGGTCCCATAATTTCAGGAAGCACACGATTCCCAGAAATATTGGTCCTACTACCAAATTTCATTGGATCGTTGAGTGGTTTAGCCCCTAGGCTTGACCAAAGTTTCGCAGACAGACAGACAGATGGAAATGTCCAGAATAAGGGTGCTCTAAGAGCAGCCAACAAACAGACAGAGAGGGGTGAAAACATTACCTCCTTCACACTCGGTGGTGGAGGTAATAAAATTTGGTCAAATTTTGACAAGGGTCTGGTCAACACTTCAAACTTATCAACTCAGTCAATTAATTACTTTTACATTTCAATGGAGCATTTTTACACTATTGAGATCCTGTCTCATGGTCATACTTCCCATATTTGCAGAGTAGACAATATTATTTGTGATTTACAATTTATTAATAACATGCAATATGTCTTTTTCCAATATTAATAACATGCAATAGGCCTTTTTACCAGCCTCGGTGGCGTAATGGTTAGAGCATCCGCTCCAGTCCGGGGGTTCGGCAGTTTAAACCATGGCCGAATCGTACCAAAGACTTTAAAAACTAGAGTTCACAGAACACATTACACTGCACTGTCTTGAAAACCAAGGACATGGCAGGATCTACGAGCGGCAATTTGATCAGTTGTGATGATGTAAAATGCCATAATTATTTTCTCCAAGTACTGTTAAACGGAAGGGGTTTGCAAGTGCTAAAAAGTCGATTTGTCTTCGACAATGTTCAAGTATATAATTCAATTGAAATAAAAATGAAGATTTAATGGTCGTAGAAAAAAAAAATTGCACAAGTTTATTACCATTGATGCAGCGTCTTTTACACCACCTTATTTAACATGTTACATCAGTTATTCGTGCCTGTTGTTTGTGTCCTTTATGACGTCTATAAAAACAGTAAGTTTCCTGTTTGGAATGGTTTTCAATTTTGTTTGACTACCAAGCAGACAGACGTAGTAAAAAAAAATTCTCACTCCTCTCTGTGCATGCACAATTGGGATGAATTCAGAGCCAAAGTACTGTGAAACTGCAGGTTTGTTCTCGGATTCATGTTCCGGTTTGTGTTCAAAAATATAATATTCAATTCAAATCAAGTTGTTCCTTGATCATAAACTGATGTTTGTAGACAGAAGTACAGATAGAAAGTATTGAACAAATTGCTTAACCCTGCTTTTCGCTTCGTGTGCACGGGGTAATGAACAACTTTCTTTTTTGTGTTGGGGTCCATACTGCTTCCTCACTCGAGGCTCAGCATTTAAAAAGATACAGCACAGATAAGTAACCATATGTGAGTAATAATAGCCCAATCTTGAATGGGCCTACTAGCCTCCTCCCATGTCGAAGTTTCTTGCAAGATAACATCATTATAATTATAAAACACCATTTATACATTAATTGTTTCAACACTCTCCAGAACTTACCGCAAAGGTTGATATGAACAATCGGAACTGAGACTTAAACGTTGTTATGTGAGTATGGGGCAGTCTGCTCTCAAAGTAATCTTCAATCCTGACCAGTGGGGAGCCTCTCCTCTACCTTGTACTCTTTGTAGCCACTGCAAGAAACTAGTTTGGGGAAGTTGTTGCCACAAGACCATCAAGTATAATTGAAAACGATGGCTCGGACAGAATTTTCTCGAATGCCACAACAGTACTGGAGGCTACCATTTTGTTCTGCGGTGTCGAGTTCTCTGTTCCGTTGGCGTGCTTGAGTGCTTAAAATCAAGCAAACCACTTGGTGAGCAGTAAGCAAGCCGCTTGCTAATGAAGCAAACACCCTAGGTATAGATCATTGAGTGTGCCATTCACCAGAGAGAACAACGATATGGATTGCCCCATCTGCATTCGCTTGTGGACGTTATACAAGATCCCACGGTATACTTTGAAAAGAGGAGGAATTTGTACATTGATACCCTCCCTGCCCAACCTTGGAATCACTGTCGCTCATACGATGGAGGAAGTACATCCCCACGCTGCTAGAAATGATGCAGCCAGAAGGTGATCCATTTGCAACCAGAAGGGCCCTCCTACGAGCAGCTATATTTGCTTGTAGATATTAAAGGTAGGCCAGTATGTACTTGTATCAGATTTCAAATTCCAAATTATTCACCTGCAAGGGAAGTGCTTCAGCAGTACATATATATATATATATGCAGAAAAAATATTAAAAAATTAAATATATGTATATATAATACACTATACAGTATATATACAGTATGTATATGAAGACCACAAGGGAAAACCAGAGATGTCACTTTTTATAAATTTCAGGGTTATTGCACCTGCCAATAGTTGGCAACATAAGGTTTCCTCTCACAATATTACTTTAACAAATAACCAGGGTGTCACATAATTTATATGGTATTAAGTTTAGCCGTGCAATGAAAAAACAAGTGTTGTCAAAGCTGAACAAGTAGAAACCCAGAGTTGTCAGTACTTTACTCTGGTTTACTCCCTTTCATTCATGTTAACTGTTCCACCATAATATTCAGAGTTGAGAAACTAAAAAATAAAAGGTTGTAAAACTATCACAGCAGAAACTCTGAGCACTACAATAGCCTATTTGGTTATATCATGGGCTCCGTAGTTGGTGCATATCGTGGTTCAGATCTATTCTTTACTCTTCTCAACACATCACATTTAAGATCCATTAGACATGGGGATGGGGCTAATCTGAACATGCATTTTAGGAAATAACTGTCTGAGGACCTGGATGTGTGGATGCATTCATCAGACCGGATTCTGAAATCCGTTACAATATATATATACATATATATATATATATATTTATAAGTAGGCGTGGATATACTGATTCTGGCTCACTTTCCCCATGTAAATGAATGGGGGGATTTTCAGCGATTCACATTTTTTTCCCCTAAAATTACACCCCCTTTTATCCCAGTATATTTTTGCTCCCCTTTTTAACCTAGGGAGCCTTAGCTATTCAAATAACCAATGTATATTGTTAGCTCACACATTGAACCTATAAAGATTTTTCATTCTCAAATTCCTTCAATAGTTTAATTTTCTTTGCACAATAATCCCCATCTAAAATATTTAAAAACAAAACATTTGAATCTTTATATTTTTCAGATACCCCTTTTGTGCCATTTAATGAAATGATATACTTCTCTTAATGATCTCATCTGACCACCTCCTGAGTTGCATATCATTTGAGATTATAGTAAAAATTTTTTCCATTGTTCAATTGATAACCATCAAAATTTTTCAGTCCATTCAAGGATTTTTATTATTTTCTTTACATCCTCTAACTCATTGGTTTTTAAATTGATTCGCCTTATTTGTTTTATTTACCTTTGTTTTAGTGTATTTTTTTCAATAAGACTTATTTGATATTTTCCACATTCATTATGTTTCCATTTATATACCAAGACTGAGATTTTCTCCACTCTTTAGTTTGATTAATACTCTGGTTCGACCATTTATATACCGTGAAAAACGTCGTGGCGTAGCCCTTAAAACCCTAACCATCTTCCCCATCGTTAAAACTTGTGTCCATATGGAACACAATCTATTTCTATTCACTCTATCATACACATATCCATATGGAACACAATGCTATTCCATTTTCTAAATAAATCTCTTATCATCAAAGGTCCTAATGCCTTTTTATTTACTATTCTTCACTATATATCTTATGTTATAACTTCTTATTGTATTCATTTTCCTATATTCTTCTTTCTTATTCATCAAACAATTATAATAATTCTTAAAAGTTATTGATTTCTTTATTACATATTTCTTTATTCCCTTTAACCTTTTATCAATCTGATCACCATTACTTTATAAGCAATATGCCTTTGCTCTCAAATCAATAAACTCACTCATTACTTTCCACCCAACTCATCCTTAATAACCAATAACCTTTTCATTCTTTTTTTGAAAATAAACTCACTCTTCTTACTAAAATTACTTGTATCATACACTCCAATATTTTTCTTCAATATCGTTATAAACATCATCAGTTTTTTTTATATTTCAGAAGTAAAGCTAATCAGTGCTCCAGTATACAACAATGAAACATTTTCACCATACTCTTTCTTTAAGTCATTATACAAATAATCATACATCAATATCTTTGATAAATCAAGAACTGCTGTTCAATATAAATTGGTTTATCCATTACAATACTTCTCCTTTTTCATATGAATAGCAGAAAAGTATCTCTGAAAAACCTCTTCTCTCTAAACACTTGCGTTATTTATCAATCTAGAAGCTTCTTTCCAAGATGTTGCCGGAATCTAATGTTTTGCCTGTTTCTAACAATTTCCATAGTCTTTTCCAAATACAGCATTATTCACTAATTATAAAAGTCCTCTTCAAATTTTACTTTTGTATTTGCTCTCATATCTGTATTGAATTTAATATACTTTCATCAAGGACTTTGTTTAAATTTTAAAACTCTAATGAATTTAGCTACTCTCAACCCAGCAGTAAAATATGTCTCAAGTTCCTTTGATGCAAAACATATCCCTCTTTATCATAAAAATGTTGTATAATAACTTTTTGTTGATTTTCCTTTAATATTAAAACTTTATGATAATCACTTAACCATTCTTTCTTTGGGGTTTCTTTCTCACATGCCAAAGCGAAGATCTTTATGCTTATTATGAAGATTACTTGGGTACTTCAAATCAACTCCAAAAATAAACCTTCTTCCTCCTCATTCAATTCCTCTTGAGAAGAAATAACGATATTCATCAAAGCCTTTTCATAATCCTTTCTTCCACCACTCTAATTTACCATAAGGTAGAGATTGAGACCATTGCCCATCCATACAAATTATAGCATCAAAATACATCAAATAATTACTATCTTTTTCACTCTTATAATTTGGAAGATATTTATTATTTGCCTTTAGCATATCTTTTGAAACATACTTGTGATATTCCACCTCTCTTAGACCTTCTCAATCATCAAAAGCATATCTACATCACTGATTAAATCAATACTTGTTTTTGTTCATTTCTCAACATTGCACTCCAAGCTAAACCAGGAGCTGTGAAATAGTGGGGCAGGATCTAATCCATAACAATTTTATTATGACAGAGTGATCTTAAATGCTTCAAACACATCAGCCTAACAATAAAACATCTGTTTTTAGATACAAATCATTATATTCTCCAAGGTCTTTATCTTTAAATATTTCCAAATTTCTTTTGCGTCGTTTTATATTCCTTATCACTTATTCTCTTCTTCATAAAGGTTATTATAGAACTTTTTTGAAGAAGTTTGTGTTTCTAAATCTCATAAATGAATTCATATAATCATAGGATAAATTCCCTCCTTGTAAGAATTTTCTCTTTACTTATGAACATTCCTTGTTTGAATTTCCTCTCGAGTTAGAATTCCTCATTTAATCAGAATTCATCTTTAATCAGAATTTCCCTCTATTAGTTAAGAATTTTCATTTCATTGCTTTTGGAATTTCTTTACAATATAGAATTCATACTTCAGCTAAAGAATTTCTCCAATCTCTCTCCACC
>CM068956.1:175982585-175995149 GCA_035128595.1 Eptatretus atami
TCACTCTTTGTCGCAGGCTCTTCTGGGCGCTGCAACAACCTCCTCCAAGGCTCCGTCGTGAGTTGTAGCGTGCTCCTCAACCAATCCCGGACACTCTCTTACAAAACACGGCTTCACCAGGCCTTTATCTAAGTCCCTCCTTACTTAATTTTATCTAAATTTAATTGCGAAAATCCCAGACAAAATTTTCCTAGCGCTCGCCGCAGCTTTATCTGAAGTAACTTTAGATTCCTAATTCGTGGCGAGATTTTAATCTTGGTATACTTTCTCCGATACCAAATATACATTTGAGGGTTCGATATCCGACACTGCGACACAATGTGACGTTCACAGGGACTTGAAACAATCCCGCCAACGAAAATGAGCCGAAACGAGGATGGCCGGTTTATTTTTAATACAACCCAAGGGTGGCGTTTTGATAGCGTCTATAGCAAACAGGGACGAGAAAGGGGCACGTGGCACTTTAACTGGAGTAAATAGTGTTTGTATTTATATCACAAGAGCGATAAGAAGCTCGGCAAGAGGAGGGATGCCGGGGCGATTCGACGAGGGTGGTGTGGATTCGGGCGTGGGGAAAACACAACAAACTTCAAATGGATATAGCAGCAAAATAAAGAATCAAATAATCGGTACAACGACGAATCTAAACCCTCCAAGACGACCGTCAAAGAGCACACACACATACACACAACAACACACACACCACCATACAACACCGTAGCTCGTCGTCAGATGGGGTGCGCGGAGCGAGCTGGCATTGCGCTGTCAGGGGCAAGGAGAAACGGTGTCGAATGTTCGTGAAACTTCTGCGCGCAGAAATTATAAGTTCTTCGCTGTGGCTCCAAGAACGAGCAGGACGAGGGAGGCAAGGTCTGCCCACCGCCGTTCCGTACCCAGAGCCAGCGGAACACTGAAGACCTCAAACGAGGTGAGGCCAGAGGCAACGAGCAAGGGGCAAGAGGAACGATGTGAACGAGCAATGGCAAGAGAGAGAGCGTGGACAAACCCGCGCTCAGCCTATTTTTTATATCTTTTTCTCTCCAATCAGTATCGTTTCACTCGCTCACAGAGTCTCTGGTCCTCCAACCGAGCACCTCATTGGTCCTCCGTCTGCCTGGCCCCCGCCAATGGTCATCAAGGGGTGGAGGCCATCCCAGATTATTCTCCTCCCTTGTCTCTCAATCCTCCATCTTGGGTCTTGCTAACTCCAAGCGGAGCGCTCATTGGTCCTCGTTTGCGTGGCCCTCTGCCAATGGTCATCAAGGGGGCGGAGCCATCCGCACCACCGTTCTGTCATGTCACGGCAAAGCCTACAGGAAATTTAAAGAGGGAATATACGCATCCAACACTTACCCTAACGACCGCTCAAAGATGTTGGCCTCAACTTGCAAAGCCATGCTTTTCCTCATGTCCACTCGATTTTGGTTGTTCCACAGTTTCAATGCAAACCTTTTCATCTTGGCACCACATGCGAAAAATCATAGAACAGTTGTCTCCTGACAGTTTGCAAGAATAAATGCAAAATGTCAAACACTGATAGAAATATGTGATGGTGAACATCCTTCAGTGCTGAAGAAGAAGACAGTGCTTAAAAAATATGAAAAGAGAAAGAGAAGAAAGGAAAAAAGAAGGAAAGAGAAGAAAGAGAATAAAATTACCCTCGATGGGAGTGACGGTCATCTCAGCGCGAAAAATATAGCCTCCTGAGAGGTAGGCAGTTTATGCCAAATTTGGAAGTCACGTGACGCGAAAAACGAAAAGCGAATTCGAAAATGCCGTCCCGACCAAATTTAGATATTGTCCCATACATTCATATGCACAATCAATTCAAGTTTGAGAATGTAGAGGAATAATTTTGAAAATCGTATTTTCGACATTTTGCGACTTGAAGTTCACGTGAAAACATAAAAACGAAAGCGAATAGATCGAAAATCCGGCCGACATAAGTTAGATTATTGTCCCATAGATTCTCATATGCCACAATCAATTCAAGATTGTTGAGAAATGGTCGAGAGATAGATTTGAAACATCGTGCATTTCGCAAATTGCCAAATTGCAAGTCAGTGACACTTCGAAACTTGAACCGGAATACGAAAGTCCCGATCAATTAACAGTCATAGATCCTTGCCAATTAATCAGTGCGAGATCTAGGAGGAATAGATTTAAATCGCATGTCGCAGACCTTCGCTTTTTGAATTTGAGTCAGGAACAATAACAAGTAAAATCGGCCGACAATATTCAAGATCATTGCTCTCAAATAGCGTTACAGAGAACAAAAAATCTCATTTTCCAATTCAGTGCGACTGCTGACTGGGACTTGGAAGTCATACCTATTATTCATCTCTCAATCACTACTCAATCCGCTAACTTATTGTGATACACGGCGGAGACGACTATCCTCTCATAAGGTATGAAATGAGCTAAAAGGATGAAGAGAGAAGAACGAAGCCAACAACTGAAAAAAAGATAACAGAAGAAAGAGGCAAGAACGAGGAGAGATCAGAAGTGAAAGGCAGAAGGACAGGAATATAGAGTCAAGAAGGAAGAAAAAAAAAAACACACTAGGAACAACAAAAATCCAGAGCCAGCAGAAACTCTGCACAGCAAGAAAGCAAGACGAAGAAGCATAACATAGCAGCAATGACTGCATTCCGCCCTGCTCATATGTTGAATCAAAACATCATTTGTGTTGCACCTTGAATGGTATGCTGTTCCACTCTGGCTTCAGGACAATCCAAGGATGAAACCTTTGTCGCGCCTGTGTGAATGGGGCACTCGCCGGAAAATACAAAAACAGCCAGGAAAGGCATCAGCTCTGTGTTGAGGCATGGCGGTGATGTCATGTTAAGCCTGCGAGTAAAGATCCCGGGGTTAAATATCACAGCTAAGGTCAGCGTGGTCTTATTTTCTCTCTCCCACACTGTCTCTTTCTCTGCCTCCATCCTCTCCCCCAACACCCACCCCACACATCTATGCTCGGATCTCCCTCCGACCTATCCCTGCCATTCTCACCCCCCCCTCTCTCCATGTTAAGTGATTGCAGTTTAATTTTGAGTTTAAAAACGGCTTCCCAAGAGAGGATTGGCTTTTGGCACCTGGCTCAATCAGAGACATGATCCCATGTGTTTCACCCGATGACCGTTTAAACTATGCCAGACATATTTGACAATTATTATGTGCAAATGTTGCTCGTTAGATATTCAATCCGGAAGGCCTTTTCTGCAATCCTCCGGAGCTCCAGTCCGTTCACGGCCCTTTGGATGTGCCTCCACATCTTCAAGAAACGGGTCCCTTGACCAGCTCACCCTTGAGCTTGGGGATATAGGAAAAAAATCACAAGGGCAGTCCTGGCGAATATGGAGTGTCTCCAGAGTTGGCATCGTTCCTCTCCACCAGAAACTGTCGGATGTCAGGGCACGTGACGCAGGGGATTTGTCAGTGTGGAGCACGCCAGGCGTTGTTGCTCGCACAGATCCCTCCTCTTGTCCCGGAATGATCTCATGAGCGCGGGAGGATCTCACTTGTAACACGAATGATTCACTGTTTGAACACGTGTGTGAAACCCTTGAAAGTGGACGATGCCCTTTATGTCAAAAACGCGCGATGAGCAATCACCTTGACCTTGCGCACTTGACATCCTTGCTTTCTTTGGTCTTGGTGATGCTGGACTTTCCACTGACAACGTGGCCTTTGGTCTGCTGGGAATCCGTATTCAATATCCATCATTCATTGTCGCAAATCGACTCTCCAGCAGTCTGGATCTGCCCTCTGAGGCACTCGATAATGTCTTTGACAGACATGACTCTTTCTGTTCTGGTCCTGGACAACAGCTTGGGACCATCTTTGGAAACACATTGCGCATTTCGAGATTTTCAGTGATGCTCCAGACAGTGTTTGTTGATGGAAAGTTCCCAGCAATTCATCCACGACCGGAGTCAACGATCTGCGCGCACCATCTTGCTTCACACCCTCGTTGTGCCGCTGGTTCTGCGCTCGTTGAAGGTCCCAACCGGGTAGAGTCTTCAACCTCCTCCCTGTACCTCTTTGACCTTTGGTGCCATGCAAATGCATGTGTTACATGACAACGTTTCTTCCCTCGACTTGCTGCAAGCATTACCGAAGGATTCGGAAGGTTGTTTGCCAACCTTGGGCAAGAAAGTTCCAGATGCTCTCTGCTCACCAGACTGCATAGCGCAACGATTCAGACTCGAGACAACGTGAGCACGCCTGTGAAAAAAAAAATCACACAATGAGTGTCAGTCACCACTAAGACCAGTCATATAAGATATGACTGGATTTGCGAAAGAGTGAGTCGGACGATTCTCGAATTAGTCGCTCTTCATAGCAGGTTGAAGACCTATACACAGCAAGCTCGGTCCCGTTATCTTTTAGACGGACCGTCATATAAAAACCGCTCTGTAATCGCGACATCCATTACTTTAATCAAAATAAACTTTGCTTCTTCAAAGTAAGCTGATGATTAAAGGTACGTCATTGAAATCCCCTTCCCCACATCATTCTGCCCAGATGCTAATTGAAAAACAACGTATTAGAATGCATTTTGGTGGGATTATAAACCTCATGTCGTCATAATTCCTCACCTTTTGTGCAAATGAAACTTGAACCGATTTTCACGATCTCAAAAAATGAAATCAGAAAGGGAATTAGAGTCAAGAATAAGCCATGAGGGATCTGATGGGCTTTATATTATCAGGCCTTATTTCACAGATTTTATCCCCTCCTGCGTCTTCAGTTTCCTACCCTTCCTCCCAGCCTTGGTTTACTGAAGCTTGTGGCGAGGCAGGTTGTCCTGAAATCAACTTTGCCTTTGCCTCATTGGAAAGCAAGACCGCAACTGTGGGCAATCTCAGTTCCTTCCACAAAGCTCGACAAGTGTGTATCTAACCCTCAGAGAGCCAGAAAAACACATTTTCTCCATCCTCAAGTCTGAACTCTCAACCTCTCTCCTCCTCAAAAATCCTGGTGGCGTTTAATCAAATCTGTTTCTGGTGTATGTTCCCCTCATGCCCTTATCCCAAACTGGCTGCACTGCTGATACCGCACGTGATAAAGCTTGAATGTCTAAACTCGTGTTTGCAGTTAAATCTTGTGTCTAAACCCATCACTTTCCTCAACCCACCTTACCGCAGTCGGGCACCCAACTGTCCCTGGACTGCTTGTCCGTTTTTCTTCTAACAAGGTGGAGAGCTTTGCTGTTTCAAACGCTCGCCGACTCAAGATTCTGCAAACCGGTCCCCCAGAAACCCCCCCGGGCCATATTCCCCCAAAGCCCCAACGTGTCCTCAAAGCCTGGCTCTCCTGCCTTGCTCACCCTCTCTCTGTTCCTATTCTACCCTCTCATCTTGCTCAAGTCATGCTGCATCCTGCTTGGAAATCTGCTAACTCACTGCCCTGGCAATAAATAAAGGTGCAAAAAACAGATCCCTGTACTACAGACATCAGCCTTCTCCCCAATCATCGCAGGCAAGGTTATGGAATCCATCATCAGCTTCAAGACATGAAATCCTTCCCCTCTTGCTCCAATGGCTTGATCCGATCAATCAATTTGATTTCAGACCAGGTCCCATCTCTAATCCCTGGAGTATTCTGCTTCTGGCTCTCCCATCAATGATGGAGGTTCCTCAAATGCAGACACGGAAATCCGAGCCGTATCCCTGGACATATCAACGTGCTTTTTGACAAGTTGGCACCTGCACTATTACTCACCAAACTCTCTTCCCATGGTATCCAAGGCCATCTCCACCTCATGCTCGCAGACTTCCTCTGCCTGTCGCAGTCAACGTGGTGGCCCTAAATGGAGTTCTTTCATCCCCTCTTCCTGTGCAGGCTTGATTCCTCAAGGTAGCGTTCTGGGCCCTGTCTTTTTCTGTTTTCATCATGATCTCTCCAACTCTCTGGAAAATCCTCTATATCTCTTTTGCCGATTGACTCCACCCTCTGCCGTAATCCATCTGTCCCATCCCTCAGACCGGCAAGCAGCACTTCTTCGCATCACCTGCAGATCTTGATAAAATCACAAACTGGTCCAACACATGGAACATGTCTTCAATCCAGACAAATCTCACACTCTTCACTATGTCTTCCGAAAGGACCGTTTAGAAAAACCCCCCCATTCCACTTTCTCAACAATCCTTCTGGAAGAAGTCCCTTTCTTTCAGCTTCTGGTCTCAACTAATCTGCCATTGACCCCGTTTCCTGGGAAAGTCACATTTCAACCTCGCCTCAACAGCCAGTCGCCGACTGGAATCCCCGTCGTGCAAAGTCCTTCCTCGGCCCTCTTTGAGCTCCTGACCATTACCAAAAGTTTTTGTCGTAGCCTGAATGGAGTACTGCTCCCCCTCTGGGCTGTGCTCTCTGCCTCCCACCTTTCTCGCTTTCACTGCTGTGAAACCAGGCATTAGGAATCAAATCGGCACTCCCGCAATGAGCTGAAATGCTTTGGCCTCTCACTCAATCACTGCAGGTTGTGTCGGTGGTATCTTTCCTGTCTTCTACCGACTCCTCTCCAGCCTTGCCCCCCCTGCTCTCTCTGCCATTCTCTCCACCAACATTGCACAGGGGGTCGCCAAGGGTCCGCCAACTAACCCCCTTCCTGTAAAAACTACCAAAAATCCACGAACCCACTGCTCACCTACTCCTTCATTCCTCCTTATTTCCGACTCTGTAATAAACTCCCTCACTCTATCTTTCCCTTCTTCCCATCCGGCATTTCACAAAACAGGCTGTTCAACCACCACATCTTATATCCCCATCCATAATCCTCGATCTTATTCTACCCACGATAATCAACACAAGCCCACTCCTCATTCCCCTCTTTCCTTCCGCTGAAAGTCCCCCTGTAATGTCCTCTTCTCTTCCCATAGTTCCCCGTCCCATCCGCATCCCTCTCCATTCCAACAGATCAACCTAATGTGTTCTGTTCCCCGCTGTTTTTGTCCCTTCCACTCCCGCCCACTCTGTCTCATGCCCCCCTTGCTGTGCGTTGGTGTTAGCTCTCAATCGAGCCTCGACATGGTATACAAAAAAAAAAAAAAAAAAAAAAAGGCCTTAATTACACTTAAAATGCAATTTTTGTCTAAAAACACAAAATTGTCTCCTGGGGTTTTTTGCATTAACGAACTTAGACGACTCAGCGAGGAAAACAACAAAGAAATTGCAGTAATCGAATTGGAGTTAAGATAAACTGTGAGAGTGTAAGAAAGATGTGAGCCTCACAAAACTAGTCCCCCCACGAAGTGAACAAACTGGTGGTGATGTTGATTTTGAAACCCTCCCTGAATGTGGGAAAGCCCCACCACTGAAATTAGAAGCCCCTCCCTGAAATGAAGAAACCCTCCCTGAATGTGGGAAAGCCCCACCTGAAAGAAAAGCCCTCCCTGAATGTGGGAAAGCCCGCCCTGAAATGAGAAGCCCCTCCCTGTATATGAGAAACCTGCCCTCCCTGAATTGGGAACCCCGCCCTGAAAATGAGAAGCCCCTCCCTGAAATGAGAAGCTCCTCTCCAAACGGAGACAGACAGACAGATTGGCACAATATCTACATACAAGATGTGGGTATCATGTGGGAATACGTACATGTGGATTCATATCTAAATCCAGTATTCCTTCAGCTGCGGAACAAACAACTAGATTCCAAAACAAGAAAACCCATCATTCACAAAAATCAGTGCATCCCAGAATTGGCTGCCGAGACGAGCAGAGGACTGATGAAACTCGACCAAGTGCATGCACAATGACATCTGTCGGACAGTTGAATACATGAAAAATTCAACAGACTTAACACAATCGCCAATTTATGCAAACATAAAGATAGTAAGCAAGAAAGGTTCCCAAACCCATGAAAGAAAATTTCCAAAAGACGGGGCAAATGAAAGATATCAATGCATGAATACCGAACAGCAAGAAAATACAGCCCCAACGACAGCAAAACAAACGAAAGAAAAAATAGAAGAGTAACAAGTCTGAAGACGACGATGGTTCACCGGCGAGCGTGTTTGATGATTGTTAGATTGTTTTCAGAGTCAAGGGAAAGACAATGTGATAATGTTTGACTCAAGTTATAAAAATGATCAACATGATGTGGTACTGTGCACCAAGGTTATTAGCTGCAAAATGTCGAAAACCCGGTTTCGTTCCAACAACTTTAAAAAATTGACCTTGCATAACCTTTTAAAGGTCACAAAACAATGTTTGTGGACATTATAATAAGGAAACAGGATACGTGCTATAAGCTTATGGAAGTTAGTCTTGTCGAAGAAGGGTCAAAACCGCCGATTCGATTCCCACACTTTGAAAATTTGACCTTTGTGAACTTTAAAGGTCAAAGGTCAGATATGACCTTCTGTGAAAACTGGTCCTCTGGAAACATTCCAGAACAATATAACGTCATAATAGGCTATAATGGGCCATTCGCACTCCTCGGATCTTCTCATGACTTTGATGAAATACATAAAACAAACTTGAAGGGGCGGCCAGGGGCCAAAGGTTTTCGAATAGAGCAAAATGGTTTCAAGATTCTAAGTGGAATGACCTCAAGATATGCATAAAAAAATTGGTATCCTACCGTCTCAAGTTTTGGCGGTCGTATGATTTTTTATGTCAAAAATTCGAAATTTTCTAAGTTTTTTCGTGAACCTTGTGACCTGAGCCTTGGGAACGAAAAATGAAAAATCGAGCTCCGTGCGGCTAGCAGGTGCCATTGGCTAACCAATACGCGAAACCCCTGCCAGATTCGACAAACCCTCGAGAAGATGGATTTTAGCAAATCGCAAATTTTTCTAGTTCGTGACTTGTACTTGACCTTGGACCGAAAAATGAAGAAATCGAGCTCTGTGGTGCTATGGCCAGTGCCAACTTGGGCTAAACCAAATACCGAAACCCTGCCAATTCGACAAACCCTCGGAGAAGAAATTTTTTTGCGTCAAAATTCGCAATTTTTCTAAAAGTTTGTGACCTTGTTTGACCTTGACCTTGGGACGAAAATGAAAAATCGAGCTCCGTGGGGCTATGCAGGTGCCATTGGCTAACCAAATCCGAAACCCTGTCAGATTCGCCAAACCCCCTAGTAGAAGATGCACAATTGAAATTGCTACCCGCTAAAACACGTTTTTGGGCGTGCTACCGACATAATGCGCACCAATGCCCATTTTCAGGAAAACACAACGAGATCATCGAATAATAAACCTCCACCTAAAATTTTATCAGATCGGATCAAAACCCATGGCAGCTATGCTCGGACAGACAGACAGACAGACAGACAGACCAGACAATCAATAACCGAATATAGTGGTCACTTATTTTTTCGTGAAAAAATATTTTTTCGTGAACAAATAAATAACAGATATCGACAACTGGGAGAACGCACAAAACAACAGGAAGAATTATTAAAATAAATACATAAAAAGAGTTCGACAGATTGGAAAGAGACGAAGAAGCTCCATCACAATGGCGAAGAAAGGGTCAAGTTCAATTGTCGATGGAGAACGAATCGTTATTATTGCCCAAGAACCAAGCATACCAAACAAAATGGTTGAAAGGAAAAGTGAAGGACTCAGTCAAATCAGAGAAGTTGGAGGTCCCAAGGAAGAAATGCGATAGCACGATCCACCTCCTATGGGATTATAAAAACTCTCGTGTCAAGAACAGCTGTACACAACAGAGGTACAGTACAGGTTTGTGGAGTCATCCACCGGCACAATCGGCATCAAAAAGCTTCAACTATCCAAGTCCAAGAAAACGTCATAGAAACACGACCAAAAAGTGATAATTGAGAACATGACCTATCGAAACGTGCAACATCGATCCAAAGTGTTGCGCCAGGATGTAGTGTTGAAAGATTCGGCGGCACTTAACACACGCCGTCTCAGGTTATAACGGGCTAATGTCGCACAGGTCTCCGGGACAGCACCTCAGATCAACGATACCAAAGTACCCTTGGGCCGTACCAGTTGGGGATATCGACCCCGCTTCAGACTGGGTATATCAGAGACCGAGCGAAGTCTGCCAGTCGTAGCCGTTAGTTATATTTACAATCGAGCGATTGTTCCTCAGCGGGCACAATAAATTCAATCGGGCAAAACCTGTTCATATGAATCAGCCAGATTTATTGGGCGAACACATCGGTGGAACCCGAACAGCAAAGCCAATCAAGAACGTTATAATTAATCTAATAACCCGCTCGACTGAGGAGCTACGGATCCGGGGTTCGAAGGGACCCTAGCGAAATAAACCTTAGCCTGCCAACATGCAGCAAGACAGACGGGTACTTGTGGGCTCATGGACGAGAGGGAAAAGTGTCAAGCACGAATGCGGCTCGTGACAAGCCGATGGTGTCAGATTCGAAGCGCCCAGACCGAGCATGCAGCGTGGTAAGATCGGCACCGTACTTCCTATCGGCAACCGCGCGCGTGTGCCGGTGGCAAGATGGCGGTGAGCCGACGTCTCTTTTGTCGGCACCGCTCACGCACTCAGCCATCGGCGCGTCCAGCCCCTGTAAGGTCCGACGGCAAACAGGAGAGCGAGATCCAGTGAAAGGAACTCGATCGAATTAAAGAGGCGCTGGTGGCTCCCAGGTACTTCAAAGAATGCATTTCCGCAGTCTCAATGCTCCATCGCATGGCCGTATCATCTTTCGGGCGGGCCTTTTTGGACCACCCCCGGGACACGTATTGGTCCATCGTTTCGATGATTGCAGCACAGCTCTCTCAATGGGTTGCATACCACGTCCTGTTTGACTGACTGTCAGGGCGCTGGGTGGGGCGGCTGGCGCAAGGGGTGGGGGGGGGGGAAGGAAGAAGAAGACGCCTCTAGGTACACCCCACTGTAGGAACAATGGAAGCCTGCTCACCTCCCGACACATATGTAAGTCGATTACAAACAAACGGCTAAAAACATGCATTTAAGGGGGGATCTGGGCCTTAATCCTATACTTTAATAACCAATAAGGCCATTTCGCAACAGTAGTACTTAGAATAAAAAAGAAAAAGAAGGCATTGCTTAATTGAGGTTTCAAATCTTCCCATAGTTCCGCGGATTCGCCTCACATAACAAATCAGATTGTTCATTTATTGATAAAAGCACCAAAATTGGCACAACATAGAATATTATATTGTTACGATTCTGGCCCGCCGTGGCGCGTGCGAGCGATTGCGTAACTCAATCGCAACCGCGTCCGCACCGGACGAACAATTCAGTCGTCGACCTCCTGAACTACCGCCAGGAGCCAGTCACGGGTGGGGGTTAACCTCACCACGACGTGCCAATTTCCCACCCCGCAGATAGGGTTGCTCGCCAAATTCACCTACCTAAAGTACCTGCGCGAGTAGTCGACCGGCGATCGTACCTCGCCGCAGTCGACCTAGGACACGAACCGCGTACGCGGCATCCGTTCCGTCTACAGTGATTAACCGACGGTGGTTATTCGCCGTGACCTCCGACGGATGTGATTCTGTTTACCAGGGTCTTACAGCCCTCTACCAATTCTTTCCGTGATGCAAGATATGGCACTTTAAAAGGGAAAAAGACGACGAAAACGGATATCATTTCACACAAGGAACATTTATTTAAGCGCATATTGCACACCAACACAAGCAAGGCAGTCATGCCAGAGAGCGAGAGCAAAGAATATTAGAAAACAAAGGCAATACGACCAACTTATAAGCAAGGATCATTTACTTGCACAGTTACTTACACAGTTTCTATCTTGGCAGGACACGCGCCACAGATGCTAACAGAAACAAAGAAATGGCCACCCCCAAAGACGAGGTGGCAGACAGGGTCCGCGGACCTTTATGTACGGGAACTGGAGGACCGATACGGGTCCGTGAACCCGAAGGGTCTTACCCGGCCCTGTGGCGCGACGGTGGGCAGTGGACTTGGGTCGACTCCCCACGGCTGCTAGCCGCGCCTGAACCTCGGCGCCCCTGGCGTGGTCCAGCGAGCTCTCTCCGCATTGCTGCTGGTGCTTCCACGACCCAGCGACCAACAAGCAAAAGAACTGAAGGGCAGAAGCGGGCTTCAGGACAGAAGAGAGAAGCGCCCAAAAGCGAAGTCCAAACGAAGAGAGGGAGAAAAGAAGCCCAGGGGTGACCACGCCACGAGACCAAGAAGCGAACGAGCCCAGCTGACACGAGAAAGAGCCCACGGCCTCGCTGCTGTTGCCTTTTGTAAGCGGGGCTCCGCCCTTTGGCCGCCCCCGTTTCTGGCTCACTCCTGTTGGAAAGCTTTTTCAAAAAAAAGGGCTGCCCTCTGCTCCCCCTCCCGCGCCGTGCGGGGGAGCGAGGAAAGTCAGTTTTTGGCTCGCGGCCAGCAGGAATTACTTCCCCCAAAATCAACCCCCTTCACATGACTTTGACCCCGTCGTGATCGCACCTCCCCCACCAATCGCTCGTCCAGACGAGCCTCCAATCCTTTTACCTCCTCCACCAAATTCATCCCTTGCTTCCTCAGCTCTCCCCCATTCTGCTACTTGCAGCCGCATACGAGCATCCACACAGGCATGATGACGTTCCAGGCCTTCATCCACTTTATCAACCCGAATGTTCGT
>CM068956.1:176005977-176024894 GCA_035128595.1 Eptatretus atami
CGTAGGTGAGATATCTCTAAGTACATGTGTAGTTAGCCCCAAACCCGTTGTTTAGAGGGAATTAATGTGAGTCATTCGGGCTGCGACGCTTTGAGTCAGTCGTTTTTCTTTTTCTATCTTTTATTTCAAACACACAAAATTTCAACAACCACGCCATCCCCATCACAGCGCCAACCACACTGCCACCACGCCACCTCCACCATCTTCGCTACTACATCTTCGCCACTACGAACGGCAAACAAAGGCGCTGAGGAGGGAACTGCGACGATGCGCAGGTTTCCCCGCCTGTTCTTCCGTTGACTTCCCGCGCTTTGGAGTGGCGGAAGAGCGATGCAGGTCAAAGGTCAAAGGTGAGAAAAGGTGGGGCCTCTTTTTGGAGGAATAATGCTCTAGCTCCAAGCCAAAACTGACTCCCTCGCCCCCGGACGGAGCGGGGTGGAGGGAAAGCGTGAGGGCACGCCCCTTCGAGAAGCTTCTCCAAGAAGCTCGAAGGGAGGCGGGGCCGAAAACGGGGCGGGCGGAAGGGCGGAGCCCGCGCGATAAAAGACGGACACGGGCGGGCCGCACTGGCTGCTCTTCCGCCTTTTCCTCTTCGTCTCCTCGTCGTGGTGGCCGCTGGCCTGGTCTGCTGTGGTCGGCGCCGAGACCCGCTGGCGGGAAGGAGCATCTGCCATTCCCCTCTCCCGACCTCGGGCATCCACGTTTCCCCCCCCCCTCTATCCGCGTGGAGATAGCGCCGGAAACCCCGCCCGTGGCGTCGAGCGGCCAACACGTGCCGGCGCGAGGAACGCCGGAGAGGACTCGCTACCACGCCAGGGCACGGAGTCGGGGCCGGGCGCGACCACGCCGACGGACGTGGGAGAGGGACTCGACGCCCCAAAGGGAAGTCACCTTTTCTTTTTCGGGGTTTTGTATGGATCTTGTGGCGCCGTGTCTTGTAAAGTAGAACTGTTAAGTGTTGCCGTGTGTACGCGTATTCGGTTGTAGCTCTGCATTTGTTGCTTTTTTGTTTCTTTGCTTTATGTGCATTTTCACTGTGTGGCTGTATATAGTGTATCGTGTGCGCGGAATAAAAGCTTGCTTGTTGAACTGTTCCGCTCTGCTTCGTCTCCTTCCTTTTAATTGAATCTCCATCCTGCTTCATGTAAAGGGTTCGTAGTGGGCTTAATACGCCCGGTAATTAATCGGAACCGTCGAGGCCGACTACAACACCGCTCGGTTATCCCGATAGTACGGAACAGGCCGCCCAAGCGGCTCGTGTCCGGAGTCGACCTGCGGCGAGGTACGATCGCCCGGTTTACCATCCGCGTGGGTACTTAGGTAGGTCGAGTTTGGCGAACAACCCTATCCCACGCGGGTGGCCGATTGGCACGATTGTGGTGAGGTCGAAAGGCCCACCCGTGACTAGCTCCCGGCATTAGTCCGAGAGGGTCACGACAGAATTGTCCGTCCGGTGGGCGACGTGCCGCGATTCGAGTCACGTGGCCGTTCGCACGCCGGCGGGCGCGAATTCGCAACAGTATACAAAGGTATAAGGTATACAGGACTGTATACCTACTTTTGCAGCCCCCTGTATATATATAGTATATATAGTATATATAGTATATACTGTATATATATATATATGTATGTTAAGTTCATTAAAGATGTAACGAGCAGAATATATTGTTACGGTTGTGGGGGTAGATGGAAGAATTTAATGGGGAACATAGCATTGTGTAGAGTTGCTTGGTCTGTGGACGTGTAGAAGGCATCTTGATGTAACTAAGTGGTGTACCTGTGGGCTAAAGTGTTACGTGTCACCACACGAGGGGGTGGTGTCGTGTTAATTAGCTATGTCCGATGGACCAACGGGCCACTAGTGTTATTATAAGCGAAGTGATACTGTGCACGGAATCCTGGAGGGTGGCGACGTGGTCTTCAGTTGGGTAAAGCTCATGATGCCATGCACACAGCAATTGGAATAGAGCGGCACCTTGCATATAGGCTAGAGGTCGCTACAGGTCTGTCAGTCTGTCTGCGAATCCTTGTGTGTGGAGTGGAAGCGAAACAATTACGTTTTTGAAATTATTCATACTTTGCGTCCAATCCGCGTTCTGACGATATTAAGACGGGTTCATGGGTTTTCAGTAACAAAAATAGGCCCAACCCACGTAATGCGGTCACTTGCCAGCCAAGTTGTATGCCCATGATGTGGTTGTAAGAGCTATATGTAGCTGCACTGTACAGTACTTCTGGACGACCAAATTGTGCTCTTGCCCTCGGTCTTACATTTTTTTCGGTGACGAAGGTTATGTTTCCAACCTTGTTCGTATCTGCCTGTCTGTCTGTCTGTGCCTGTGAGCAGGATCATCTGAAAAAGTTATGGACGAAACTTGGTGGACAGGTTGGGTGTGTGACAAGTATGAATCGATTAGATTTTGGTTCAGGTCCGGATGCAGATCCATCCTATCAGTGGGATACAAATCGTAAACTGTTCAGCCTGGCGGAGATGTGCACTCTACCAAGTGGCGAGTGTCGGCTCCAAACCGGCCCAACAAGGCTGAAATAGGTTGGTAGTTTCACCTTTTCAGCCACTGCAGGTGACAATCATCATTTGAACTGCAAGCCCACAGTAAATGTGGTGCTTCTTTGCAAGGAGAAATACACGATGGCATTGCGTCATGTCGTGTCATGCCATATGTGTGTGTGTGTGTGTGTGTGTGTGTGTGTGTGTGTGTTCGTGCCTACATAAAGTCGACACTCGCTTTCAAAATATTCACCTTTTGCTGCCTTATTGCCTGGACTTCAATTGCATAAAATCAGACTTTTTCCACATTTATTTACATATCGTAACGCACAGCTTCCAAGTGAAAAACAAATTTTACAAATTTTAGAAAATTAACTAAAAATACAAAACCAGAATATCTTGGTTGGAGAAGTGTCCACCCCCCTTACAATAGCAATTGTAAATTAACTCAGATGTAACCAATCACCTTCAAAATCACACACCAAGTTAATTGTCCTCCACCTGTGTTAAATTATAGTGATTCTGATTATTTCAGAATAAAATCAGCTGTTCCTGTAGGTTTCCTCTGCTGGATAGTACATTTCACAGCAAAGACTCAACCATGAGCACCAAGGAGCTTTCAAAAGACCTCTGGAATAAAGTTGTGGAAAGGCACAGATCAGGGGATGGGTATAAAAATATTTCAAAGGCCTCGAATATCTCTTGGAGCACAGTCAAGACAATCATTAAGAAGTGGAAGGCGTATGGTACCACCAAGACCCTGCCGAGATCAGACTGTCCCTCCAACCTGGATGACCAAGCAAGGAGGAATCTGATCAGAGAGGCCACCAAGAGACCAATCGCAACTTTGAAAGAGCTACATGACTTTATGGCAAAGACTGGTCACTGTCTGCATGCCACAACAATATTCCAAGCACTCCAAAAGTCTGGCCTGTGTAATAGTGTGGCAAGAACGAAGCCATTACTCAAAAAAGAGCCCACCTTGAGTCCCGTTTGAGGTTTGCAAAAAAAAACTCTGGCGATTCTGAAGCCATGTGGCAAAAAGTTTTGTGGTCTGACAAAAACAACATGGAACTTTTTGGCCTAAATGAAAACCATTACATTTGGCGCAAACCCAACACAGCACATCACCCAAAGAATACCATCCCAACTGCGAAGCATGGTGGTGGCAGCATTATGTTATGGGGATGTTTTTCATCAGCAGGAACTCAGGCACTTGTCAGGATGGAAGGGAAAACAGAAATATCCTGGAGGAAAACCTGTTGCCCTCTGCAAGAAAGATGACATTGGACGGACAGAAGTTCACCTTTCAGCATGACGATGACGCGAAGCACACAGCCAAAGCTACACTGGAGTGGCTAAGGAACAAAAAGATAAATGTCCTTGAGTGACCCAGTTAGAGCCCCGACCTAAATCCAATCGAAAATCTGTGGCATGACTTGAAGATTGCTGCCCATCAACGCTCCCCACACAACTTGACTGAGCTTAAACAGTTTTGTACAGAAGAATGACCAAATATTGCCCAATCAAGGTGTGCAAAGTTGGTGGAGACCTATCCAACAGACTCACAGCTGTAATTGCTGTCAAAAGTGCTTCCACCAAGTACTAACTCAGGGGGGTGGACACATCCATCCAAGATATTCTTGTTTTGCATTTATAATTAATTTTCTGAAATTTGTAGAATTTGTTTTTCATTTGGAAGTTGTGTGTTGCAATGCGTAAATAAAGGGTGAAAAATTCAGATTTAATGCAATTGAATTCAAGGTTATAAGGCAAGTAAAGGTGAAAATTTTGAATAGGTGTGTGGACTTTCTATTGGCACTGTATATTAATATTACAGGGGCAGTGTGCTCCTTTCGTGAAATGTATTATTCCCGCCTGCAAACCTCCTAACTGGTGCCATTCAGGGCAGAGACGATGTGTTTGTTTGCCAGAGAACACTTGGTAGTTGTTACTAACAGGTTGGGCAGCAAGTGCAATGGGATTCATTCTGTACCCTGCTGCCTCGTCAAGTTCGATATTGATGTATTAACGAGCTTAATACGGTTACGAGTAAATGGCTGGGCAGTATAGCGTCCTGATGAGCTCATAACAAGGGCGAAATCTGGATTGGTGGCTCTGCTTTCATTTACTTGTGATCATAAAGGAATAAATCTCAGTCTGCAAAGACCGGAGTGCCACACGGATGCCATCCTAGTTTGGAGGTGATGTGTTGGGATAATTAAAGTGCATGACGTCAGGGTAGTGTCACGGGGTCAGTGTGCTCCTCTCAAATATATATACATATGTATATAATATAATATATATATATATATATATATTATATATATATATATATATATTGTTACGGCTGTGGAAATTCGCAAACATCATAAAGGTCCCATAGGTGAGGTATTTCTGAAGTACATGTGTAGTTAGCTCCAAACCCGTTGTATAGAGGGAATTAATGTGATTCATTCGGGCTGCGACGCTTTGAGTTAGGCGTTTTTCTTTCTCTTTCTTTAATTTGAGCGATACCACCACGTCTCCGCTTCTCAGCGGCCCCACCCCGCATCTCCGCCCTCGCCGTTGACCAGGCTCCCTGCGGACGATCGCCACCACTACAACCACACTTCAACGTCAACAACGCCAACCAACAACAACAACGCTAACCACGCCACCACTCTAACAACGCCAGCCCCGCCACCCCTCACAACCACGCCCACCATCTCAACCACGCTACCTACACCAACGAACGCCATCCTCAGCGGTCTACGTACGACGGTTTGCGCGTTGAAGGCCGTCGAACGGCTTCGCCTCGTCCCCCACAAGCCGGAGGTGAGGAACGAGAGGAACGCCCCCCCTTCTCGAAGCGCCTCGAAGGAAGGGGAGCCGAAAACGGGCGTGGCGCGGGCGATATAAGAGCGGAGGCGGCTGAGGTCTCTCTCTTCTTCGTCGATGCTTCTGCTTGGAGGTTCTTTGGTTCTCTCTTGAAGCGTCGAAGGCCGGTACGGGCGGCGCGAGGCGCGGCGGAAGAGAGCTCGCGGACCACGGCGAGTGACGGTCGCCAAGGACTTAAAACACAGGGAAGTCGACTTCCAATTTCTTTTGGGTTCTGTGTGAACGTGTGTGTGGCGCCGTGTCTCGTGAAGTAGAATTGTGTAAGTGGTCCGTGTGTCGCGTTAGTCGGTCGTAGCTCTGCGTCTTTTGTTCTATGTGGTATATGTGCATTTCTTTTATTATAATTGTTGCTGTGAATTCTTGTTGTTTTATGTGTGCTCTATGTGTCTGTGTAAATAATGCGTCCTTGTTGAATTCTTCCCCCGTGTCGCTGCGTCCTTCTTCGTTGGGTCTCCATCTTGTTTCACGTAAAGGGTTCGTCGGGGCGCGGGCCGCCCGATAATTAATCTGAACCGTCAAGCCGACGAATAACACCGCTCGGTTATCCCGTTAGCCCGAACGAGCCGCTTAAGCGGATCGTGTCCGAAGTCGGCCTGTGGCGAGGTACAACCCCTCGGTAGGTTACCCGTGCGGGTACTTAGGTATATCGACTTTCGGCGATTCACCTATTCCGCGCGCGGTAGAATGCGGACTGGGTTGTGGTGAGGCCGAAAGGTCCACCCGTGACTGGATCCCGGCGTTAGCCGGGAGGGTCACGACTGAATTGTCCGTCCGGTGGCGACGCGGTCGCGATTCGAGTCACGGCCGATCGGCACGCCGACGGCGCGAATTCGCAACAATATAATATATATATATATATATATATATATATATATATATATATATATATCAGAAACATATGAAATGAGTCACTGACGTAGCTTTCTGGACGATTTTTATGGTGACAAGCTTTCGGCCAAATTAGGCCTACTTTCTTTTCTCCTCAACCAAAGTGAATGTACATATAATATATATGTACATATAATATATATGTATATATATATATATAATATATATATATATACACACATTTATATTTATCAAGATATATATATTTATACACACACACACATTTATATTTATAAAGAAGTATATATATATATACACACACATATATATTATAAAGATATATATGTTGCGAATTCGCGCCCGCCGGCGTGCGGACGGCCACTGAACTCGGATCGCGGCACGTCGCCCACCGGACGGACAATTCAGCGTGACCCTCCCGGAAACTATCGCCGGAGCCAGTCACGGGTGGGCCTTTCGACCTCACCACAATCGTGCCAATCGCCACCCGCGTGGATGGTTGTTCGCAAAACTCGACCTACCTAAGTACCCACGCGGATGGTAAACCGGGCGATCGTACCTCGCCGCAGGTCGACTCCGGGCACGAACCGCTTAAGCGGTCCGTTCCGTGCTACGGAATAACGAGCGGTGTTATCGTCGGCCTCGACGGTCCGATTACTTACCGGGCTACTAAGCCCACTACGAACCCTTTCCGTGATGCAAGATGGAGGGTCAATAGAAAAAGACAAAGCGAAACGGGCACAGTTCAACAAGCAAGCATTTTATTCACACACACACAAGACAAGCACGTAAGCACGTATTTACAGCCATACATAATCAAAATGCACATAAAGCAATTAAACCAAAGAAACATGCAGAGCTACAACCGAATACGCTACACACGGCAACACTTAAACAGTTCTACTTTACAAGACACGCGCCACAAGATCCATACAAAAACCCCGAAAAGGAAAAGGTGACTTCCCTTTGGGCCGTCGAGTCCCTCTCCCCACGTCCCGGCGTGTGGTCGCGCCTGGCTGCGACTCCGATCCCTGGCGTGGTAGGCGAGTCCTCTCCGGCGTCCTCGCGCCGGCACGTGTTGGCCGCTCGACGCCACGGACGGGGTTTCCGGCGCGTATCTCACCGGGATAGAAAGGGGGGGGGGGGAAACGTTGCTGCTCGAGGTCCGTGTGAGGGATGCAGAGGCTCCGTCTCGGACCGCACCACAGAAGACCAGGCCAGCGGCCACCACGAAGAGGAGACGAAGAGAGAAAGCGAAGAGAAGAAGACGAAGTTAGCAGAGCCCCCCCCCCAACGCCCGCCCTGTCCGCTTTTATCGGCGCGGGACTCCGCCCTTTCGCCCCGCCCCGTTTTCAGCCCGCCTCCCTTCGAGCCTTCTTGGAAAGTCCTCTCGAAGGGGCGTGCCCTCACGCTTTCCCTCCACCCCGCTCCGTCCGGGGCCGGAGGAGTCAGTTTTTGGCTCGGGCAGAGCATTATTCCCCAAAATCAGGCCCCCACCTTCTCACCTCGACCTTTGACCTGCATCGCTCTTCCCACTCCAAAGCGCGGGGAAGTCAAGACGGGAAAAAACAGGCGGGAAAAAGCCGCACCCAGCGTCCTTGTTGGTTTGTTTGTCCCTCCGCGGAGATCGTACGCACGGAGCCTGTTGAATGGCGAGTGGCGAATGTGTAGCTAGATGTGAGGTGGCGTGGTGGCAGTGTGGTTGGCGCTGTGATGGGGTGCGTGGTTGTTGAAATATTGTGTGTTGAAATAAAAGATAGAAAAAGAAAAACGCCTAACTCAAAGGATCGCAGCCGAAGGATCACATAAATTCCCTCTATACAATGCGGTTTGGGGCTAACTACACATGCACCTATCAGATATCTCACCTACGGTCTGAATGGTGGTTGGCGAATTCCACAGCCGCTAACAATATAGTGTACGGCTGTGGGAAATTCGCATTACACCATTGAGGTCCCGTAGGTGAGATATATATTCTGAAGTACATGTGTAGTTAGCCCAAACCCATTGTTAGAGGGAATTAATGTGATTCATTCGGGCTGCGATACTTTGAGTTAGGCGTTTTTCTGTTCTGTTTATTTTCGAACCAACCACACTTCAACGCCAACAACGCCAACAACAACAACGCCAACCAAGCCACCACTCCAACAACGCCAGCGACCCGCACCCTCACAACCACCACCACCATCTTCGCCACTACTCCACACCAACGAATGCCATCCTCCGCGGTCCACGTACGACGGTTCCGCGTTGGAAACCGTCGAACGCGAGAGGGAAAGGAGAAAGTCCCCACAGCGAGGGCGCGTGGTTTTCCCGCCTGTTCCTTCCTTGGCCCGGCGCCAGAACGGCTTCGCCTCGCCCCCACAAGACGCAGGTGGAGGGAACGAGAGGAAAACCCCCGCTTCGAGTTCTCGAGAAGCGGCCTCGAAGGGGTGGAGCCAAAGGCGGGGCGGAGAAAGAGGGCGTGGCGCGGGCGGTATAAGAGTGAGAGGCGCAGGAGGTGCTTCCTCTTCTCCTCTCTCTCTTCGCTTCTCTTCTTGGTGTCGCGCTCGCTCGTTCTGGCTCTCTGGTTCGGCGTGTGCTCTCTCAGTGTCGGCAGTCAAGTCAAGTGTCGGCGGAAGGCGTCGAGAGGCCCGTACGGCAGGCGCGAGGAAAGCGCGGAGAGAGCTCGCGGACCGCGAGAGGAGTGACGGTCGCTGAGGACTCAACACCTCAGGGAAGTAGCGACTCCATTTCTTTTGGGGTTTTGTGTGAACGTGTGTGTGTGGCGCCGTGTCCGATAAGTAGTCAATTGTTTGTAAGTGGTCCGTGTGCCGGTATTCGGTTTAACTCCTTCTTTTATATGTGCATTTCTTTTGTTTTCATTTTGATATATGTGCATTTCTGACTGTTTGCTTTATGTGTGCTTTCGTGTGCATTGTAAATAAAATGCTTGCTTGTTGAATTCTTCCCCGTTTCGCTGCGTCCTTCCTTCGTTGGGTCTCCATCTTGTTTCACGTAAAGGGTTGAGTGGGCGGGGACGCCCGAATAATCAGGGAACCGTCGAGGCCGACCGATAACACCGCTCGGTTATCCCGTTAGCACGGAACGGGTCGCTTAAGCAGCCCGTGTCCGAAGTCGACCTCGGCCGAGGTACAACCCTCGGTAGGTTACCCGTGCGGGTACTTTGGTATATCGACTTTCGGCGATTCACCCTATTCCGCGCGGGTAGAATGCGGACTGGGGTTGTGTGAGGCCGAAAGGTCCACCCGTGACTGGATCCCGGCGTTAGACGGAGGGTCACGACTGAATTGTCCGTCCGGTGGGCGAAGCGGCCGCGATTCGAGTCAAGTGGTCGTTCGCACGCCGACGGGCGCGAATTCGCAACAATATACACACACATTTATATTTATAAAGATATATATATACACACACATTTATATTTATAAAGATATAATATATATATAATTGTTACGGTTGAGGAAATTCACAATACACCACAAAAGGGTCCTCAGGTGAGATATATCGATAAGTCCATGTGTAGTTAGCCCAAAACCGTTGTATAGAGGGAATATATGTGATCCATTCGGGCTGCGATCTTCAGTTAGCCGTTTTTCTTTTGCTGTCGTTATTTTGGTTGCAACAACACAACAACAACATCGCACCAACCAACATCTCAACACGACGCCATTCACACCACGATGCCACCTTCAACAACTACACCACCAGCATCTTCGCCACTTCACCATTCAACGTGCACCGCGCGCGGTCACGATCTCCGCGGAACGGGTGAAAGGAGCGGGGTTGGCAGCAGCAAGGTGCGGAAAGGCATCTCCCGCCTGAAACTTCCGCTCGAATTACTCCCGCCGCGATATATTTCAGCCGGATCAGTCGTCGGCCTTGGTGAGAAGGGGAGGATGGCGCAGCTTGCCCCGATTGGGGATGCGCGGTGTGACGCGGCCAGGGAGGAGGAACGCCCCCCTTCGAGACCTTTCTGGAAACGCCGCGAAGGGGGGGGGCAAAGCACGGGGCGGAGAAAAGGGCGGAGCGAAAGAGCGGGGCCCCGCGCTACAAAAGGAACGGACGAGGAGGTTCGGGCTGCTTCTGTCGGGTTCTTGTTCCATTCGGGTTCTTGTTCCTATGGGTTCGTCTTGTCGTCGTTTGGCCTTGCTTCTTTGATCCTCGCGCGAGCCCTGGACCCTGTGAGCGAGCGCTGGAAAATAGCGCCGAACAAACCCCGTCCGTACTGTCGAGCGGACCACACGAGTGACGCGCGGCACGATCCTCGCGACCACGCCGGAGTGGCTCGGAGTCGCGTCGCAAAGGAAGGACTCGACACGCTCAGGGAAGTCGCGACTTCCATTTCTTTTGGGTTCTGGTAAATGTGTGTGTGGCGCCAGTCTGGTGAAGTAAAATGTTATAAGTGTTCTGTGTAGTAAATCATATTCGGTTGTAGCTCTGCATCGTTCCTTGCTTGTGTTTCTTTACGGTGATTGTAAATACGTGTATTGCTTTTATTGTTCCCTGTACTGTAATAACGTGCCTTCCGTGCTTCGCTATTAAAATGTGCTTGTCGCGATTTCCCCGTTTTGCTTCATCTTTTCCTTTATGATATCTCCATCTGCATCACGTACGGATGGTAGTGGGTTTAAAAACGCCCGGTAAATAATGCTGAACCGTTCCAAGGTCGACGATAAACTCCGCTCGGTTATCCCTGTAAGCACGGAACGAGCCTCTAAAGCGGTTCGTGTCCGGCAGTCGACCTGCGGCGTGGTACAACTCCTCGGTACGCTACCCGGCGGGTACTTAGTATGCTCGACTTTCGGCGAATTGTACGCCTATTTCGCGCAGGGTAGAGAGCGGACTGGGGGTTGTGGTAGGTTTAAACCCCACCCGTGACTAGCTCCTTGGCGATAGTTCCCCAGAGGGTCACGACTGAATTGTCCGTTCGCGGTGGGCGATCGCGGTCTACAATTCGAGTCAAGGCGGCCGATTGCACGCCGGGCGGGCCAGAATTCGTAACCAGTGTGTCAGCGAGGGGAAACTAAACTCTTCCGTCTCCAAGCTAAATTCAGGGGATCGGAACAGGGTGTGTGAAGCGACCCCCCCCCCCCCCCGTCCCCCAAATTACGAGCAAGTTAATTTTAAATCCCTTTACGTGAAAATATAGATGGCATTCCAAGGGCGAAGCGGAGCAGCCGGGGTAGTAGGTATTGGTTTTGAAATATAGAAATCCATGGCCTGGGATGGACCCTCTTGTAATTTTAGATCCGTGGGGGATGCTCACCCTCTTTTATTGAGGCACGGACTTTTGCCGGCAAACGGGCGAGTGCAAGGCGGCGCGGCCGCACTTTCAGGCGGCAAGCGAGGGCGTGAGCGGGCCGCTATTGTAGCGCAACGAACGGAACGACACAAGCGAGCGCTCCCAACAACGCGTTTCAAACCAACGTGGGCATGGCAGGCGAGGCAGGCGACATTGGCGGGCTTCGGAAACAACATTGGAGGAGAATGGAAAACAGAGCTCGAAAAGCAACAAAAGGAGCACGATTTGGAAGTAAAACAACTAATTGAAAAAATATTGAGGGGGCAAGGCGTTCAATAGAACTAGAAGGGGAGAGTGCAGGGAAATACAGTTGGAAGAGAAAAATGTAAAAACGATTTGAAAATAAAGGCAACGTAGAGCGAGAGGTAGAAAAAGGCGTCAGAAAAAGGATAAGCTTGGGAGGAGGTAGAAAAAGAGGACAGGAATATCAGTGAAACAATGAGAAAAAAAAGCAAGCTTGGTGTATGATGAGATGAGCAGGAAAAAGGAATAAGTGTGCAAGGACAAGTGGATGAAGAGAGCTGAGGAAGATGCGAAAACAAAACTTTAGAAGATACTGGAGCACGAAGACCAAAGAGAGGGAATTAACCAAACGCGTTAAGGATGGTAGAGAAAAGAAGAAAGAACAATCAGCAGAGAATGAACGTTTAAGGAACCACACCTGTGCAAAATCAAACAGTGTAAAGCCAAAAGGCAAGTCGGAGGTGCGGAGATGAGAAAGGAATTAGAAAGAGAACTTCTGAGTTCCAGAAATATACCAAAACAAAGAAGATGCGAATTACAAAACGAGTTGAGGATGGTGAGAGAAGAGACAAGAACCGGACAGGCAGAGAATGAAACGTTAAGGAACCACACTGTACACATCGAAGCAGCTGGGAAGCGAAGGCCAGATTAAAAGATGAGATGGCAAAAAGAGTAATGAAGGAAGAACGAATTGAGGCAGGAGAAGGAAATCGGCCAATTGAAGAAATAACGAGATTCAGAATGAGGAACAAGAAAAAAAACAGTGGAATGAAAAACAAAAATAAGACAAATGAGACCAGGAGAAGGAAATGGCGCAATTGAAGGAAATAACAGATTGCACAGAAATGAAAGAACAAGAAAGACAAGTGGAATAAAAACTACAAAGAAAGAACGAATGAGACAGGAGAAGGAAATCAGCCACTGAGGAAACGCACGAGGATTGCAGAATGAGGAACAAGGAAGATCAGTGGAATAGGAATACAAAGAACAAGAAATGAGACAGGAGAAAGAAAATCAAGTCAGTTGAAGAAGATAACGAGATTGAGAAGGAAGAACGAAAGAGAACAGTGAATATAAAACAAGAACATTGAGATTTGCAGTGGTTATACAATATTGAAGAAACTATGAGGTTGAGAAGTGAGGACAGGGGTGAAAGAAATTAAAAAGAAAGAACTAGAGACAATTAAAGAAAAGAAGCAAGTTGAAATATCGCAGAATAATGAAGAACACACGAACGAAAACAGTCTAAAAGGAGCTCGGCCAATTGAAGAAACTATGAGATTGAACCATGAGAAGATGAGGGAAGAGTGGGAGAGAAAACAAAAACTATACGAGTTTGAAATTAACCAGCTCGAGGGGAGAGCAAATTTGAGTCCAGCGGAGAATCGAAAAAACTCCGGAAAAGAACGAACACTCAAAAAGCTCCGAGAGGATGAAACGACTCAAAGGAGCCAGGCAAATGGAACAGCGCAATAATGTTGGGATGTGTGACATCACACAGGAGGAACGTTTAGTGTAGGTGACTTAATTTGACATCAACTCGTCGGATGAAAAACACACGATTAGGGAAACCCTGAAAATGGAACGAGGGAAGTTAACAGAGACAACGAAGGAGGTAGAATATTGCCAGAGCACACGGGAGATAGACCACAATTCGAGAATGAATTTAGAAACAAGTAGAGGAGAGACAAGCACCGAATAAAGACGGGGTTAAGGAACGAGCACACCACGAGCTGAGTGTATTGGAGGAGCCATGAGGGGAGCTGGGGAGCTGTTTAGGGGAGCCCGGTCGAGCAGCTGGATAGGCCTCCTTCGCGGTGAACGGAGAGAGACGACTATTTCCCTTGAAGCGAGTCACGACCGGGTGGGTTCGGTCGTTTGTCGAGCAGTTTGAGGGGCGTGCTGGCGGACAGGTGCACGTCAGCGTGGGGGCACGGAGGCCCCGGGAGAGCCTAGAGGGGACCCGATTCCCAGTGGTGATTGTCCCGGTGTGTGTGGTGCGAAGGTGTGAGATGCGCCCCCCTGTGTATGAGTGGTGTGGTCGCCAAGTGTGCCGAAGCGTGCTTCCCAGCACCACCCGTGTGTGAGAGGAGCCACGTGTGCAAGTGGAAGGGCCCGGTGCGAGTGGAACCCACGTGTGCGAGGAAGGTGGCATGTCGTGACGTGAGCGGCCGAGTGCAAGAGAGACCGTGTGGTGAGGTCGCTGTGTGTGAGGGAGATGGCGGCCGGCATGCGGGAAGCATGTAACCGCAGTGTTCGGTTGTGAATGCCATCTCGAGGTATTGTGAAGCCTGCGTGGGCACGAGAGCTTGACGCAGAGAGTGCGACATGAGACGACGGCGAACAAGGACAAAGGCTGGGTACGGTCCGTAGTTGCATTGGGGACGGCCGGTTTACCCAACAGCGAGCAGGCGAGGTTCGTGGCCGTTCGCAACGCACGAGGCCGCCACGGTGCGCGCATGCGGGAGTGAAGCCGCGCCGCAAACACAAGCGTGGATGTTGCCGATCCCGCGACGGACAAAGGTTAGGCTGGATAACGGATTTGGGCGGATGGGTTTCTCCCGCGAAGCGGTGTGTGAAGCTCCTATGGGCGAGAGTCTACATGTTGTTCGTAGTGGGGAACCCCTCGAAACGCGAGGCGCTTGATTTTTTGTTGATGGCAGCTGGTGACGTCATGCTGCACGAGGGTTGGAATCCGGCCAGGAAGGGGAGATCCCTGCCGGCATGGTACCTGTCCAAGGAGGGACGAGGTACGCGAACAAGCTGCCGATGACGTCACGGGCAAGGTGCCAAGGTGCGCGAGCTGGCGAGTGCCGCGCTGGTCCTGCGCATCGTTGAAAAAAAAATGGAAGAAACAGAAAAGCAAGCTCGCTTCGCGACGTACAGGATTCCCCTGGGCAAGGTGGTGAAAGACTCCCCTTGGCCTGGCACAGGATAACCACGAAGTTAAAGGGGATGGGTTAGTATAGTTAGACCGGCTTCATTGGGGCAGGGGTAAGTCCTCAGGGCTAAGGACCGCCCAGAGAATGGAATGGATTAGTTAGAGGGATTTGTAGTTCAGATTTAGATTGAAATGGATTTATGGATTATTTGGAGACATGGCAGCAGTACGTTGAATGTGAGATGGACGTAGCTTAGCTACGTAGTGTTAAATGGAAGCTGCTGTCGTGTAAGGGATGCGTGGAGCAGAGTTTAGGTTACGGGATGTAGTCAGAAAGGGATGGCTGAGTTAGCGACTGGAATGTGTGAGAAGAGGAGTGAAACTGGTTACATGTTGAGTGAGTGAGGCCAGCGGGTCTGAGTGAGTGGAGTGATTGTGGAATGCATGGTGTGATGAGTGATTGGGGGGAGGAGTGATTCCCACCCAAGGGACCCCGGGTTCAGTGTAGAGTGAGTAGGCATGGGTTAGACAAAATTGAAAAATGGGAGGTCGTTTTGTTGTTGGTGGGAAAATAGGCTCGATAACCCGCTTGGAGGGGTGCCGAGCCCTGTTGACGTGCTGGCAGCATGGCTGCGAAAGGTGAGTATCGCCGAGTCGGTACCCCGGGCAGCGGGCTAGTCGGCCGCGAGTAAGACCAAGGCCCATGGGGGCGGGATAGCGTAGTGGCAACGGGTGCGCCCGCATGATGGCGGGGCGCAACCAGGGCGCCATTGCAGCTGGGCAGTCGCTGGGCACGGGTGACCCTCGGAAAGGGGCCCGGAAGCCAGCCTGCCACGTAGCGTTTCAGGGGAGTCGCGCATGAGGGCACTCCCCGGTGTTTAGGAGCGGTAGGCTCGGAGGGCAGTGTAGTGCCCGGGGTGCCATCGGTTGGAATCGGCAGAGAGGTAGTGCCTGCCAAGGAAGCCAACGCGTCCAGCCATGAGACCGTGTGTAGGGCAAGCGAAAGGAAAAATTGGGGGCATGGCCCGAAATGTGAGGACACCGAACACAAGGCGACGGAATCTTGGTTTTAGAACCGATAGTGTAAGCGAGAGCGCTGTTGAAAGCCCCGGGTAAGTTAACACGTAAATGGTTAGGGTAGATAGGAAGTTACCTCCGCACCATCCATCCCTTCGCTCTCGCTCCCCTGTGGGACCGCTGGGACCCACTTTGGGTAAGATACGCTGAAATCTGAGGAGGCCATCTGAGGCTTAAATTGGCCTCGACACAGGACGCTAGGCTCGCACCTCATTCCCTCCAGGAAGGGAACGATAGGGGTTGGGAGTAGGCTAGGTGACAGGATGAAGAAAAGATTTTTTAACCCGCCGAAACAGACAGTAAAGGGGGTTAGGGGACGATTCTATAGTGGGGAAATAAAGATAAAATAAAAAACAAAAAATAGAGTTGGGGCAAATGGTTTTTACAAATTAAGGGCAGTGGGTAGGTACAGAGAACAGACAGGGCAAAGGCGATAGTTGGGAGGGAGACGTTGAGGTTAGTCGCGAGCCCGCCGTTGAGTGGCAAGCACCACCCGCACTCCCTCAGCCAACCAACCTGCACTGCACGGCGAGAGGAGCCGGCCAAGACTTCATCTGCTGGCTGTATTCTGCGAGGCCTGTACCCGGCGGATCGTCTGCAGCTGGTTTCTTCAAACCTGTGCGGTCCGACCTGGTCCTCCCGGCTGTGTTTGCTGCAGCGGCCCCTGTACTGTCGCTTTGTTTGCCTGTCACCTTTGCATGCCATGGCCTACTGCCACACGGTTCACAGGCAGCCCCCGTTCTGTTTTGATTTGTCCCCCCCCCCTTGTCATTACCATTTGCGCCGAGGCATCGTCAGGTGAAGTTGTGCTAAGGAGGTCTAGTCCTCGTGCAGCTGACAACACGGGCCTGCAGTGGCGGCCCGTATGCGCACGGTTCAACCGTTGACTTTGACTTTTTTCTTCCTGGCAAGTCATTAGATCCTGGGCCATGGTAGTGTAAAATTTATAAGTGAAGTTGTATTGTAAATAGATGTGCGCCCGCCGGCATGTCAGATTAGCGCGGCATTTTATTTAAGTCGTTCCGTGTGAGGTGTGTTAGTTAGTTTCAGCCCTCAGGCCTTATTTATTTTGGGACAGTCAATACCACTGCATGTCGCCACTCAGGAGATCAAAGGGGGGTAAAACGTAATAGGGGAGAACTAACGATGTGCGTACTACGAGAATTTGACGACTCGGACGAGGTCTGTAAAAAGGGGAGGGGTAGTGTTACGGTTGTGGATATTCGCATACACCTAATGGGTCCTCAGATGTGAAGAATAGTCGATAAGTCCATGTGTATGTTACCCAAACCGTTGTATAAGAGGAATATATGTGATCCATTCGGGCTGCGATTCTCAGTTTAGCCGTTTTTCTTTTGCTGTTGTTATTTTGGTGCAACAACACAACAACGAATATGCCACAACCAATATCTCAACGAACGCCATTCTACACCAACGGCAAACGCCACCTCAACAACACTACACCCACCATCTTCGTCACTCGCCATTCAACGCGCACACGGCGCAGCGGTCACGATCTCCACGGACGGTGAAAGGAGGGACGGAGTGGGTGGCAAGCAAGGGGCGCGGAAAGGCATGCTCCCGCCTGAACACTCCCGCTCGAATTACTCCCGCCGCGAAATCTCAGCGGATCTGTCGTCGCGCTTGTGAGAAGGCGGAGGGGGGCTCAGCTCGCCCTGATTGGGGGATGCGCGTGTGACGCGGCAGGGTAGAGAACGCCCCCGCTTCGACGACCTTTCTGGAAAACGCCGGCGAAGGGGGGTGGAGGCAAAAGCACTGGGCGGAAGAAAAAAGGGCGGGGCCCCGCGCTACTCAAAGGAACGGACGAGGAGGGTTCGGGCTGGCTTCTTGTCAGGTTCTTGTTGCCAAGTCGGGTTCTGTTCCTATGGGTGTCGGCTTGTCGTCGTTTGGCCTTCTTCTTGATCTCGCTGCAGAGCCTGGGACCCCGTGAGCGAGCGCGGAAAATAGGCCGAACAAACCGCCGTCCGTACTGTCGAGCGCGACACACGACTGAGTGAGCGCAGGCACGGAGCTCGCAGTCATCACGCCGGAGGGGCTCGGAGTTGCGTCGCAAAGGAAGGACTGACACGCTCAGGAAGTCGCGAACTCTCATTTCTTTTGTTTCTATGTAATGTGTGCTCGTGGCGCCAAGTTCTGGTTGAAGTAAAATGTATAAGTGTGTCTGTTAGTAAATCATAATTCGGTTGTACGCTCTGCAATCGTCTTGCTTATGTTTCTTAGCGGTGATTGTAAATACGTTGTATTTGCTTTTAATTGTTATCCCTGTACTGCTAATATACGTGCCTTTCCCGTATTAAAGTGTGCTTGTCCGATTTTGTTTCCCGTTTTGCTTCGTCTTTTCCTTTTATTGAATCTCCATCTTGCATCAACGTAAGGGATTGGTAAGTGGGTTTAGAATGCCCGGTAAAATAATCTGAAACCGTCAAGGTCGACACGATAACTCTGCGTCGGTTGATCCTGTAGCACGGACGAGCCGCAATGCGTTCGTGCGGCGAGTCGACCTGTGGCTTGGTACAACTGCGCTCGGTAGCGGCTACCCCGCGCGGGTACTTAAGGAATATCGACATTCGGCCATTGACCCTATATTTCGCGCGCGTTAAATGCGGACTTGGTTGTGGTGGAGGTAAACCCCCACCGTTGACCTAGCTCCCTTGGCGATAGTTCCAAGAGCTGGTCACGACTGAATTGTCCGTTTCCGGTGGGCGACGCGGTCACATCTCGAGTCAAGCGGCCGATCTACGCCGGTGCGGGCCAGGAATCGAACAATATATATACACATCACATTTATAGTTTCATAAATATACTATACATATATTATATACACACACATTTATGTTTATAAAGAATATATATATATACATACACTACACATTTATAATTTATAAAATATATTATAATATACATGACACACACTTTATATTTATAAAGATATATATATATATATAAGTAATATATATATATATACACACACATTATATTTATAAAAGATATATATACACACATATATATTTACGGTTGTGGAAATTGCGCATAACCATTAAAAGTCCTCAGGTGAGATATATCGGTAAGTTCATGTGTAGTAGGCCAACCCGTTGTATAGAAGATATATTGTGATCCATTCGGAGCTGTGACGGCTTCAGTTTAAACCATCTCTCACT